>JAYRBT010000033.1:13325812-13359110 GCA_036023395.1 Myiotriccus ornatus | reverse complement strand
CCCCCCCCCCCCCCCCCCCCCCCCCCCCCCCCCCCCCCCCCCCCCCCCCCCCCCCCCCCCCCCCCCCCCCCCCGAAGCTCCCGATGGCGTGTGGAGAGCGGTGAAAAGAGTCACGTTTCGTCTGCGGCTGCTGGAGCCTTTCCCTGCCCTGGGCATCATCCTCTGCTCGGGCTCGGAGCCGCAGGTGAGCGGCTTGGCTCGGCCGGGCGCGGGGGACGGGGCTCGGGTCCCGGCCGTGTCACCTCGTGTCACCTCGTGTCGCCTCGTGTCCGTGTTTGGGACCCGGTGCCGGCGTGTGCCGTGTTGGATTTTTCCCACCGTCCCTGCCCTGAGCGTGACCGTGTGTCACGGGAGTTATTTACAGAGCAAAGCCGTGACTCAGGTGGCCTGCCCCCGTCCCAAGGTGAGTGCTGGCCGGCTGGCATCGCCCTGGGATGGATGGATGGATGGATGCATGGATGGGGACGGGAATGGCTCTGCCGGTGTCCCGGGGCTCCGGTTGCATCAGCGCAGCCCGGACGGCGGAGGGAGCGCACGGAGTGCGGCTGCTGCCTCTCTCTTATCCCTGGAATGAAATTTGAGGGGTTTTCCCTGTTTCGGGAGTGATGCACTTGGAAGCTTGAAGTCAGGAGCCATGTGAGCAGATGAACGCACCGAGGCGTGACTGTTTTGTTTCCTCCCCCCCCCCCCCGCTGCTTTTAAACCCTCCATGTCTTATCCGGAGGGAATGTGGACCTGGGTTTCCTGTTTGCTGTGTAAGCAGGGGGTGAATCAGCAGCGATTTACGGAGCTGCTGACTCACAGGTAGGAGCACATGCCTCCAGCTGTCCCGCGTTGGAAGGGATCAACCGGGCCTCTTAAAGGGCTCTCCCTGGGACACCTGAGCCCAGACCTTTCCTTGGCTGCCTGTGCCTACCAGCGGATGTGTGGATGGAGGGAAGAGGTGAGCCTGGCCCAGGGACCACTCGTGCCCTGGGGGAGACGAGGCCCGAGCTGAGCCCGGAGGATTTTGAGGGAAGCAGTTTGGCTGGCAGCAGAAGGTGGTGCCTGTGGGAGCGCCTGGGAGCGTGGTGCTTTCCTCAGAGGAGGTTTGGAGCTGTTCTGTGTCCCCAGGTTCCTGGTTGCATGGGGCTGTTGGTTGTGATGAACTGGTTCATTCATTCATTTAATTCATCCTGCTGTCCTTTGCTGGAGGTGTCACACGTGTGCTGAGTGTGCCCGGGCTCTGCTGTCACCTGCAGCTCTGAGTCCCTGTCTGAGCTGAGCTCCTTTGCCTCCATCAGCACAGGGGTCCCTCCTGAGTGTGTGCAACACACCTGCCTCTTCACAACCCTCCCCTCTCGTCCTGCTCAGCATCCTCTGTGCCTCTCCTTGGTTTGCAGGGCCAGTGCTCCAGGTTTTCCTGCAGCCACAGAGGGATTCTCGCAGATTCGAGTGTGTCCCACCTGCTGCTAGGACCGTGGATGCTGCACTCCTGGCACCTCCTTCTCCCTCTCCTTTCTCAGCCTGAATTTAAGCAACATTTCCCTAATTTTCCTCAGGGAATTTCAGTGAGCAGTTTCGGGTTTCCTTTCCTGGTTCTTCTCGGCCTAGCGTTGATTGGAGTTGTAAACGGAGGCCGTTGTGTTGAAGCTCTGGGTTGGCTCTTCCCGTGATAGATGCCTTCCAAAACTCACCTGCCGTCACTTTGGCTTAGTCACGGGGCTGTCTCCTGCCTCGGGAGTTCTCGGGAACGTGCGTGGCTGGCTGTGACACGCGCCATAGGAATGGTGCTGGGCTGGGGCTTTGCCTGCTCTGCACTAAACATTCCTCGTGAGGTAAACACCTTCTGGGGTTCGTGCAGAGCTGAGGGAGGATTTTGGCTTTCTTCCTCTTCCCGTGGCTCCTATCTGCTTGATCCAAGTTATCTTGCAGGATCAGGTGTGTGGGAGAATATCGCTTGTGTTCCGTGTTATCTTGCACTGTCGAGGCTGATGTTCGCTAAAATATGCAAAATGTCTCGGGTCACCAAAGCTCCCTCGAGCTGTGTCTGTTGGGATGGGTGTTACTGAGGGAAGGAATTGGGAGCAAAGCTCCTGAGCAGCTCCTGTGTCCTCCTTGCAGAGCTTTGCAAGGGACACAGCCTGTAGCTGCAGTTTGCAACACGTGCCTGGCCACGGGCATGATTTTCCAGCAAGGTCTGCGCCTTTTTCAGTGGGTGGATGCTGTGAAAGGAGGGTGTTTTTATCCGAAAGGTTAAAGCAGGGAGGGATGAAGCCTCGGGGCATTTGCAGCCTTTGGGTGGGTGCAGAAACACAGCGGAGGGTGCGAAGTCTGAGATTCTGTGGATACAAGTCCAGGCTGTTGCCTTTCCCCTGGGCCTTGGGGCATATCCTGCCTGCATGTGAAAATCCGTGTGCCCGTCCCTGTGGCTGTTGGCTGTGCCTTTAGTGGCCCCTGATATTAAGGAAGCCCCTCCTGGAGGGACAGGCAGGAGTTGTCCCCCAAAATTGTGGAGTTTGCTGGAAAAAGCAGCTGTGAGGAAGGAGGGGTGGGTGTGTGGATGGGATCTGTAGGGAAAAGACCTGCTTGGCCTCCCCTGGGCTCACTCACTGCTGAAGCCGGAGTAATTCAAAAGCAAGATTGTCCTCTGGGAATAGAGGTGTTGCTGGGAAGAGAGATCAGGATCTGGCTGGAGACAGGCTGTGTCTCTGGGAAGGCAGCTCTCGCTTGCCACTGAGGCTTGGAAGAATCAGCAGTGGGAAATGCCAGGACCTGGGGATGAACTGGTGCCTGTTCTCGTGGCACATCTATTCTGGGTGGGTAAATACACGGCGAGGACGTGTCCCTGCCGTGCCCTCTGTGGGAGCACAACACTGTTCTGCAGTTCAGTCTGTGAATCCTGCACTGTCCCGTGTGCCATTCACACTTCTCCTCCTGCCATCCCCCCCCCCAAAAAGGCGGTTCTGCCAAAAATACACGTGTGGGTCACGACCTGCAGGGGCAGGATTTTGGCTCTGGGCAGAGCGGCTGGTGGTGTCCCCGGGGTGGGGAGTGTGGTTGGAGGGGCGGGAGCTCTGATCCCACGGAGCCAGGTTTTTATTTAATTCCACTTGAAGCACCGCAGAGCTCAAATCCAATTAATTCTAACGATGCCGGAGAGAACACAGCGCTTTGCTCCTGCCCTCCTCCTCATTGCTTTCTCCCGGCATAACGGTGGGCGCCTGGAAAATATCATGTTGGATGTGATAAATATTTAGCAGTGCCTCAGCAATCAGTTTCGCTCCCTGGAGGGATGCTTCCCTGTGTTGTTTTTTGGTTTGTTTTGGTGTGGGTTTTTTTTCAGTGGATCATGCTTCTCCCTGTAAGTTGCTGCTTTTATTTCCCAGCTCTGAGCTGCAGTCCAGGGCTGAGCTGCAGTTTGTTCGCAAAGGTGGTTGTTGCTGGAGGAAACTCACCTGTGCTTTGCAGAGCTTCCCTTGGGGTGCCTGGGAATGGGAGCAGCTGCTTTGTGCTGATTTTTTTTCCCGTTTTTTTTTTTTTTTTTTTGGTGACCCCAAATGCCACCTTTCCAGACGTGGGGCTCTGTGGGTTTTTGGACGGAAGATGGTTTTTGCTGGTGTCAATAAGTCACAGCCTGGGCTGGCTGTTTCCTGGGGAAGGAGCTGGGAGAGGAACTTGTGTTGGCTGGGGAGGTGATTTTGCTCCATCAACAAAAAGTTTGGGGTTTTACTGCCGTGACTCAGGATGGCTTGTGGGTACATAGGGAGCTGGATGTACCCACTGTCTCTTGCTGACAAACCTCTGTAGCACAGGTCAAGTGTTAGTCAGGGATTTTGAGTGGGGGAGAGGGCAGAGAAGATTTTTTTTTTTATGGTGGAAACTGGAAGTTTTTGTTGTTGTTTTTTTTCCACCTGGGAGATATTCCATCTCTCCCCACAGCCCCTTCTCTGGTTGGGTCGATGCTGCACTGGTGCTGTGGCAGTGTTGTGAGTCCCAGTGTTCATTGTCCCAAGGATACTGGAATTACCGGGCACAACTGCAGTGATTTCAGATGTCACAGGGGTGCCTTGTGGCCCCAGTGGGTCTGAGTCTGCTCTGTTTCGTGGAGCTGGGACAGGGCTCTCTGCCTGCTCCTTTCTCTTGCAGCTTCTTCCCTGTCTGGAGCAGAGTTGCTGTAGGTGCAGCGTCTGGTGGGTTATAGTGTGGCTTAGGGGAAGGGCAGGATTTGGGGGTCTCGTGGTCCCAGCGGGTAGGGGAGGAAAGGAATCATTGCCTCGTGCTGTGGGAGATTCTGGACCTGCAGTGGGGTGAAGGTGGAGGGGAGGTGGACCCTCTCCAGCACCCACCAGGCTGCCACAGTGTCCATCCCCCTGCCTCGCTGTGCTCACGGAGGGGCACTGCGGAGTCAGTCTGTCCGCTGTGCGAAGCCTTAATTTCATCACGTCAACTGAAATTATTATTTTTTTTAAGATAAATTTCCATCAAAAAAATGTAACTTGAGAGTAAGAGGAGGCAGGATGAGGAGGAGACAGCACTTACCAGAAGTTGTTTGTGGAACATTCACTCTTCCTCTCTGCACACCACCACCAAAGAAAAATCTGGTTTTGGAAAGGAAGAAACCTCCGGAGAGCTCAGTACAAGTAATTTCCCATCAGAGGCTGTTAACCTTAGCTGTGGTTTGGCACTGGCATCAGCTGAACTGCTTGTATCTGCTGGAGTTCTCCTGGAATGATGGTGGTGCTTGGACCTTCTTCTCCCTGGGGTCTGTCTGTGGGACATCGCGTGCCCCTTATTGTGGGTGTTTATCTGTGCTGCCTCATCTCCTGCTGGGATAGTGCTTTTCAGGAAACTTAAAAGCTGTTTTTAATGATTGTATTTCATTCAGAAAGGTCTTGGATGTTTCCAGTAAGGAATGCATAAATCCCAGCAGCTGGGATGGGGTCCTACTGGCATCTCTTTGGGGTGCCGAGAGCCACATCCCCCATCAGTGATGGGTGTGGATGGGACCAGTGGTACAGGGCAGAGGGGACAGGAGGGGAAGAAGTTGTCCTTCAGGGCTTGGCAGGTGACAGTCACGTGTCTGACAGATCACAAACACGCAGGGCTGGTTATGTGGATGGGCCAGGGGTGGTTTAGGGGATGATGATGAAGTTATCTAGGGAGTGTCAGCTTGTCTGGGCTTGTCAGCAGGCCAGTTAGATACTGCTCTGTGGTGTGTGTGTGTGTGTATAAACTCCCTCCTAGCTGGAATCTCAGGGGGATAGCTGATGCAGCAGCCTGTGCTGCAGGGGTTTGGTGCCATGGATGTCTTCACTGGTGCGTGTTAACAGCAGCTTGGAGATGGCAGCATCCTGACCCGCCTTGCTGGAGGGCTTTTGGCACAGCTGGAGCAGATGTTCCCTCTTGCTGCACTCAACCCTCCCTGCAGGAGGCTGTTTTCTACTTAAGATAGTGAAGGGCAAACACACTGTGTGCTGGAGGCGTTTTTTCCTGTAGGATGGAGATCTTGGTTTGCTGGGTGTGGGAGCAGGAAAGCTGAGGCTTGAGAGGGAGATGATGGAGCAGCAAAGCGTGCAGTCCCCGGGATGGCCCCTCTGAATCAGCCCTGGACGTTATGGGCACGGCTGCAGGGGTGTGTTGTTCTGAAGACATGAGGATGTCTTTGCAGCTCGTCACTAGAAATGACGTGGCTCTTTTGCTGAGAGCCAGATGTGCTCACTGATGAGGCTTTTCAAGAAAGCTGCTCCGCATAGTTAAAAATCCCCCGCCGCTGCAGACCGCTTGGTTTCTCTCCTGACACGCTGCCAAGTTGCATCTCAGCCAAAGATGAGATGATCTCGTGCTGATACGTGGCTTTGGCCGCTCTTTGTCATCTTCCAAACACCTCTGAGAGGTGCTCAGGGGTGGGTGACGGGCCCAGCCCCACGTGCCTGTTTGTATAACCCCATACCTGCGCCCCGAAAATCCCCGCCAGCACAGGGCAGGGCAGCGTGAGACACTCCTGCGTGTGTGCACGTGGGCTCAGCTGACTTCTGAGGTTTCACTGGTCTCCTCACAACTAAAATCATCCACTCTGTGCCAGATCTGCACCGTTTCATCCGCGGTGCTCCCAGCTGACAGCCATCCCCGTGGGCAGGAGCTCGGTGGTCAGAAAAACTGATGTAATGGTGCAGAAAGGAGGATGAAGGTGCTGGTGGGTGGGACGTGGGTGGTGATGCTGCTGGGGGAGCAACCTAGACCTGTAGCAGCCTCTGTGCTGTGCTCTATTTCTCTCTTTGGCAGTTTTCTTTCAGTCTGGAAGCAGCTCCACCCTGCTTTTAAAAAGAGGGATGTGGTGGGTGTTTTAGATCTTCTTCCACAGCTCCCACTGTTTACTCTTTGTTAGCATCTGCAGCCCATTTCCTCGAGGTTTTCGGTTGATCCCTGTGATTGTTTGGCTGTGAGCATCCTACTTGAGCATCAGTGGTGAGCACCAGATGCCAGAGGATGGCTGGCACTGCCAGGGCTGGGATTGTCCTCAGAGCCCAGGATACCTGCAGGGCTGTGCTGTGGCTTTTCTGCCTCTTGTTCTCTGCAGGCGCTGCTTTCTTGCCCAAGAGCAGCTTTCTGCAGATATTAATTACACCCGTCCCTGCCTGGTTTCTCGAAGGACACCTGGGTGGTGAGAGTAAAGAAATCACCGGGCAGAAACCGTGGGTGAATTTGCAATTTAAACTCTTATCAGCCTTTTGTGTGCTTTGCTGAGGTGAAAAACCACTCAGCTTTTCCTCCAGCGGCTCCCCTGCGCCTGCGATTTCTTTGTGCACTTTCCAGGTAGCTGCAAGAGTTTACCCTTAATTTTGGATCCGCAAAGAACCTCCTGTTTGGTAACTGCGGGTTTCCCCCCCGTGGGGCTTTACAGTGTCACCTCAGCGAGGGAAAGCGTGTGTAACCGTCACAGGGACGGGAGCCAGCGGGTGCTTCCCTTGATGTCAAGACAGGTTTGATGTTTCCCACGTCTCCTTCCAGCTCCTCTCCGCGTGTCACCTTTCCCCAAAGCGCGGATGTGAGGCTCGCCCTTCCGGGATAGAGGGGATTCTTGACAGTTGATTGCTTCTTATTTAAATGGAAGCGGTTCTTGGTTCTTGGAAGCCCCACAAGTGCTGCAGGCTGAGCTGCACTGAGTCACTGCCTGCGAGCTCCTGGGCCAGGGCAGGAGCCGGATGCAGCGGGACCAGCCTGTCTGCAGAGACCTCTGCCTTCCTGGGGCAGAGTGGCAGCTCTTTAATCCGCCTCTGATTAGGCAAGGCCCGCAACACTCGCTTCCCTGAACGCTGGAAAAATTGCGGTGTGATAGGTGGATATGAGAGAGTGACAAAAGGAGGGGAAAGAAGATAAATCCCCCCCCAAAGGGAGCAGCGGACTGAGGCTCTGCCCTTCCTGCCGGGGCCACGTGGGGCCACCGAGCTGTGGGCACGTTTCCTGTGGAGCCCCTGCTTTTCCCCGGCGTGAATCAAAGCTGCCCTGTGGGTAGTGGGCAAATCCACCTCAAAATAGGTGTTTTCCCCACGCAGGGCTGGTACAGCCTCTGATAAGAGCCTGCAGATGATGGGGTGGGGCAGGGGGGCTGTCAGTGCTGGTGGCCCAGCCTTTAACTGAGGGGGGGATGTTTTTTTAAGCTTTGCAGCAAGGAGTGTGGAGGAACAAAGGAGAAAAATGTTTGGAGGTGATTTCTGCAAAATGTGGAGATTAGTGAGTATGTGGTGCTTATCTATCTGTGTCTGTGTGTGTGTATATATATATGTATAACTTCCTAAACCAGTGAGCAGCAGGAGCTGATCTCATGGACCAGCCTGTTCTGGGAATGTGGATGTCCTCTGTCCTCTGGGGCAGAGGAATAGGGATGGGAGAACAAGAAGTACCCAGTGCAGGAAACAGGTCTGGAGCAGAGAAGAACAGAGTGAGAGAGGCAGGGAAGAGGGATGGCATTGAAAATGCACCAAAAAGAGCAAAGAATTGGTGTGGGACAGCAGGAGATGTAGAGAATTGTACTCCAGCACTAACCTGCCGTTTTCCACAAGCCACCAGATCAGCACCCTGCTCCAAAGGAAATAACCAAAGGTTTTCCCTGCTCCTGCACCCCAGAGAGGTGGTGCCATGTCTGTGCTGGAGATCAGAGGTTTTCCTCTGAAGATGCCCAGGTTTTGTCCACTCGAGCTGTGTTGGCATCCTGGGAGCAGGGAAGTGCTCCAGGTCCCAGCGGGATAATGTCACTGTGAACCCTCTGAGCAGCTGCCTGCCCCATTCCCCAGCACAGATGCTGGTCCTGAAACTCCTGCCTGAAGTCTCTGGGCCAGGGAAGCACCTGGGTCAGTCTCCTGTTTGTGCCCTTTTCTGGACCAGGAAGCTGAGGACAGTGAGGCTTTCCTTTGGGTTTTTTTTTCCCCCTTCTATAAATTCTGTTTTCAGAGCAGGTGCCTGCTCTGTCTTACATCATTTGCAGAGATGAAATCACTCTGTCCCTGCCCAAAGTAAATTGGAGGGAGGATGGTAGAAATCTTTTTTTTTTTATTTTTTATTTTTAAGAATTGCCTTAAAAGCAGAAGGGGAATACTTTGCTTTCTTGACAAGTTTACAAGGTTTTGGGGACACCTGGAAGTACTTGAATTACGCCAATTTGGATAGAAAAAGTGTCTATTGACTCTGGAGTTGAGTTACTGCTGACAGTTACAAAGTCAAATGACTTTTTTTCCTTTCCCACTGTGCCTCCTGTCAAGCTGATCTATTCCAAGAGTGGTTTGAGTTTTCTTTCCCATCAGAAAACCGTCACCAGACGGTCACAGCAATCACAAGCAGATTTTACTGTTTTCTTGGCTTTGTCTGTGTGGTGAGAAATGAAAGGGAGGATTGATGCTCTGCAGAGGGCTGGGTACCTGCTGGCAGGGACATCAGCACAGGTGATGATGTTCTGTTTCTTCCTTTTTCTCTTCTGTTTTTTTTTTTCCACCTTCTTTTTTAATAGTGTGCTCATTGCTTTTCTCTAAGCATTGTCTGCTCTGCCTTCTCCTCACAATCCCAGCGTCAGGGCTGGGATTTCTTTCCAGACCTTTGTCTCGTGGTGACACTCCAGTGTCTGCAGCCGACTCGGTGCAGTCTGTGCTGGTCCCACGAGGTGGTTGGTGGCTGAGGGTTTCACACTGGCCGTGTGTGCCCCTTTGCTGCCCGGCTCTGCCACTCCTGACGATCCATGGCTTGGGTTAATTACCCATCCCAAGCATTTTTCCCCGCCACCCCCAGCCTACCCTCGGTGTGTCCTCAGCGTTGCGCTGCAGCCGAGCTTCGAGGAGGTGCAGCTTTCTTTTCTTGGGAAAATTCATTTGGAGCAATGGATGCAAAGGAGGCAGTGTCCAGGCCTGTGGCTCTGCTCCCAGAGGATGCTGTGCCCACACTCTGTCTCGGTGCCCCTGTGGCTGTCACCACCTTTGCACCGGGGTTTGGCACAACCTCTGGTGTGAAGCACAACTCTCGTGACGAGTCCTGTAATGTCACCGTGTGAGTGTCAGCCAGACAGGGCTTTTCAGCTTCCTGAAGGGAGTCTGACCTCTGGTCACGTGTGGTTTCTGGGAGTGGAATCCGTGTGCTCCATCACGGGGCTGGAGGAGAGCAATCTGCCATGTGGGGACAAAGCACAGGACCAAACGTTTTTTCCAGCCCTCGGGGTTGTGCAGGTAACCTAAAAATACAACTGGAATGTGGCTGGGCGGTGACATCCTCCCAGAGCTGCAGCTCAGGCCGCGTTATCTGTCCGGTGCACGGAGCCAGGGTGTGGCTGTGAGCCCCAGAGGTGGCTGTGCCAGTGTTGGCTCTGGCTGTCGGTGGCTTTGCCTGTCCCCATATCCCTCGCTGGGCACTGGGAGGTCTCACCCTTCCCCCTTGCATCAGTCTCACCCAGCCCTGGTGGCACCGTTGGTGTGACATCCTGCTCTGCTGGGGGGCACGAGTCCTGCCTGGTGTTGTGATGGATGGTCCCCAAGCACCCTCTGAGGGGGTGAGAGAGATAACCCTGTTCCCTTTCCGGTTGGATTCGGTTCAAAGGCTCTATTTTAAAACAGAGCTGCTGAGTTTCCAGGCTGAGTGTCCCGTGCATGGCTTAGGCACGTGGGGCTTTCCCATGGGATGTGTGCCTTGTATGTGGAAAGGCGAGTGCATCCTAAGCTTGGGGTAGTGGCTGCATTACAGGCTTGGTCAGGAAAGCTGCTGCAGTTCCCAGTTGGATGGAGAGATGTGCTGGGCATCAGGCAGTGTAGTGCTGGGACAGTGCAGCCAGCTGGTGCTTGGGCTCTTCTCTGATAAGAGGGAATGAGGTATTCCATGAAAATCATCCCCTCTCCATGGTTAGGCAGCAGTTCTTTTTTCAGGACAGGTGAAATCATCTGTTTTGTGCTCAATCCCAAACACGCTCATAAAAAGCTCCTTTCCAACCCCAGATGGGACATTTCTCTTTTGCTGCTCGTGGCAAAGCAGCTCATCCCCGTGCCCTGGCTGTGCTGGTGACCTGGCCCTGACCAAAGTTGCCTCAGGAGAGGCTGCCTGTGTGCAGGGGAAGGGTGGGGAGAGGGGCCCGGGGCTGACAGGGCGCTGTTTGAGCTCATTGCTGTTTTTAAGGGTGTGCTCTTCCACTTATTCAAGCCAGCCCACTGGCAGGAGGCTGCTGGGAGGGATGGGAGCCATCCTTGTCCCTGGCTCTGCCAGGGTGTGCCGGACCCTGTGGCGAGTGCCTGACTTCTCCCCGTGGCAGGACTTGTTCCCCCAGCTTCCCTCACCTGTGACGGGGTGACATCCCAGCACTGAGGTGTGGGGAGGCTTCCTTACTGCCAGTTAAATACCCGCTGCTTTTGTTCCTCCGGGATTACCTGTGGCCTATAAAGGATTGGATAATTAGCGGGAAAAGGTGCGAGTTTTTTAAGGCTGGGCAATTCCTACTGTGCTGGCAAACTTTTGAAAGAGCTGCCAATGGTGAGACTTGAAAGGATGCTTGGGGTTTGTTTTCGTTTCTTTTTCTTTGTTTGTTTGTTTTTTAAGATGCTTTTGAGATGTCGGGAAGCTCTGCTTTACACCACCTCTGGTTCCTCGGGGGCTGAAACCCAACGGGACTAATTCAAAGGAAATTGTCTTTCCCATCCCACCTTCTGGGTTAGGGACTTTCTGCTCCAAAGCAGCTTTGAGTCTGTCGGTGTCTGTGAAGATCCCTGGAGTGTCTGTGTCTGGGTCAGGGGGAATTAGCTGTTAAGAGGGTTTGTGATGGGAGGACAACGCAGCATCACTCTTCTCTCCCTGGGTGCTGGTGGCTCTCAGTGCCATCTGCAATAGCAGCTCCTGCGTCAGCATCCTTTATGTGCTGATGATCTGTGCCTGAAACTATACCCTGGGAGTGGAAATGAGCCTGAGAAAATACCTTCCGCAGTCCTTCTGGGGCTTACATAAACACTATTTAAAATTAGAGCCACTCATTATGTTGGTATGTGCATTTACCTTGACCTCTGACTTTTCAGCCTGCAAATGTGCATGGCCCAGCACAGCCTGGAGTTGGGGGAGAAGAACTCAGGAGCAAAGCACTGGCAGATTTTCAATAATTAGTGCAAGGTAAAGAAGCTGGTACAGTATCTTCCCCTCCAGGCTGTCAGGGAAATCGAAAACAAAACTGCAGCCTGTCAAAGCTGAGCCTGGCTTTGATCAGGAACGACAGCTCTGGCTGCTGCTGAGGGAAAGGGGAAGAGCAGCGACACTTCGCCACAGCTTTTCTTGCACGTGTCTGCAGAGAAACGAATGCTTTTATCCCCCCACTCTCCCCTGCTGTTTCCCACCCAAATCCACGCAGAGATTTGTTTTGCCACCAGAGATGCCGTCTCGGTTGTCACCCTGGAATAGCTGCTAAGCTCCTTTCTGTTATTGTCACGGAACAATATTTCTACTATTTGTTGTGGTAATAGTTGTTAGTGGCGGAGCAATTAGCGTGTCACCTGCAGCACAACGAAATGTGACCTCTTTCCATCCCGGCACCCCCGCCGGTGCCCAAGCCGGCCAGCGTGGGCTCCCAGAGCTCTGCTCTGCTGGCTGCTGCCAAGGGCTGTCCCGGGGCGAGGGTCGCTCTGGTGGGACGCCCGGGCCTGCAGGCTGGGTTTGAATGACTCAGTTTGTCGGAAGAAAACGTGTCCCACCGGGATGCACTGTAGCAATCCAGCGCTTCGGCGGCTCCCGGAGCTGGAGCTGGCTCCCCACCAGTTTCCTGTTGACGTCACCTGCTATTTCGCTGCTGCAGTTTTTACAACTGTTGAGCTTTCAAGGGTAATCGGAGCCGAGTCCGGCCAACCTCGGCAGCTGCCGATGAGGGAACGCGGCTCTACCTTCGCCGGCTCCCCCCAGTTGCTTCCACTGCTGCTCCCAGCCTTGGGGACCGCCGGGAGCTGGGGACAGCGGGCGAGCAGAGCTGCGTGAGGCCAGCGAGTGCTTGGGGCCATGCATTCCCACTGAAAAGAATCATCAGTGCTTGCAAGAAGTGCCGTGTGCTGGATCCTGCGGGGAATTTTTTCCCCTCCCTCCGCCAGTCCGCCCCCATCCCTCTCTTCTGCCAGGCGTGCCAGCGCTGCTCTTCATTTCTGGGAAACCATGGACAAGAAGCAAGGTAGATGTTGCAATTTCCAAAACACGTGGTGGGGAGAGCAGAGGGCTGATTCTGGTGCTAAAAGAGGCTGCGGAACTTTTTCGGGGTCAATCCGTGCGGTTTCGTTGCTTTCTCCTTGCTTGGGTGGGGGGCCGGTTTTTGCAGCTGGGGATCTATTTTTGAAGCACTGGAAACTTGCATGTTTTGTGTGGGGTTAAAACTCTGGCGTCTTCATTGTAAAAAGGGAAAAAAAAAAAAAAGATAAAATAAATAAAAATCTAGCATGCCTAAAGGAAAATATGCAGAGGGTGAAGCTGGCTCCTGGCTCCGGTTTGAGTTGCATTCCTGGGACGCAGGGTTTTCCAGCAGCTCTTGCATGCTTGTCCCGTACTAAAAAGCCTGTTGCATGGGAAAAGTGGGTGCCCACGACCCTGGCAGTCAGGAGCTCTGATTCAGCACAGGCTGACAGGTTGTTTTGGGGCTGCAAGGGGCTTTTTCTGCAGCGTGGCTTTTTCCTTCTCCTTGCCGGCGGTTTTTGCAGAAGTGAGGAGTGCGATGACCCGCCGGAGCCCCTCTGCAGCAGGACCTCGGCAGGCTGATGAGTGATGGCTTTCAGCAGGTTGAGAGCCCTTTTTCCACTTCCACAGATAGCTTTTTCCACTCTCAACAGTGGAAAATAGCACAAAATGTGCCTGTGAGGAGCTGGCTCTCATGACCAAGCACCCAAATTCCCCTCTCTGCTTTGCACCCTGCCTCAAGTGTCTTTATTTTTTTTTTCCTTGATGCTTTTTGGTTCCAGCTCTTTCTTTGCAGCAGGGCTGGGATCCACCCTCCAGCCTTCTGCCTTACCCATGGCATTTGACTCTCCTCCTCGGATCGAGGAGAACCAGGATGCATCCAAAACATTTCCCCCAGCACTAACAAAGCGGAGCAGCCTCCGACTTCACCTGGGGCTGCAGCCAGAGCCCCAGGGAGGCAGCGGAGAGGTTTAATTTCAAAGGTCGACTCAGGCAAATAGTTTTATTTACAGTTCTTTAGATTGTCCTGCTCGTTCCTCTCCGCCCACGCCAGCGGAGTGGGAAGGATAAAGCTCCCCGGGGAGAGGTGCAACTTAATAGGGCTGAAGTTGGTGGTTGCAAAGATGAGGATTCCGGTGTAGAATTAAGCAGTTCCAGGAAGTGTGTGTGGTGGTTCTTCACTGGTGGAGGTTATACATGAGAAAAAAAAATCGGTAGGGTTTTTTTCTTTAGGAGGAAATGGTTCCTTTCTTAGCATAAAGGATGCAGTTACGTGCCTGCAGCGTCACGTGGGTTGCAATTTCGTCCGCACCAGGAACTTCTGTCAGCTAATTTTCCCCTGCCCTGGTGTGTCCACGGCCAGCAGCCTCTTCCACTGCCCAGAGCCGTGCCCTGCCATCCCACGGGCTCTGGGCTGGCAGCAGAGCCCCGGGGCTTGCAGGGATAACAGTGACATGTCCCCAGATCGCCTCCTTCTGCTGCCGTTTAGCCTGTGCGAGGAATCTTCTGAGGGGAGCCGTGCTCTGTGCTTGCAGACACCACTCTTGTAAGAACCTTGGGAAACGGGAGCGTTCCCAGGGTTTTTCAGGTGTCATAAGCAGTTGTGCACATTCTAGCAATTCCTCCTGCACTGACCCTGCTGGGATCCCAAATGTGGGAGAGACAGTGCTGGGGGCGCCTCGCTGGTGGGAAGGAGCTGACAGCAGCTGCCTGCGGGGGCTAAAGGCAAATGCTGCCCTGGGACTGAAGGGCTTGAATTGCAGGGTCATGTCATGCCCGTCCCACTGCCTTTCTGCTTCTCCCTTTTTTCCTTTTTGTCTTCTTTTTTCTCCCCTCCTTAGTCTTTCTCCACTCTCATTCATCCAAACAGGGCATGGGCTTTCCCTGAGGGGGCTGCAGAGGCACAGTGGGAGAAGCTTCAGCAAGAAGGAGTTCAGGCCAGGCTGCAGGGGCTGGACAAATTTTAGGAGAGCTGCAACAGGCAAATCCAATCTCCTCCTCAGCTCCCTGGCTGCAGGGCAGCATCCAGGGTGACTTTATTCCTGCAGGCGTGGGCTGAGCTGGGTTTTCCACCAACGTAGGTGGCCCTGGCAGAATACCTCCAGTTTCATCAGTGCTTTTTCAGGTTGGAGCTAGGGAATACTTTTTGGGGCTAGGCCAGGTGGGAAGGGGGTGGTCACTGATGCCGGTGGTACAGTGCTGGGAAGGCAAGGATAGTAGTTTTGGGGGCACAGGGAAGGGGACTGGTGTTCAGGGCCCCTGTTAGAGGAGAGTTCATGGCAATCCACAAGAGGCATTAAATGACTCTCCTGTACAGAGCAGGGGGTTTGGGACAGGGATTCTCCATGCCCTTTGCTGCATGGAGAATCTAACCTGTGCTCTAACCCATGCTGCAAACCCTCCTGCCTGCGGGCTGGGGCTCCACCAGGCAGTGCAGCCCCGTGATTCCCGATCCCAAACCGGCTGCTCCCAGCTCCCTCCGGCCTCGCTCCTGCAGACGGGGCTGAGGAAGGGCTGATGCCTGTGGGACTCCTGGCTCCAGGAGCCCCTGGACCCTGGTCCTGCCCCATGAGTCACCCGTGGCCGCGATGCCAGGCGAGCCGGCGGCACAGAAGGCGCTTTGTGCGGGGTTACTATGGCAATTGGGGAGAGGGAGAGCAAACAGATGGAACAAAATCCCAGCCAGGAGCGGGGGGTATTTCAGGGCTTCATGTGGAGGTCTGGGTGGTAACTGCTGGGGGGCTGAGTGTGAAGCAGGAACCAGTCTGAGTTTTGGAGCAGGTCATGGGGGAGGAGCGCTCAGCGCGAGGCTCCCGCTCAGCACCGAGCTAAATCCATCCCCTGGGATGGAATGTGTGCCCACGGTGAGCTCCCCAACTTGCCTGGGCAGAGAAGGACTCTGAGGACCCCCCAGTTTGTAGGGTCTGTGCGTGGCCTCCCACACTGGGTAGCGAGAGGCTGGCTGTGGGAATGGGAAGGCATTTCTGAACCCACACCTCTCCTTTGGCTCCGTTTTGGATTTGCTCCCATCGTTGCTCATCTGGGTGTTTTGCCAAGTGCCATCAGTGGGTGTGTGGGGCTGTTCACAGTGCCCCTTCCAGCCCTGCTGGGTGGGCAATGGACAGGGGACACTTTGCAGGCTCACAAATTAGAAGCTGCGATTGCCGTGATGTGGTTGGGTTTCCATCCAAGAGGGGTCAGTTTAGGGTGGGATGCTTCGCTGGATGCTTTCATTGAGCTGGAAGTTCACATCACTCACAGGAATCGTGCTGGTTCCAGCCCTTAGGGGCCACTCTGATGCAGGAAAAGTGGCACATAAGATGTGGGTATGGGCTGATTCCTTCAGCAGGGAGGGATGCTGCTGCTCCTGCAGATGGGACCTTTGCAGTATGTTGCAGATCAGCTCTAACCTGCAGACTCAGTGAGGTTTGGAGAAGGACAGGACTGGAATAGTGAGTTCCAGGCACCTGTTTTATCTTGGAGCTGGCAGGGGACAGGGATGGGAGCTGTCAGTGCTGGGAACACGTTGGACATGTGTCATCCTTCTGTCTTGCTGCAGCTGCAGGAGCTCTCACACAGTGCTGTGTCTCCTGCTGAAATTCCAGCTCCTTGCCTCTCCCCTCCCTTGCCTGGCAGCCTTTGGAGTGCTGGACTTTGTCCACACGCCTGCTCCCGGCAGCCAGGCAGGTAGGAGCTGTCTTGAAGGGCTGTCCAAGGCCACTCTGAGCTGTCTGCTCCCATCCTAGTGCCTGGAGCACACCTTGATATTCCTGCTCTTTAATGCATCTTCCAGCTCTCTGCAGCCAGAAGCACCTTCGGCTGCAAAGTGCAGCTGCCCCTTTGTCTTGCCTGGGGGGATCAGGACCTCGATGCTCTGGTTGTTTTCCCAGTGTTCAGGGGTAGAATGCAAGTGTCTGGCCTGTCCTGGCCCTGCCTGAGCCCTGTTTCCCTCTGCAGCAGTGGATGTTATCTCAGTGCTGTTTGGAGTTGGGAGGAGAGAATCCTCTTTCCAGTCACTCCTGGTGCCTTGTCTGGAGGGTCTCGGTCTCTGCAAGCCTGAGTTTGTGGTGGGTCCACTACTGGCTGACAGTTCCTGTCTGTTTTTATCATGTTTTCCCTTAGCTGTGTGTGGGATGTCCCCACTCCTTCTGGGACTAACCTCTTAGTTTTGTTAGAGGTCTGGTAGTCATTGCCTTCCGTGCCTGATCCAACCCTGGTTCTTCCCAGGAAGGCCTGGCTGGGGGTTGGGGGACAAGGAACCTCTGGACCTGGAGCATTTTCGGGAACCTTGTGCATCCCTAATGGCATGGGGACCTCTTGTGGCTGGAGAAACGGGGATGGGGCCAGGCTTGGCTGGGCTCCCAAAGCCCAGCTGCCTCCCTCTCCTGGGGCCCTGCACGGGCCACGAGGGATATGCTGCTGCTGCTGCCTGGCTGGGCTGGAGTGTGAAGGCTGAGCTGGTGTCTCCTTTCTCTCTTTCAGGTTCCAAAGGATCCTTGGAGCCACACAAACCGAGTAAGTGCCTGGCAGAAATCACAGCCTTAACCCCGAAAAAGGTTTAAATCTCCTCAGAGAGGGGACTGTTAATGGCCGTGAAGGGTAAAGAGTGCTTTTGGGACACAGTGCTTGGCTGCAAGACCTGGAAAATGGTCTCTGTCAGTGCACCCCTGGATATTTCCACAGGCAAATCCTTCACAGCCACGTTGAGACCTACTTGTGCTTCTGTCTCTTGCCTGAAACTTTGGGCAAAGGGTCATGAGCACTGTGGTTTTCTTGTCACTTTGCTCACTATGGTGAGGGAGGCCAAACCCTGCATTCCCTGCCTGGTGGCTGCAGGGAACAGGATGCTTGAAGAAAAAAAGGCAAAGATCCAGTTGCTCATTTGTGTATCTTCTCTTCCAGTGAAAGGCAGGAAGAAACCAGACCTGAGGATAACATGTGTCCCCATCAAACAGCCCGTTGCCAACACAACGTAAGTATCTCTGCTGCTTAAAGATGTTCTCCAGAGCTGCATTTGGCACTTTCTCAAGAGGAATGGCCTGTGAAGACTTCACAAAACCAGCATAGTTACTCTTTTCTCTTAAGCTCTGGCTCGTGAGTGATGAGAAGGAATTGCACACCTATGGGTTTGTGTGCGCAGGCGCCTGTTTTGGATTTGAAATGGCTGAAAGGCAAAGGCTTGGAGACAGCTATGCCAATGCCAGAGGGCAAAGACATGGTGGAGAGAGCGAATCTGCCCACTGGAAGAAGAGGGCAAGGTTTTTAGTGCAGGGGAAGAGAAGAGGTGGTGGCAGCTGGGCCGCGCCACGAGCAGGGGGGCAAGGATTGGGGAATGTTTTGCATGGTGTGACTATCACGGTTAGTTTGGGTTGCTTGCAGCTCCCTGCCCTGGTGTGAGGGGGACACAGACATCTTACACTGTTGTGCTGCTTGGTGCTGATGCCCAGCAGTATCTCAGGGCACTGGAATTTCTCCCTGCCCTGTTTGCCTCGTGCTGCCGATGCTTGTTGTGCCGTGGGGGAGAGCCCAGGGTAGCAGCACTTGGTTTGACAAAGAGCAGACGGCTAAAATTCCTCTTCCGTGGTGCTCTTCCAAAACACTTCAGGCTATCTCCACTGCTGAGCCTTGTTTGCTCCTGTTCTAGAGAACTCTCCCAGCTCCAGCAGAACAGTGAAATCCCCGAAAGGGAAATATCACCACTGAAAATCCCAGGTAGAGAGGGCAGATCTGCTGGAGGGGGAGGCAGGGGAAGTCCCCCATTAATTAAAGCTGTGCAGCCTCGCATGCAGCAGCCACCTCCTTCCCCCACGGGCGCATCTGTCTCCACTCCTGCCAGTGTTTGAATTTCCCCTGGAGAAGGCCTCACGTTGGAGTCTGCAGGGCGTTTGCATGCCCAGGGGCTGGTGCAAGCTGTCCACAACTCCTTCTCTCTGTGCTTTTCAAGCCACAGTGCAAATATTTGCGCAGTGCAAGGCTCTTGCTTCGAACCTGAAGTACTTCCTTGAAGCTGGAGGTTGCCTCCTGCTCTGATGGGAATTGAGAGTTGGGCAATCTCTGCTCTTAGAAGGTCCCAGGGGATGGGGACAGCAGTGAAGTGAGGCAAGAGGGACGGAACTCGTACGATGGCTCCAAAAGTACCGTGCTGCCCATAATGGGAAATGGGCAGCAACGAGGAAAAAAGCCACAAAGGACGACTTTCGCCTGCCTGGTGTTGTGCAGAGCGTGGCACCGAAGTGCTGCCTGCTCTGCCTGCCTGGAACAGGCAGCGAGTGCACACAAATGACTCACGGGTGAGGAATTACCTGTTGCTCCCTCGGTGTGTGTTTCGGGCTACGTGGCTGTCCTGTTACAACACCTGCCTGTCAAAACATGACAGCTGAGCTGCTCTGCCGCAGAAACGGCTCGCTCTCGGTTCCTCGGGCTTGTCTCCTGAGCAGAGAGTTTTGTAGCCTGTTGCTTTGATGCCTGTCTCACCTGGCTGACTCCCCCGGGGTTCTTGCTGCCTGTGTGCAGTGAGTGCCTCGTGGGTGTGAGCTGGGGTGTTACTGGCACGATTAAAGCCTCTATGAGCGTTTGGAGGGGGCTGGTTTGAACCCACGATGAGGCATGGTGGAAAGTAGCAGCTGAAAGTGCTCGAAGGAATGTGAAACTTGGCTCTGGCCAAGAGGGTTAGTGAAGCTGGGCTTTCTCCTGACTCTCTCTCTCTTTTCTTGCAGGCCCCCGAGGAACTTGGACTCCAGGGCGTTCATTACCATCGGAGATAAAGTACGTGTCAGTGGGGTTTCTTACGTGCTTGCTTCCAGTTTTGTTCGCCCTGTGCTTGGAAAGCTCTCTGGATCGTGCCTGACAACCTGTCAGATCAGGTCGTGAGATTCCAGAGCACCCTGTGAGGTGGATGGTGCCCTTCTAGTGCAGCTTCTGGTGCAGCTTTGCAGGGATGAGACATCCCACAGCAGGATGTCTCTTCCCTGTGGAGTAGTGGGGTGTCTGTGTGTGTTTAGAGCAGTGACTGCTGGGGAGCTGGCTGTGTCACCCTGCCTGCAGGATGGCTTGTCCCTGAGCCCGTGCACTTGCTGACTGGTGTCGCTTGCCTGTGGGCAGTGCCATCAAAGGCCAGATGGGCAGATTGTCCGTGGTGGGAGATCACAGCAGTCCTTTGACAGTCCCACCACCCACTGAATGGGTGGAGAGAAGTTCTGCATGCCTCATCCCTGGAAGTGTCCAAGACCAGGTTGGATGGGGCTTGGAGCAACGTGGTCTAGTGGAAGGTGTCCCTGCCCATGGCAGAGGGGTTGGAACTGGATGACTTTTAAGGTCTCTTCCAATCTAAACCATTCTGTGATGACCCAGCCCATCTGCCCTAAATCAGGGTGGCTTCCCCATGCCCACAGACTGCCCCAAAAAAAGTCCCTTTGTCCCACATACCCACACATCTGTGCTTCTGCCTGAGGCCCAGGAGCAGCTGGGCACAAGGCTTCTCTCCATCTCTCCAAAGCCTTTCCTAGTGACCTAATGAAAAACACTGCTAGAAATAGCCACTGTCTCTCCTTTGTTTCATTCTCTTGTTATGGGCTCTCCTGGGGCTGCAGAAGCTGTTTGCAAGTGAGCTAAAAATACTCTGCATGGGATCAGCCCCATATCTACTCCCTTCCAGGCTGGGAGGTGGCTTGGCTGTGCGATCTGGGTCCCTTGGCCTCAGTGCAATGTTTTAGGGTTAGGGGAGAGGAGGGGAAGCTTTGGCTGGGTCTAGGGAATGATTCTGCTGCCTGTGCTGTTTTCTGGCCATTGTGTCATGCATATTAATAGCTCGGGGAGGGATGCTCTCTGTGACAGCCTGGGCATGGTGTGTGCAAGGGGACAGTGCTGCAGCTTAGGGAAAACGCTCTGGAGTCACTTCCTTGCCTGCTCCAATGTTTGCAGGAAGGGTCTGGTCCAGATGTTTTGGAGTGACATGATGGAGAAGAGGACCTGGGCAGAAGGGCAGCTTTAGGCCATGGGGGTGGATGATGACTTCGGGTCCATCGGATCTGTGCAGGCCATGCCGTGCATCCCACTGTCCTGGGAGGGAAGCGCTGGCTCTGTTGTTGCATCCATTCCATCACCTCTTGTTGCTGGGCAGGGCAGTGCTGGTTCCTGGAGGGTGCTGGGAACCGCCAGCTTTTGGGGAAGCCTTAGGGGCAAATGCCAGGAAAAGCACAACACAATAACCTGGAACAACTGCAGAGCACGTGTCCAGAAAAGCACCACCAGGTCCTTCCTGGAGCCTGTGCTGCTCCTCTGCCAGCTGCCCGGGCGGGAGGTCGGACATGTCCCCCCTAACCCTGCTCTGCTCGTGTCAGGATCCGCTGTCCTGCCCAGGAAAGGGCCGGCACCTTCCTGTGCTGGGCAGTGCATAGCTCAGTGCTGAGCTCAGGCACAGCTCTGCCTTGCTCCTGCCTTGCCAGCCACATCTGGCTCGGTCAGCACTGGAGGGAAGGTCCGTTGGGGCTGGAGGCTGCTGGCCGGGCTGTGGCCAGTGCCGAGGGGAGTTTGCTGGCCAGGAGCCCATCAGCCACATCTCCCAGCTTGGCTCCTCAGCGCCAGAGGCTGTTTCCTCTCTCCCTGCTCTGGGCGTAGCTCGCAGGCACAGCATCCGGTGCCGTGCTTGTTTCCCACCCTCGCTGCCTTTGTGGCTACTGGGGCAATTTGGCATCCTGGTATTATTTGTGTTCCCTGGGACCGGAGGAAAACTGGAGGCTGGATAAAGCCTGGCTAAAAGGAGGCCTGTGACTTATGAGGAGCGATGAACGCAGCGTCCAAAAATAGCCCGTGTCTCACTCGGTTCGTGCCCTGCCCAGCAGAGCCAGCAATTACAGGGGAACGTGTCTTTAGGGAAACTTGTTTGTGGGTTGTGCAGGAACTCGCTGGCACCCTGATGTGTTGGGCACTCGCTGGGCTGAGCACTGGCTGTGGGTTTTTTTCCAGTTTTAAGCAAGACTTACTGTAGTTGTGCTTGCCTGAGCTCCATCGTTGGTGCTAACTTATGTTTTACCTTGCTGGCTGCTTTCTGGTGGTGGGAGAAACTGTCAGAAGCAGGTAAAACCCATTTAAACTCCCCAGTAATGAGGAATTTAGTCACTATGTGCAGCATTCTATCTGACAGAGGCTTTGCACAGGTGTTGTTAGACGTATAGGTGTATTTGTGACCAATGGTTTTTGGGATGTGTGGGCAGGTGAGGGATCCCCAGCTGCACACAGGGATTTGGAGCTGTGGTGGAGGCTCCTGACTGCTGCCCATGTTGGCCCAGGAGCTGTTAAAATCCTTCAAATAATTCAGCAACCGCAGAAATACCCCTGTGTGGGCAATCCCGAGCAGGCAGAGAGGCACCAAAAGTTGGTGTCCTTTCCAGTGGAAGCGTGCCCTGGCTCAAGGGATGAAAGTCCTGCTCTGCAGCTGCAGAGGGGGAATTAAATAAGCCCTGATGAGTATGGGGGTGAGAGGGTTTGGGCTCTGATTCAGCTGAGCCAAAAATACACCCATGTTCTCTTAAGTGTGGTGCCTCTGGTACGTACAGGAGCGGGTGGAGTCCTGTAGGTGCCGTTGTTTGGAAATGCTCTGTATGACTGAGCTGAAAGTGTGGGATCTCTGCTGATGTCCTTGTTAAGTGTGCTTGTACCTGATTTTATTTTTTCTCTCTCTCTCTGAAGAACTTTGAGGTGGAGGCTGATGACCTGGTGGCAATTTCAGAGCTGGGCCGTGGTGCCTATGGCGTGGTGGAGAAAGTGCGGCACGCGCAGAGCGGCACCATCATGGCTGTGAAGGTGAGGACAGCTGCCTTCTGAGGGGATGGGGATCAGGACGTGCAGCTCCAAGGGAGCAGAGAAGCTGCTGAGCTTCACCGGTGGTGGCAAAATGGGGACAGGCTTACCTGGGTTTGGCAGCCTCTGGGATTCCTGGTGTGGTTTGGCTGGTGACAGGTCTGTGCTGATACCAGCTGTGGGGCACTGTGGGGGTTGATAAGAGGCTTTGAAATCCAGGCTTGGTGCCTGCAGTGCAAGGGTTGGATGTCAGAGTGCCTGTCCTGGCTGCTGGCCTGGTCCTGCATCCGCTGCAGGGCTTGCCAAGGGTTTGGCATTCATTAAGGTTCTGTCTGGCAGAGGGAATCTGGACATCTCCTGGGTGCTGCTGGCTGCAAAATAAGTATTGAACGCTTGCCCTGAACTGCAGGCCCTGTGAGTCAGACTGAGGGATGATGGTGTTATCACACCTGCACCAAACCCTTGTTTTCTCATATTTGTCTCAGAGGATTCGAGCCACTGTGAACACTCAGGAGCAGAAGAGGTTGTTGATGGACTTGGACATCTCCATGAGGACAGTTGACTGTTTCTACACGGTCACCTTCTACGGAGCCCTCTTCCGTGAGGTACGGAGCTGGTGGATGCCTGGGGGGCACCTGAGGCCAGTGTGATTGTGCTGAAGGCACCAAACTGCGCCGAAACACCTCTGTGCTCTTCAGCCCAGCTGGGCTGTTTGAGGTGCTGCCACAGCTTAAAGTCAAAGGCTTCCCTTCTTGTTGTCCTTCTTGTTGTCCATGGCCTGGGCTGACTTTGGGGCAGACCCTCAAAGGGAGGCCAGCACAGGTAGTTTTGGTGGCACCTGGACATCTGTCCCCATCGCTGTCCATGCAGAGCCCACGTTGCTGATGGTGTGGCCAGCGGCAGCTGCGTGGCAGGGACCGTGGCTTGCCCTGCGTGGAAAGGGCAGTGTCCATTTGTCCATCCATTCCCCACCACTCTCTTCACCTTCCACGGACTTCCAGGGAATTCCCTCTCAGCTGCTTTCTCTCCATCTGCAGGGCGATGTGTGGATCTGCATGGAACTCATGGACACCTCCCTGGATAAATTTTACAAGAAAGTACTAGAGAAGAAGAAAACCATCCCTGAAGACATTTTGGGGAAAATGGCTGTGTCTGTGAGTGCCTCTTGTGTTCTTTCCTGAGTTTGTGCATCCCCTGAGCCGGTTGCAGGGCTCTGTTGAGGCCTGTGTTGTGTTTGCAGTGGGAAGCTGGTGCTTTGTGTGACTCACGGGTGCCTTTTCACTCTGTTTGTCCCCAGATTGTACGAGCTCTGGAGCACCTGCACAGTAAACTCTCTGTAATCCACAGAGGTAAGTGCTGGATGAGGTTGGTAGGATGTGGCTGGAGATCTAACCTTGAAATAAGCCATGGGGAGACTCCTTTCCAGGAGATAGGTGGTGTATCCATCTGGGATGCCTAAAGTGGGGTCCGCTGGTACTTATTAGGACCATGGTGGATAGATCTAGATGCCCAAGACTAGTTCCTGAGACGCATCCCTCATGCCTCTGCTTGCAGGATGTCATTCTCTTCCTCCTTTCTAGATGAAGGGTTGAATGTAACAACTGAATTCCCCACTACCTCTATTTTTATGGGCGTCTCTCTCTCTCAGAGTACCGAGGTACCTTGGAGGCACAAAATCCCCACATCCTCCTGACTGGGTAGTTATAGCAAGGTGAGGGCTGAAAGAGACCTTACGAAATCACAGATGGGAACTGTGACAGCCAGGTCCTGCTCTTCACCCTGGTATATAGACCCCTGTGTGGTTGTGAACAGATCATGATGTACATGGGACAAACTATCCTGAGAATGGGGTAGAATTGGGCTTTTAAGGCTGTGCTGGGCACCTAAATCATTCCTAAGGAGCTGGGGATTAACTCCTCCATGTTGTATTTCTTGTATATCTCATCTCAGACTCTTCAATACCCCTGCAAAGACCCAATTTGCCCTCTTGCATTTTCTCTTAGATGTGAAACCTTCCAACGTGCTGATCAACAAGGAGGGACACGTGAAAATGTGCGACTTTGGGATCAGTGGCTACTTGGTGGACTCGGTTGCGAAGACCATGGATGCTGGGTGCAAACCGTACATGGCTGTAAGTGCAATCCTGTGCAGGCTTCAGCCTTTCTAGAAGAGACTGCTGCTTAGAAATCACTCTTGTTTCACCTCCATCCTGAGCTGAAAACCACTTGAGAGTGCTCTGCTCTCCCTGACTCAGCAGAGCCCTCTGAGGATGGGATCACCCTCCCTGTAAGACCTGCTGTGTGCGTTAATCCCTCAGCGGGCTCTTCCTCTGCCACCTTCCATTTGCAGAAGGATAACAGGCTGGCTGGTGGTGGTTGCTCCCTCTTGGATAGAAAATGCTGAGGTTTTCCTTGGCAGGATCGTTTCATTTCATCCTCAAGTCAGTACGAATTTCCCTTTGCCGTCTGTGGCATCCGTGTGGGCGGTGTGTGCTCCTGGGGCAGGATTGTGCTGCAGGGACAGTACAAGTCTCACTCTCCTGAGAAGAGGGAGAGTTGATATGAGTTGTGTGGAGCAAGATGTGGCTTTCATCAGCGCCAGATTTAACCTCAGACCCTGCCTCCCTGGGGATGTGAGCCCGGGAAATCCACCCAGCCTGTGTTTTGGAGCCAGAGGTTTGCTCTGTGGGGTTTGCACTTGGGGAAAATGAGGTGGAGTTGTAACGTCTTGCATTTTGCTCTTACAGCCAGAAAGAATAAACCCAGAGCTCAACCAGAAGGGCTACAACGTGAAGTCGGATGTCTGGAGCCTTGGGATCACAATGGTAACACCAAGGGCTGGGACCTGCCCCTGCAGCCCTGGGGTTGGGCTGGGGTTTGGGCTGGTGGGGCTGTACCCCTGCTGTGAGCAGTGGCTGCTGGGTGGGGGTCCACCAAACAGAGCTAAATGCTGAGTGTGATAGCTCAGGGCTTGAGATTAAACAATCAGAGCACTGGGTGGGGGGCTGCCCTCTGCACACAGGGTACCTGACCCCAGGGCAGGCAGCTCTGAGCTGGGGTGTGCTGCCACTGCTGCCACCACTGCTCCGGCTCTTTCCAACTTGCCCAGGAGACCATCCATCTTCTGTCCTATTCCTCCTTCTTGCTCCTTCCTGATGGATTCTGGGGTGTTATTCCCAAGTGGTTCCCTTGTACCCCTCTGCCTGGTTCCACAGAGTTGTGTACAGTGCCAGCTCTGAAAAGCTCCACTTAGCTCTGAGCTGTGTGGGGTCAGGCTCTCAGGGGTCAATATAGGGACGACTGTGGGCTTAGCTAGGCATCCAAAAGTCTGCCTTTTAAGGGCTTTGCAGTTCCCCTGTGTGCTGGCTGGAGAGGTGGTCAGTGGAGCAGGGTTTGCTGTAGCTGGGGCACAGCCTTCCTGCTGCACCCCTCTCCCACATCACCCCAGCTCTGCAGGGGGATCGGGACGAGCCCTGCCTGCAGTGAGAGCTGCCGTGCGTGGTTTGCAGCAAATCCTGCCTGTGGGGTAGCTCAGAACAGCCAACAGGAAGGGGAAATACTTTCAGTTCCAAAATCGCAGCTGCTCAGGATGGTTTATCCACCTCCTGCAAGAAATGGATCTTGCAGAAGGCAGCTGAGATCCTCTGGCGCCAGAGGACAAAGGAAATCCCAGTTGCTGGCTCCGAGGGATGCTGCCCGAGAAGCAGGACTCTTGCTTTCCAGGAGACTGTCTCTCTATGGGTAGATTATTTTCAGGAATTTGTCTTGTGCCCTCTTAGCCAGCGCCTTTTGTTTTGGGTGCTGCATCCCTGTGCTGCACAGATCTCTTGGCAGATACTTCTCCCCACCTGGTCTTGTCCACAGTGCCAAACCCAAGCCCCTCTCCTTGGTGTCCCCCTGCCAGTGCAGAGCTGGGCTGGCTGACTGGAAATATAATCAGCTGCAGGAAGCTGTGGGATGGGAGACTGTTAACGAGGGAATATCCAAACCTTTCCAAAGCTGGAAGGGAGAGGGGACCTTGCTGAAAGCCAGCCAGCCTGCAGCTGAGTTGGAACCCTGACCTGTTTGATTCCCTCTCGTGTCTTCCTTCTGGGTTGGCTTCCTGGAGTTTTGTTTGGTTTTTTTTTAATATTGTTTCTGAAGGAGCTGGATTGATTTCAGACTGGACAGTTCTTGGGCCATTGAGTTGCAGGGCTAATCCAGGCCTTCATTGGAATGGTGGCTGGATTCAGTTTTCCAGCAGCAGGAGCTGAGCTCCCCTGACCTGAGCCAGAGGCAGGTGAGGGCATCGGGCTCTGTCCCGCTCTGTCCTTTCAGGTTTGTTATTCCTCCCATCCTGTCTCACCCAACCAGGCAGGTCTGGAGGTTCTGTTCCCCATTTTGAGATGGGAACTGATCCTTGGCATGAAGAGAACTGCCCAAGAGATGGGATGGGCTGCTTCCTGCTTGAATGGTTGTGGAGCAGAGGTGACTTGTAGGAAGGACCCGGTAATCGAGGTGGTTTTGGCAAAGATCATCATAAGTGATGTTCCAGCACTTCACTTTTTCTTGGATTTGTGGATTTTTGTGTGTTTAGCTCATACAGTACTAGCCTGAGGCCCAGAGGCTGCCTCAGGGCCAGCAGAGCACTTTGAAAACCAAGTGCAGAAAATGTGTGCTGTTACTATCTTTTTGAATAATCCCCTTTTACATATCTGTGGTGGCTTCCTGTAAATGCATTAATATGCTGAGCCAGCCTCAAAAGGAAGTATTTTTGGCCTCTGGGTCTTTTTATTAAAAAAAAAAAAAAAGGAAGAAAAAAGTGGTATGACCCAAATTGAAAATGTTTTGTAAGGAAAGAGGGTTTGCATTTGACTCTGAGCTGGCTGAGGCAGGTGGGCTGTGTGGGGTCGTGCTTGTCCCGGTGTCTCAGGTTTCCCTGTCTCCATCCTCAGATTGAACTGGCCATTCTCCGCTTCCCGTATGAGTCCTGGGGGACGCCCTTCCAGCAGCTCAAGCAGGTGGTGGAGGAGCCCTCTCCCCAGCTGCCTGCTGACCGCTTCTCCAAGGAGTTCGTGGACTTCACGGCACAGTGGTGAGTCTCCAGCAGGGACTGGTGGCTTCTCCCAGCCTGGCTGGAGGAGCCCTGACCCATAGGGTCTGGAGTGAAGCGTGGGGCTGGGTTTGACATCGTTTTGGAAGCTCTTTATCCCCACCTTGCCGTATCAGGGCTGGTGCTTGGCATGGCAGGAAGTGCTGCCCAAACAGGTTTTGTTCTCGGCTTGACTCACCCGGGCTGGTTGGAAGGCACAGACGTTTCCCTTCCCCTTTTGCTGTTGCTGCAGCTGAAATTTTGGTGTTTTCTGGCCAAGTGGCAGTGAAACCAGAACAAACCCCTGGCAGCCTCTGGGTGAAAGCTGTTTTGTGGTTTTGTGGGAAGCTGCTCCTCTCAGGGTGTCCCCTGCTCCCTGTCTGCTGCTTGGAGCTGCCAGGCAGTGGTGAGCCCACCCTCTGGGTGTTGGGAAACCGCCTCTCCTCCCCAGTTGTTCTGGTCTATGTGGGGCAGGCTGCAGAGCTGCTTGGCTTGTGCTTTTCATGGCAAAACACTGAGTTGTCCTTTCCCAGTTACCTGCCTGGCTGCTCTGCTGGTGGTTCAAACCTGCTCGGGCAAGGAGGGAGAGGGGATGGGTGCAGCCCACAAGAGACATGTCATGTTGGTTGAGAGGGGGAGATCCCCTGGGACAGACCACATGCAGCAAAAGAAAAAGATCCTAAAGCCTTTCTCTCCTTACTTTTTTTTTTCTTCTTCCAGCTTAAGGAAGAACCCAGCTGAGCGAATGAACTATTTAGAACTTATGGTAAGTGTGGAGCTGTTTCTGCTGGTCTTTATTCCAAAGCATTTCAAAAGTCAAATCAACAGTCCAGCAGGTTCCAGGGAAATGGGACAACAGGATGAGTGGGTGATTTTTCATGCCTGTAGCGGGATGGGTGCAGTGTGTCTAAGGTGGAAGGGTGTGTTGATTTCACGGGTGTTAAGGTCAGGGTTTATAGGTGTTATCTCCCTCTGTCCTGTCTGCTCTTGGAGAGTTTAAACCTCAAAGTGTGATAGTACAGCTGACAAGATGGGGTGTCCCGCAGGGGTTGAACCTAGAAATGCCAAAGTTCATCTTTAAGCTGAAGGATGTTGTCTGTGGGGGCCTGGGGAGGAGGTTGGTGCCCACCCCCAGCACCTCCCCAGCTGTGTGACATCCCCAGGGTCTGCGCTTGGGCCTGTCTGTCCTCGGGTGTCAGCTGATGTTGTTGTCTTTGGTCTCATTGGCAGGAACACCCATTCTTTACCTTGCACGACACCAAAGAGACTGACATGGCCTCCTTTGTGACAGAGATCCTCGGGGAAGACTCCTAACTCCCAGCAGGAGCACAGCTCCCGGCTTCCTGCAGCCCCTCCGTCCCGGCTCCCCCGCAGAGGACTCGAGTTGATGGTGGTTTGCACACATTGCACCTCTCCAGCCTGGGGGCACCTCTGGCCCCACCTGGCCTTGCAATCTCTTTTCCTCTTTGCCTTGTGAAATCCCCCAGGATGAGCCTTTTGAAGCCAACACCTTTCCAGCTAAGCCATGGGGACTGAAGGCTCAGGAGCTCCCTGCTGACACCAGCGTATCCCTCCCGGGGAGAGGACTGTGCCCGTGGTCCCTGAGCGGGCAGAGGGTGCCAGAGGGCATCTCCCCTCCCCAGCAGCCTGTGCACAGTTCAGGGGGGATGTGTTTCTTTGCTGCCTGGGGGAGCCAGAGAGAAGCAATGCTGCTGTGCTTGCACCACTCCTGCCTGCCCAAAGCCCCTTCCTTGGAGTCTGGTCTCACTCGCCTTCCTTTTGTGCCTGGCTCTCTGTTCCCAGGACCTACACAGCCTTTTAAGGGGTTGTGGGACTCCCTGGGTGTGCTGCTTTTCACACCAGAGGTTGTTTTGATGCCTGGCTCTACACCTTAATGACCCTTTGAGGCAGCATCAGGTCAGGCATCCCCCTCCCTCGATCAATACGCTGCTCCCTTGTGGGGAGGGGAGAAGGGCATTTTTTCATGAGCCCACCTTGGCACACACTGCAGCCCACGCTGTTCCCACTCCTGCCCACGGGACTTCATCCAGCACTCCCTTCCCTCGTGGGCACAAGGTGATGGAGAGACAGCAGCTCCAGCCCTGGGCTGGGAGGACTCATCCCTGCCCTGGGCATCGCCTTCCACAGCCCTGGCTGCCTCCACCTCCCCTGGCTCCTGGAGGAGACGCTGCTCCATCTGCCTTCCAACCTGGAGCTGATGTAAGACCTCGCACTGTGACACCCACTTGTCTTGGAGGCTGAACTCGCACTCCTCGTGTCCCAAACTGCCTCCAACCCCTCCAGCTGCCCAGGTGTCGGTGGGAGCCAAACCCCAGTGACTCGCCTGGGGCTGCTGCCAGTTGTACATTTGATGTCTATATATAATGGACTTTGTAACGTGTTTCCTGGTTTTAATCTAACTTGCTATAAATTAAATGCCCTTCTGTGTGGGAGGAGGGAGGAGCAGTTCCTTCTCTCCTGACAAATCCACTGTGAAAACCTGATGTGTTTCCCCACGCTCCCAGCCCGAGGAGCCACGGGAGCAAGAGGGATTTCTGGCTTCTACTGTACATGATCACGGATAAATGCACCAGCTGTGGATTTTGGGTTGTTTTTTTTTTTTTTTTTAATAATTGAGTTTTTCAGAAGGATTTTTTTTTCTTTTCTAATATATATTTGTGTGTGTGTATGTGTGCACTATATATATATTATATATATTTTTAAATCAATGATGAATGTGTGAATATCTATGTGGCCAGCAGATTTGGTGGAATGGATAGCATTTTTCTGGCTACATTTGGGCAGGTGGGGAAGGGGTCACTAGAAAACACCCTGGCCCAAGATTTTTTCTTTTTTTTTTTTTTTTTTTTAAAAAGAAATACATCTATTTTTTAATTGAATCTTTTAAAAACCTTATTCCTGAAATTCAAGCCCTGGAGGTCTGGATTTCAGGGTGCATTTCCAGCGTTCAGGGTCCCCCCTCCAATGAAGAATGATGTCGCCTTAAATTCACTGCTCCCACCTTCTGTGGCCCAGGGTTTGAAGTGGCACTGGGGACCCTCTGCCTGGGAACTGGGGTGATCCACACCATCTATCCCTGCCAGCTGCTCCCAGAAAAGCTGCTTTGGCGCAGATGGTTTTCAGTCCTTCATGTCCCCATGCTGGGCCATCAGGCAGCAGCGCTTTTCCCCCCGTCATCCCTCTGATCCCCTTCCCTGAGTCGACAAACCCTGAGAAAACCAGCCCAGGTGGAGCTGCACAAACCCTGTTCAGCTTTGGTTCCATCCTGACCCCCCCCAGCCCACCTGTGGATGGAAAATAAGGAAGTGATTGATGTTCACGTCTCCCTCCTCCTCATCCTGCTCTGCAAACCACCCGACGCTCACCTGTACCCGCTCGGTTTGACGGCTTTGCTGCTGAGATGTACAATTATATATTTTTTTTCATAGTTGGTTACTTTGGATTACCTTTTGTTTTGATGTTGAGCTTTTATTTTGTTTCCCTTCTTTCCTTGTTTTGACCCCTCTCCCCTTCCTTTATCTCACTGGTTTTTTTTTTTGGTGCTTTGGGGAATGGTGGGGTTTTTTGCATGTGGTTTTTTTTACCCCCCCTGCATTTCTCCTCCTGGAGAAGGTCCTGATTTCTGTGTTTTGGGAAAAGGGAGCAACTGCCCTTTCAAACAGGGGGGAGATGCCTCTGGGGGGGGCTTGGGCCCCTGTGGATGAAGTGAGGCTTTGCTGAAGAGGCAAACATCACCTCTGAGTGCCATCTGCTCTGCTTCATTTGACAGGGATCTTACCTGTCCTAATCCCATATCCCTCTTCACCTCTGCACTTCCCTGTCCTGTGTTGTTCCCTCTGCCCTGGCAGTTCCCTGCGGGGAACCAGCTTGGCTTTAAGGTGGGTGAGGATTTTCACTTGCATGGGAAGCCCCCCTCCCCTTGTACTTCTGGGAATGGTCTGTACCCCTCAACTCCAGTCCTTGTTTTCAATAAAATTCATCCTCAAACCTGCTTCTTGGTGCCTCTTGTTACTGTTTCAGCATCAGCCTTAGGCTGTTCAGTCTCCTGAGCAGCCTGAGGATGGTGGGGATGGCAGCTTGGCTGAGGGTCCTGACTGTACAAGCTGGGACCCCTAGATCCCAGCAGGATTCCCAGAACAGCCCCCGTGGGAACGGGAGTGGGGGTTGGCAGCTTGGGGAGATATCTTGCTACCCGTGTGCTTTCTCTTCCTGGTGTGGGGCGATGCTGGTCCCAGTCTGGGGGTTGTACAACTTTGGAACCTCCAGGCACGAGTGAGACCCCCCCCTCCGGAGCATCCCGTCCCGGGAGCGCTGCCAGGGGCTGCCCAGGGCCCCGCTCCCCCACGCCGGGCTGGGAAGGAGGGTGCGTGGGTGCCGGGGAGTGGGTTCCTGGACAGGGGAAGAACCCCAGGGTGGGGGGTCCCGGGGCAGCACGGGCTGCCCGCGGCCGCGAGGGGGAGGCAGCACCCGGCGCCGGGAGCGGCGGGATGAGCCGGGAGCGGGCGGGATGAGCCGGGAGCGTGCGGGATGAGCCGGGAGCGGCGGGATGAGCCGGGACCGGCGGGATGAGCCGGGAGCGGGCGGGATGAGCCGGGAGCGGGCGGGTTGAGCCGGGAGCGGCGGGATGAGCCGGGAGCGGCGGGATGAGCCGGGAGCGGGCGGGATGAGCCGGGAGCGGTGCGATGAGCCGGGAGCGGCGGGATGAGCCTCCGCCGGTGGCGGGACGCGGCGGGGTTCCCCCTTCCCATCCCAACCTGCTGTGATCCCCCACCACCACCCTTGACACCCCCAGTCCTCCCTCGGGGGTGCGTGACCGAGGGTGGTCCGGGGTATCGTCCCCACGGGCGGCGAAGTTGCAGCTCTGGGAGACGGGGGGCGGTTTCACCTCTCCTCGCAGTGGGACAGGGAACAAGGGGACGGTTCCCTTCCCAGATATGTTCCCTCTCAGCCCTCTTCAGGCAGGATCAGGTCGGAGGCAAGCACCTCAAGCACTTGGTGGTGATGATCTGCCCGGACATGGGGTCAGCGATGCTGGCAGGAGCAGGGACCCCAGGAACACCCACCCGCGTGGGGACAGGCTCGGAGGGGACTTTCCTGCTGGGAGCTGGAGTCCGCTCAGTTCCAATTACCAGCCTAATAGCTACATCGAGGCCATTAAAAATGCATCAGTGCTTCCGAGGGAAGAACTTCAGGATAAGTGGAAAATTCATCACTTTGAGTTCCCTTATTAGGAGAAAAGGTGGGGTTTTTTTCCCCCTATTTGTCTGAAACAGAGGCAAAAAAGAGGTTATTTCTGCCCGGTGACTTCCCCATGGGACCGTCACGAGGTGTGAACAGGCAGAGCTCAAACCCGGGTGAGGACAAAGCTCCTGCTGCAGAGAAGGGAAAACTCAGCACATCCAGCACAAAGAGGGGACATGGGGACCGTCAGGGCTGCAGTGGCTCAGCCCTCCTCAAATGAAGGGCCAAGAGCTTTCCCTGCCCTGTGCTGAGCAGGTGTGCTGGGAGCAGTCGCTGTCAGAGGGCAGACCCCCAGTGGTCTCTCCCAGTACAGTTTGTACTGGCCATACTGGCCCTTTGCTGGGCTGGTTCATCATGAACTGAAGTGATAGAAAAGAGAGCAATGGGTTCAAGCTGAAAGATGGGAAATTTAGGTGAGATAAATGGAAGAAATGCTTGGCTGTGAGGGTGGAGAGGCCCTGGCACAGGTTGCCCAGAGAAGCTGTGGCTGCCCCATCTCTGGAAGTGTCCAAGGCCAGGTTGGACAGGG
>JAYRBT010000033.1:13261547-13325504 GCA_036023395.1 Myiotriccus ornatus | reverse complement strand
AGAAGCTGTGGCTGCCCCATCTCTGGAAGTGTCCAAGGCCAGGTTGGACAGGGCTTGGAGCAACCTGGGCTAGTGGAAGGTGTCCCTGCCCATGGAAAGGTGATCTTTAAGGTCCCTTCCAACCATTCTGCGATTCTATTCTATGGTGGTTCTCTCCAGGAGCTCCTGAGCTGGAGCTCACGCCGTTCCTAAGAGCCGTGTGCGGAGGAGAGCTGGCTAATGGCTTAGCAGCGGGTGTGATGATGCAGCCAGTTTTCTGGGGCTGCAGGTTATTTATTTTGCTAAAGTTTTCTCTTTTTCTTTTTTTTTCTTTTTTTTTTTTTCCCCCCAGTGGCTGAGTCTGTATCTGGGGCAGGGTGTTTTTTTTTGGTTCAGGTGGCCTGTGGTCACCTTTGAGATCGATAGTGTAAATTAGCGAGTTCACACAGGCCATGGGTTTGTACGAGACGTGTTCAATTCTCCCCTAATAGCTGTCTCACCCAGAAACTTCCAACGCTCCCGCTCTTGTAGCACCTAAGCACTAATGAGCTGAAGCTGCAGAATAGCAATGAGACCTCAGGAATATGGATCAGCCTTTCCTGGCCCAGCCAGAGGCTTCAAAATCATTTCAGCTGGCACCTGGAGAGGCCAGAGCAGCCCAGCAGGGAGGGAAGGGTTTAAGTGAGGCACATGGGGTGGAGAAGGTCTTTGTTGCCTGTGGTGAGTGGCTGGGGATGTCTCCCAACTCTTTTCTCCAAACAGAAGGGTAAGTAGCTTGTTTTGAGGCGAGGAAAGCTCAAACTCTGGTTTAACCACAGGTATCCAGGGGTTTTAGTGCCCTCCCTTTTTTCCCTGATAATTGGTCATCCCTGAGTACAAGTTTCTAGGCTTTGCTCTGTTTCAACCACCGGCTTGGATAAAGCAGCATCTCCAAGCATTTTCTGTCTGTCCCAGCAGCCTGGTTTGCAAACCCAGCCCCAGAGTGTGTGTATTTATGGGGCAAGTTGTGGAACTCGTCCACGTGCAGCCGCTTTGCTGCTCCATGCCCTGGGAATTGCACCAGGACCAAGAGCAACTCCCCATAGAGGGGGTGCTGGAAAACTGGGGTAAAGCTACAAAGCAAGGGGAAAACTCCTGGCTTGCCCAGAGGACGTGCACCTTCAGGCTTCCCTCTCAGCTTGACATTCCGGTTGATTTTTCAGAGGCGGGAATGCTAGTGGGGAAACGTGGGGGTGGGAGAAGGAAGCCTTAGCAGCGCAAAGCCTGAAAATATCAAAGCTTGAAGCAAACGCTCCAGGGGTGACCCAGGAGGTCACCTGCCACGCAGGGAGCCCCGGAACCCTGGCAGGTTTGCCTGGAGCCTCTCCAGCCCCCCGAGTGGTGGCTCTGGCCCCTCTCACGCTGCGTTAACCTTTCTGGAAATACCAAGCGGTGCTGGAACAGGCTGTTTATTTCCAGACGCCGGGAGCGGCGGCGGGTGCTGCAGGCACGTGGGCAGAGGGCTGAGAGGAGCCTGGAGAGCCAGGGTGGCTTTTGCACTTGATTTACATCTCGGAGCAGCTTGGGGTGGAGGAGACGGAAACCTTGATGAGCCAAAGCTGTTACCTTGCTATCAGCTGTGTTTTCCTCAGTGTCATTCCCCTCTCGGAGCCGCTTGTCTCTTCTCGAGTGATACACTCTTTTCTTCTTAAGGAAGCTGAGATATCATAAATAAACCCCAAGGTTTCGAGGCAAAAGAGGGGTCTGAAGCTGCCCCAAATGCCACGAAACGTCCATGGCTGCTCGTCTCAGTGAAGGCAATAATTAAGTATTTCCCAGGTCATCCCGACCCTCTGCACAGGCCTTGCAGAATATCACTGCCTGCAACAGGTCCCGTTCCGTGTCGGCAGAGAGGAGCTGATGGATGAGCTCGAGGGTCCCCCAGGATGTGACTGTGCAATGGAAACAGCTCCGGGGAGCCCTTGCTGGGGCAGGAGGTGTTCGGCTCCAGCACAGCTGCCCCCATCCCTGGAATCGGGAGCCCCAGGGATGCTCTGTGCCTCCCCCCTCGCAGGGCTCGTAATGGCTGTGTAAACACTCAGCAGCTGCCGCGCGAATCGATCCGGGCTGGCGCTGCGCAGCTCCGGGGACAGGCAGAGACCGGGCACGGCCGGGCTGGAGCGATCAGCAACGGTGCTGGGTAGAATTCTGGGAGCTGGGGTAAGCCAGGAGGATGCAGAGGTGCTGGTGGCTCCCAGGGCTCTGTCGATGTGAGGGGGGTAGGGGTGGCAGCAGGAATTCTCAGACAGTGATGCCTTCTCACCCCAGCCTATTTCATAGGCCTGTTGGGGTTCTTCTGGAATCTTATGCCGTGCCTCTTTTCAGGAACATCTCCAAACAGCTCAGAAGTGCTCTGGAGATCCTGGTGACAGCACCCCCCTCCCAAAGCCCACCATGGCTTGCTGGGCTCTGACCTGGCCCCTTTCAGCTCAGACAGGGTGAACTGGGGCCAGGACCTCGTGCCGTGAGGATCCTCCTACCTTGCCCTCACCTTTGCAGTAACTCAGAGCACAACTGAAGAATTTGGGTTCTCTGGAGCACCTGCTTGTTCCATGCTCTGTGGATCTTGCTGGAGGTCTGGGGGATCCCTCCCCTCAGGGAGGGGGCTGTGCCAGCCTTGGTGGGGGTCTCTGCTCCCCTTGCACTGCCCTCCCAAGCTGAGGCAGCAGGACGTGCCCTTTCTCATCATCCTGCCCCACCCTGAGTTTCTTTAATTACAGCTTTGGGAGGGATCTTCCCCTTTATTCCCCCAAATCTTCTCCTTAATTAAAATCCTCGATCTGGGCCAGCAGGAAGCAGCTGTTGCCTCTTTGCAGCGTGCTCGGGTGTGTTACAAGCTGCCAACCTGATTGCTGGCCCTGCAGGGACAGGACAGGGACAGCCTGGGGCAGGGCTCCCTCAGAGGTGGGGGGCACTGGCATTGTCACTGTCCCACCTGGCTTCCCTGAGGTGCTGCTGAGTGGAGCTGGCTGCTATGGCCACCCTAATTTTGCCCATGGGAGGGCTGGAATCATCTGGGGTGCGAGTGGGAACTGTGTCCCTCCTCATCCTTTGCACCACGGAGTCAGGCCAAGAGCCCGAGTGCACCGGACCCAAAACCAGTCATTTTGGGTTTGCCCACCTCCTGCTCTGGAGAAGGGCTGGATGATGCAGGTGGATGAAGGTGAAGCTGGGGCTGGGATTGTCCCTAGGGCTCACTTTGCCCTCAGGATCCACGATGTGTCTGGTCAGGGTCAGCTGTTTCCTCTTCCTCCTCTCCTTCAGAGGAAGGACATCAGGAGCTGTCTGCAGCCCTGCAGGACCCGGATCCATTGCTGGCACTTCACAGGGCTCCTGGGCCACCCCTGTGCCCCCATCCTCACCACAGCCAGGGCACATTCCCTGGCATGGCCTCTGCAGCCTTGTTTTCTTCCAGGATTAGCCCGAGGAGGGGACTTTACCCCTCCCTGCCTGCCTGGGGCGGGTGTTTCTGCTGTGATCCATCATCAAAGCAACAGGGAAGCGTCGGGAACAGTGAACTGGTGGTGTCAACTTTATCAGAGATGATGTGTCTCTTCTTAATGAAACTTGGGGAAGAGAAAAAGCAAAAGAAAGAAGAGGCTGCTGACAATAGATGTATTATTGCACTTGGATTTACTGGTGCATGCATTTTTCATTCATGGAAGCGGCTGATATGCAGATTTGTTCAGAGAGGAGCAGGTACAGCTCTTGATGGATCAATTCCTGCAGCACACTCAGGAGAAAGGGGTCTGGCTGAGCAAACGGCTGTGCAAGGCACTTCCCAAAGCCTGCCCCAAATTTTGTGCCCGAGACAGGTTAAAAAGCCCGTTTTTTAAAAAATTTTTATTTTGTTTCCCCCAAATTCACACTTTTCAGCCCTGATCCTGTGTGTATTTTGGGCCAGGAGAGATTTCCTGATCTTTGTGGTTCGTGCCTCCCGCATGCCTTCAGCTGGGGTGGTCTGAACTGACTTTGGTTTTCTTCCAGCTCCACTTTGCTGGGGGACTCAGTGCTCAGTGTCCCCAGGGTGGCTTCACCCCTACCCTGGTTTGGAGGAGCACATCCAGCTACAGACAGCACAGGCTGAATTTATATTATGGCCTTAATATATATTATATTATCCATATCGAGGTGGCTTCTTCCAGAGACCCTTCTTCCCTCTGTCAGATGGATTCTGGCCATGCTTGGTCGCCACAGTCATCCCTTGAACTTCAACACCAGAGCCAAGTGCTTCTTGCTGGTGATCAAAGTTTGTGCTCCAGGTGTGTCTGAGGCTCTTCCCTCTCCCTGTGCAGCACGTTGTGGCTTCTCTGTGGTTTGGGGGGGCTCAGCTCGCCCACGGCAGTGGGGGTGGAACAACACCTTGTAGGAGCTGAGTTTCACCTCCCTGAACTGATGAAACTGAATCCAGGCAAAATATTTGAGGTGTTTTTCCCTCTCATTAGGAATGGGAGACAGGAGTCTTCTGTCTTCTGGGTACTATACAACCAGCATGAATTATTTAGGATGAAGCATCTCTCCGATAAATAATTTCTTTATGTGGGGAGATTAAATCTGAATTTTTTAAAAAATATAATAACGAAAGCAATTTCTCTCTCTCGTAAGTCCTCATATTTCACACAGCAAAGAGATCCCAGGCATCCATTCCTGTATTGATCAGCAAATAGGTCCTCGTATAGATTTAGTTCACCCAACCTTGTTTAATTTTGGATTCATTGATTCAATGCAAAGATCTAGATGAAAAGCAAGTGGGCTGTTTCCAGTGCTGGTGATGCTATTTTTAAATAAATCTAGTGCATGCTAAAATAAATATGCAAAGCATTTTGTAAGGCCGTATAGGGGTGGGGAGTACTAAAATATTTAACAAACTTTTTTCTTGATTTCTGGAAATGCATGTTTTATTTAGTAAACACTAGTGGAATTTAATCTCACCCGATGTTTGCTCTGAGGCTGTCCCACACCCATTGTCTGGGGTGAGCAGGAACGTGGGACCTTGGGGGAACAGTCTGCACGGTGACATTGGTGGCACATTTAAATGCAAAACTCATTAACCGTGTCTGGGATTTTTTGTTTGTTTGTTTCTTTCTCTCTTTTTTTTTTTTTTTTTATGTTCATGTTCGTTACAAGAGCAAGAGATGAAATACCCATCTACAATTCCCTTTCATCTCCAGGCATGTTTGGGTTTGTTGCTCAGATGACAAAGTTTCTCCTTTGGAATTTTATTTGATTTCGAAAGATGAGAAAGAATTAAAAGCATCTCCGGGAGGCTGAGCTCACCTTACTCTCTCCAGGATCCTCCAGAAGGCAGATGAGGGAATTGGCAAAGGCTCCTGGCCCCAAGGGATGCAGTTCATCCCGAGGGCAGACCTGCATCCTGGCTTTTCCTTCACCTGGGGTGACCATCCTGCAGATCTCAGCCCCCTTTCCTGGGGAACTGCCTCCTGCTCCGGGCGTACGTGCCTGTCTCCTTGAAACCCTCTGCTTTCAATCCAATCAAGTTTAATCGAATTGTGGTTTTGATCACATCTGACTGGTGGCAGAGATCTTGCTGATAATCACATTCCCATGGGTGACATGGAGCTGGGGCCCGTGGAGGAGGGAGGTGAGACAGGGGCTTGTGTGCCTGTGCTGATGCCTCTTGGTCCTTATGAGACACCAGAGAAGCTACAGGGCAGGCAGGCTCCATCCATCCTGGGGTCAGGCCACGTTTGGGGGTGGGGGAATTTACTGTGTGTCTCAGTGGGGACTGAACCAGACGGGTTGGGTCAGTTTTGGTTAAAAAAAGGCAATTTGCCTGGCCAAGGACTGAGGTGACTCCATCTTGCTGCAGGTGGAGGCTGCTGGGGAGCACCTCCAGCAACCCCCACTGCTGCCCCAGCACTCCTGGTACCCGGCTTGGCCTCACCTCGACCTGCCTGGTGCCCCTGCAGGGGTGTGGGCTCAGCTCTCCACCACATCTGCTATCGCTTCCACGCGTGTGCAGCCGCGGATGGCAGCAACTAATTACAGGAATTCATGTGCCATTCACATGAATTCAGCTGGAAGTGCAGCCCCTGGGATGGGGGAATGTCCCTCACAGAGCTGTGCTTCTCCCTGCTCCAGCAAGTGTTTAACGGGGTGTTTGTCGCGTGTGCAGTTTGGGAGGTGGCGAAGCAGGCGGGGAAGGAGGAGCCGTCCCCTCCATCCCCTGGTGCTTGGCAGGGGCTTGGGCACAGCAGGGAAGGCATCGGAGATCCTGGGTGGAATCTCAGGTGGGGCTGAGGTCCCTCACCTGAGAAGTTGGGGATTTTCCCCCGGGTTGGGGTGAAAACAACGATTCCCCACCCTGACCTCGACTGCTCCGCTGAGGTGCTGGAGGGACACGTGTCCCCCGTTCCAGGTGCCACTGCTGCTCACCCTGGGGCACTTGGGGGTGCAAAGATGGGGCTCCACAGTGCAACCCCCACTCCTGTAGTGCTCTGGTGTGGTGTAGCCATTGCATGAGACCCTAAGACCACTGAGCTTGCAGGCTCCCAGGACTGAGGCTTGGTGGAGCTGCTCTGCCTGAACTTTTCTTGACCTTCCACAGCTCTGTTTCACTTTGTTTAGATGTTACAGCAGTTTTTGTCACTGAGCAGGTGGCTGTGGGCAATTAATCTTGTTGCTGTTTGTGTGGTATGGACTGTGGTTTAATGCATCTGATCTCCTTGGATGGACTGATCAGAGAGTCACAGAACGGTTTGGATTGGATGGGACCTTAAAGATCCTTCAGTTCCACCCCACCCTGGCACAGGCAGAGGGACCTTCCATTAGACCAGGTTGCTCCAAGCCCCATCCAAGCTGGCTTTGAACACTTCCAGGGATGGCAATGGAAGGCAACTATGATGGTGAAACTGCCAGAGGAGGATGCAGGGATGTAGCTGTGGAGTGTAAATGAGAAGAGACTCCTGCAAGGACCCTGCAGTGTCCTAACTTGGTGCAAAAGACAGCAACAAGCCAAGAGACACAAATATCACGTCCAGAAGAATGAGAGGACACTGCCAAGTCAAGCAGCTGTCCAACAGAGCAGTGCTGGGCCTGGAGGAGATGGAGGAGTCTGGAAAGGAACAACGAGGTCAAGAAACTGAAGTGTAGGGTGACAGCTAGAAATAGAAGGGAGCCAGTGATATTTGTGTCAGAGGTACCATGGGGAAGGCATGAAGGAATCCAGCCCTGAGATACCCAACTCCTCGTGCTCAAGCCTTCCCCCTCAAAGCTGGCATAAACTCTCTTAATGGCTTGTCTCATCTCACCGTGAGAGAGGGTGGAGCTGGGCATGGCACTTCCACTGGTCCACTGGTTTGGTTCACACCTCCACTGGCTTGGTTCAGATCAGATCACTAATGAGCTAATTAGTTGCTATGGAAATGTAATGTGGGAGAACTTTGGGGAGGAAAAATTATAGGTAATTTTTATTTGTTTGGGCCCTGTTCCTATAGCAACAGGAGAACTTGTCACTGAGTACCAGTTGGTTTCCATGGAGTTGGCTGCTAGTTCTGGGTTATTAATGCCTCCAAGCAGAAAACAGTGCAACTTACCTTGTAGGACTTGCAGGTTGTCCTCCATCACCCACAGGAACTTTGCAGTCACCCGAACTCAGGGCCTTGCTTTGGCAGGGGGAATGAGCACATTCCCAGAAGTTGAGTTGGAATGTTTGTCGTCAACAGATACAGTGCTGGAAGGATCGATTATTTTGCCCCTCTCTTGAATTCAAGACATCGTGGAATGAATAATCCATCACTTCCATAGCTTGTTCTACTCACAGCGTTGCCTGATTTTTAATTGGATTTTCTCCGGGTTCAGCTTCCAGATGCTTGGCGTTGATCTGCCTTTCTCTGCTAAATTAAAAAGTCTTTTAGCACCTGGCAGTTTTGCTGTAAAGGGACTTACTGTAATTAAGTCACTTCTCATCTCACCATGACTGGTTCTCCTGAACGAAGCCGTTTGTTTTCCTTCAGCCTCTCACCCCGACGCATCACCCCTTTTTGTGCACCTCCAAACAAAAGGGATGCACGAGGGATGCAGTCTCTGCTTTTCAGAGTGTTGGAGCTCTGTTGAGGGGCCTCTCCAAACTCCTTCAAAAGCTGAGCCTTGGAACCAGACCAAACACTCCTGAACGCTGAAGAGAGTGGATTTGGGAGACGTTGGTTTTATGATAGGTTATAATTTCCCTCCTACCAGTGAACTCCTCAGCTTTCCATAGGTGATAATTACCCAGTAGGAGCTAAAATGTCTCTCCCTGCTCCCCACTTGTCAACCCATTCCCCACTTTGAAGGCATCACCGTTTCTTTCCAAAGTGTCCTGGCCAATTCCCTCGGCCAAGTGAGCTCAGAGTGCCTGGGCATCCTTTCTTGGTTTGGAAGATGGTGCAACATCTACCACCTCTCCCCGGGGAGAGCGACCTCGCTGCAGCTTTGAAGGCAAATAAAGTGATCAGCGTGTGGATAAACCTTTAATGATATTTGGCTGAGCGCACCACGCAGTTGGAAGGGAGGCACGAAGCAAAGGGCAGCTCCTCATCACCAGCCCTTCTTCAAATCCCTTGGCAAGCTCTGCTCCTGGCCCCGCAGCCCTGCATGCTGTGCTCACAGCTGCTCCGCCACCATCAGTGAGGCACAGCCCAAATGCCTCAAAATGAGGGTGCAGAGGGGGGTAGAGGATGAGCCTGAGATGAAAGCTGGCTGTGGAGATGGGAGGAAAATCCCGAGCCACCCAGGTGGGGTCTGGCTGGCAAAGCCAAATGTTGAATGTGGAAGAAAAGCTCCAATTCAAGAGTTCCTGCATCTCGTCGCTGCCACTTGATTTACAGATAAATTATGTAAGAAATTCCTCTGCGCACTCTGTGTTTGTTCTTCCATATGTTTCTCTCCAGCGGTGGTACCCATGGTAGGAGAGACATGGAAAATTTTTTTTTTTATTTAGGCAACTGTCAACATTGGCTTTAGCACAGAGACTGACTGCAGGATGGAGAGCGTCACCTGGGAAAAGGGGGCACACCCAGCACACCAGGAACCCAGCTCCAGGTTGGGAATGCAGGCTGGGGACCTAGAAGATGAGAGCAGCAGGTGCCCAGGAGGTGACGTGCTGGGAATGCACGGTGTGGCCCCCGCCTCGGGGCAGCTGCCGGGGTCTCTCTGCCCGTATCAGTGTCTTGGCTATAAATAACAGTGATGTTCTTGGTGGCCGTCTCCAAACTGGCTGTGACCCAGGACTCACGGGCGTCCTGTCCACAGCAACGCTACGGGCTGACTCATGGCTCTGGGAGTGTTTCATCCTGACCCCACAGCCCTTTGATTTCACCAGCCACCACCGCGTACTTGTGACAGAGAGATCTCCATTTTGGGGCTGTGAAAAATGGTGAACATCCCGCAAAGCCACGTGGCAAGTGGTGCTTTGTCTCGAGCTTCAGCTGGTTCTCATCCTCCCCTTCCTTCACCTGTGGCTTCCTGGCTTGGTTTGAGCTGTGCCTCTCCCAGGCAGGGCTTTGCTTCCCCTTGTTGTCGCAATCCCTTGCAAAATCAGCATTTTCCCCCTTAATGTTCCAGACTTCCTGAGCCTGGAGCAGCCGTGGCTCTGCACCACAACAGGCATGTGGCCTCATGGAGGTGTGGGAGGGCAGATGATATGGGCCTTGTTCAGCCATTCAGAAGCTGTTTGAAGCAGCATTTGAAGAGGGCTCTGCGCATGGAAAGCACCCAACACCCGGGTGGGGTGAGACCAGCCTTTGGAAAATGGCCGTGAGTCACAGAATCATGGAATGGTTTGGGCTGGAAGGAGCTTAAAGATCATTTAGTTCCAACCCCCTCATCACGAGCAGGGAGGTCAGATCCCTGATGACGGTGGAGCTCTGCTGCTTTGCTCTGAACATCTGTCACCATCGTGGCATAGGAGGGGAAAGGGTGACGTGTGACATGTCCTGTCTGGTGCCAGCTGAGAGAGCCGTGCTGGATCCCTTGGGGATGTGATGGCTCCTATGGTGTCTGTGCAGGTCTCCTCTCCTCCAGCCCATGTCCACGTTCTGAGGGACTTGGTGGAGCCACCTTGGAGGGGTGTGATGGGAAAGGGAGGCCACCAGTGCTGTGGTGAGCGCTGGAGATCCCGCCCAGCTCCGCGGTGAGCGTGGTGGGAGGAGGACTCGGTGTTTGTTTTTATGACACATGAGCACATGCTTTTACTCTGAGTAACCTTCTCCTGCCAGGGAATGGAGCCTTCTGCTGCGCCCTGCGCTCTGGGGAGGTCACTGGGAGAGCCTTGGGGCAGCGGGCGTTGTGTCCCAGAGCACGGCAGCCACATCTGGTACCACCCCTGGGAGCTGCCAGGGGGAGGGTGCCCGTGAAGGAGCTCCATGCTGGGACCAGCCTGGGTGGGTACTCTTTGTCACCCAGCAGCCCTGCCACGACTGCAACAGGCAGGTTTGTGTTGTTCTCTACAAAGTAAGTGAGACATGTTTGGGTACAATGTTGTCCCAACCTCCTGCCCCAGGTTTCTGCTGTCCCCAGCCCTCTGCAGTGTTTTCAGCCAGCCCTGTTGGGAGGTTCTCTAGTGCTGAGATGCCCAGGGGAGCTCTTGGTGAAGCCTGGGGTCCTTCCCACCACTCACCCCAGCCCCTGATATTTTGGGATTTGTCCACGTGATAAGGGTCAAACAACTGAATTAGAGCAACTGGATTACAGAACCACAGAATGATTTGGGTTGGAAAGGAACTAAAAGGTCATCTTGTTCCAACCCCCTGCTATGGGCATGGACACCTTCCACTAGACCAGGTTGCTCAAAGCCCCATCCAACCTGGCCTTGATGCCCACATCTTCATGGTCCACCCATTTTCCAGCCACGCTGTTGGTATAACCAGCTGTAGCTTGGAGTGTCCTGTGTCCCTGCAGATCTTGGTCCTGGAGCAGCTCAGGAAGGGGTAGGGAGCAACATTTGTCCAAAAGCCTCATGTGCAACCTCACACCTTCAGTCTAAAACAAAACTGCAGAGCATGAAGTATATTTAAGAAGTATTATAAAATCAGATACCGGAGCTGCCTTGGAGCAAGCCCAGGCTGGATTAGTCCTGGACCAGAAAGCCTTTTACCCTCAGGAATGGCCATAGCAGACCTGATCCTGCCCAAGGGACTCTGGCAGCCTGTTCTCCTCACCAGCTGTGACCAAGGGGAGGTTGCATGTGCCAAGGGGTGTATCTCCTGCAGCCTCCGGTCCACTCCCTGCCCACTGATGGCCTTGCCTCACTGGGAACATGTCTGTCCAGGTGAGCATGGGAAGGTGTTTCCTGTAGAGCCGCTAACCAGTGGCTGAGCAAGCGCTGCTGGCTCGAATGCAGGTTCTCCTGCTTCCCCAACCCTTTCCCTGCTCTTGATCCGTCCACGGGGAAACATCTTCCCTGAGCTGCCGACGTCTCCTGGCTCCTCAGCCTCGCTCACGGGACGAGTGGAGACGCTGCGGTCCCCGCTGAGCTCCAGTGGCAGAAGAGGGTGGCGAGGGTTGGCTCCGGAGAGGTGAGATCCTTCACCACCAGTGCTTGGGAGGTGGGAGCAGGAGGAGAGCTCAGGAACCGTCTCGAGGGAGTTGAGGGAGCAGGAGCTGGGTGAGGGTGAGTCCTAGTGGACGAGGCGGGGTGGGAGGGGTGAGCGCGTGTGGCTGCTCCAACCTCCCACCAGGATCCAGGAGGCTTCTGGATTGCCGGAACGGGGCATCTGGAGTTTCAGAGGAGTGATCTACAGCAGTCCATGTCTGCTGGAAGCCTTCTCGGGGCTCAGGGGATGAACCGGCCATCTCCCACGGGACCTGGAAGGGTTAGGAGGAAATCTGGGTGTTTTTCTCCAGGGCTGGGCTCCTCGTCTGCCCCCAACGGCAAGGGGAAGAGTGGATGTGGTGGCCTGGGGACTATCTTGGTGCTCGAAGGGACTAAGGGTGGTTTCCTGGTCTACCTTGGGGTGCAGCAATTCTCAAGCTCCTGGGCAGGGCTTTTCTGACTCAGCTGGGCAACAGTGTGAGACCAGGTGATTGTTTTTGGGGTAACTGTTTCTGCTAAGGGTTTTCCTTGCTCTGCCCTTCCCTGTCTCATCATCAGATATTCCATGCCTGTTCCTGGGGGCTGTTTGCAGCACGCTGGGCTATCTCTGACAGGACTCCCTGGTCACCAACAGGGAATTTTTACTCTGTATGGACAAGTCATTTTGTGACTCCTATAACCTGCAGGGCAGGTTGTCCCAGGGCTGGTGGCTCTCTGTGGATCCCAATTTCTCCTCCTGTGCCAGTGAGGTGCTCACAGTGTCCGGGGTTCAGGGGGTGCTGCCGTGGGGATATGAATGTGTTCCGTCTCTAGGACACCATGCTCTGTTCTCCATCCTGCTTAAACTTTCATCACCCAGTCGGCTTCTGCAACAGAGCAAACATCCTCTGGTAATTCATCTGCACAGATGGGCTTTATTTGAGCAAGCTGGTGTGCACCAGCCACAGAGGATGGTGCAGGTGGGTGATGGGATGGGGGCACCTCGCCCTGCCCTGCTCTGGGCTTTTCCCATGTCCAGGAGATTCCAGGGATCACCAGATCTTTCCAGTGTTTGGAGCTGGGGTGGTCCAGGGCATTTGGTTCTGCCAAGGGAGGTATGTGAGGAAATAGGTTCTGTGATGGGGGAAATGCTGGTGGAGCCAGGGAAGGAGGGAGGAGGCTCCCAACTCCTCTCTGAGGTGCTTCTTGCTTCCTCTTGAGCTGCTTGACCCTTTGTGATCAGAGTAGCCGGGTTTGAAAATGGAAAATGTTAAAATGCTGTCAAAGGTCTCACCCTGAAAACCTTAAAGTAATTGGGAATCTGCATTTCCCAAGAAAAAGCACTCTTTGTGGAAGCTCTGGAGTGCTTCAATACCTTTGAACTTTATTTTTTTTTCTTCTCCTGTAATTATTGCCTCACTTTGTGCTGAACTGCTAAAGAACTCCCCTTGTCCCAGAACCTCATTTTTTCAGTGAATCACTGGTAGCTGATGATTTCTGCTGCAGTGGCCATGCCCATCCCATTAGCACTGGGTCTGATTCACTGCTTGCTCGCTGCAAGCTGGACCAGGAGCCCCCCCGCCCCAGCCTCATCTGGGGAGTGCATTTGGGGACTAAATGGGAACACGGGGCTCTGTCCTGAGTGTTTTTGTGACCAAGCCCAGCCAGCCAGGAGGGGAAGAAACATCTCCCCCATCTACATCTGCTGGCTGAGGGTGATGGATGCCACAGGGCTGGGCACCTCTCTATGTTTATAAACCGTGGCAGAGCAGTGCAGCACTTCCCAGCCTCAGAGACTTCCCCCTACCTGGCAGCCAGACCCGAACTCGAGCTGCCCTTCTCCCTGGCCTCGATTCTGCTTCGCTGCCTGGGCTGCTCTTGTTTTTAACAGAGCATTTCTAGATTACAGCAAGTGACAGGAGAGTGATTTGTGATGGGTCAGGTTTCCTGCCCTTTGTCTTATAGCCCTGGCTTATAAAAATATGCTCCCGCTGGGATTGCTTTGGGTCCATCTTCGCTGGCCTGTTCAAATCCCTCTTTTTTATTTGTATTAGGAGGGCTTGGGAAAGCTTGCTGCCTCCTGGTGCCAGGCCCAGCAGAGCCCAGTCCTTGCTGTGGCTCCAGGAAGGCTGGTTTCCATTCCCAGGGAGATGAAGGGAGGTGCCCTGGGACACGCAGGCGGGGAAGGGTTCACCTCAACACCACTGGAGGTGAGACCTGGGCCATCACACAGCCCAGCGTCACAAAGACTCATCTCACATGCCCTGTGTGAGCTTTGCCTTTGCTTTGAGGGTTTGATCTCACTGCCTATATGAAAATCCCTGGCTCAAAAGGGAATCTGTTGGCTTTGGTGTGTGGCATGAGGCGGGTTTTGGTGGGGATTGAAGTCTCGGTGCTCCGGGAGTCTCGTGCCCCTGCTGCAGGCTCACACTGCACAGAGCCAGGGCTGACCTGCAGCACCAGGATCCCAGGGACATCAAATGAGCAATTAACTGCGGCTGATGAAAGCATCTGAGGGAAGAGTCCAGTGCAGAAGGCGGCTGAGATCATACCTGCTGCCCTCCACCACCCCAGCGTGCCGTGCTCTGCCTCCCTGTGGCTTCTCCCTGCTTTGGGAGACCTCGAAGGGACCCACAACCACCACTAAGTGGAGATTTTACTGGGGAATCAAGACTGTGCTTCCCAGGCAGGGAAAAGGGGTGACATGAAGCAGTTCACCCAAGTCTGTGCAACACCTCAGCAGCAGATCTGAGTCCCAGCCTTACAGCATGGCTGCAAATCCTCCAGCTAATCTCTGCTTCACTGAAGAGCACCAGGGGATTTTTAGTGGTCCCACTCAGATTACTCAGTCATTTTCCTCTCCACCTTGGCAGAATCCATTTCCTTCATTAGCTTTGGGCTTTCGCTGTGGTGACAAAGCTACAAGAAGATCCCTTCCCTTTGCAGGACCCCTCTGAAAAATCCAGCAGAGCGTCCTTAGCGCATGCGAGTGGATGCGACTATTTCGCGGTGCTGTCGGTGCCAGTTCTTCTCTTTGAGAGCACTTGAAGCACTTACACTCCAGCTTGTGAGAGCTATGGCACAGATCTCCCTGAGAGAGGAACACTTCCAGGACCTTCAGGAAGACAGAAGCACGGGAGGACAGGCAGAGGATGCCATCGGCCCCCCCGGGACATGCAAGGGAAGGAGAAGGCACCTTGCAGGATGGGGGAGATGGGCTGAGCCGGCACTGCGTCCATCCCAAACAGGTTGGATCTGTTGATTGCTGGCTGCAGCCCTGCACTGAGCTGGAAGGAGCCCAGGGAGAGAAAATTGGCTGGCAGAGGATCCGGCGAGCAGTAAAGAGCTTGTTGCTCAGGCAGGAAATTGCCGAGTGTGTCCCAGAGCTCGGGGCTCTGCTGAAGGTCCCCACTGGCCGGGATGGCTTGGGCAGAGCTGTGGTACCCAGCCCGAGTGCTGCTCGACATGACCCGCAGAGCCACAGCCCAGAAAAACCACAGAAATGCAAGTCCTGGCTGTTGCCACCTGCAAGGGGACTGTGCTGCCGTGTCCCAGAGCGGCACAACCCTGAGCTCACATCCTGGTGTCTCTGCCCGGACTCCCAGCACATCAGCCAGGGCATCATCCCTCGTGCCGGTGGCAGCGCTTTGGGTGGCTGAGATATTTGTGCAATGGCACGACCCGGCTTTGGGTCTGATCCCGACCTGGCAGAGCTCTGCTAATGCAGCTCCAGGACTGGAGCCAGCAAAGCCGGGGTGGAATTTCACCTTTCTCCTCAGAGGGAGATGCTCAGACACTTGGATATGTGCAGGCAGCCGCTCTCTTCTGCTCAGACATCGCTCTGATTCCCCAAGCCAGGCGGCAACAGGAGCTGCTCACCCTGCAGAAGCTGCAGAGTGGGATTGCCTTGTGGCATTTAGTGAATTTTACAGAGAAATGGGAAAACTGAGGCATGGGGATGTGCTGAAACTCGTGTCAGGAGTTATTCTGAAGTGCTTGGAGTCCCTTGGCTTACATTACCCTCTTTCTTATCCCTAATTCTCCAGATTGAGAGGGTCAGGGGCAAGGTACAGCCCCATCTTCATAAGGAAAAGGGATAGGTCCATGTCCATGGCCTGGATATGCAGCAGAAACATTTGCAAGATGAAAAGGGTCTGGGAAGGCTGGTTTCCAGGAGAGGCTCTTGGATGCTGAAGGACCCAGAAATGCCAAAAAATCCAATGGCTGCAAAAAATCTAGAGATCAAGCAGACTTAAAAATGCGAAGGTGGATGCTTTTCCAAAGGGGTGGGAAGGGGATTTGAGCTGTGTGTGGGGGAAATCTCTCTGGCAGTTGTGCCATCCCTCTAGGAAACAGGGTGCCAGTCTGAAGGAAGTGGCCCCAAACCAGCTTCCACCCCTCTGATTAAGCAGAAGGAGACAATAATAAAACACAGTATCCCGCCAAATATAATTAACAGGGGGGGAAAAAAAAGGAGATTTTTCAAAGTTTGGGTCCTCAGAAACGATGTTTTATTCATGGCCCGGCAGGGAAGGGCTGGCAGTGCCATTAATTATGGGAGCTGCCGGGTGCTGTGCTTGCTCCGGCGAGCTCGGCTCGGCTTCATCATCCTGACACCCCAAGCAGGGAATCGGGGCCGCGTGAGGAGCCCTTGGGACGGCAGCGCCAGCTCGGGCTCACCCGCCCACACGAGCCTCGCTTCTCCTCCCTGCGGCCAGCCAGGGTGCTGGATGTCCTCGGCCATCCGGAGGGTCCCGCTGCCCCACACCATGCCCGGGGGATGAGCGTGGCCCTGCCAAAGATGCGGGGGTGGATGGAGGGTGGACGAGTGCCAGGCGAGCAGCCGCAGCGGGTCACTGCCCTCCTGCCGATGGGCACTGAGATCTTGGCAGCGCCGGTGGAGCAGCGCAAATCAGAGGCCCCCAAAATCAAAAGGGGTGATGACACAAAAAAGCGCCTTCAAAGCACACCTAAAACGCTGGTTGGAACCATCCCCGGGCTTTGCTCACCCCGAGGAGTAGCTTGCAGCTCTGAATATTTCCTGTTCTAGGAAATCTCCCCAGTAACTTTCCAGAGAGGTGATAAATAAAATATTTGGTGTTCAGCAAACAAAAGCAGGTGCAAGAACAACATAAGCGGGGAAAAAGGACCCGGGAAGAGTCCCTGTGGGAGTCGGCTGCGGCTTCCAGAGACGTGGAGAGGGACCAGCGCAAATGGGGCCAGTCTGGGAGAAAGGTGACCCTGCAGGAGGACTCTGCTGGGGCAGCTCTGGGATGGTGTCTTCAAAACACAAGGCATCAGTTTATGTCCCTGGAAGTGTTCAAGGCCAGATTGGACAGTGCTTGGAGCAACCTGATCTGGTGGAAGGTGCCTCTGCCCACGGCGGGGGGTTGGAATGAGATGAGCTTTAAGGTCCATTTCAACCCAAACCATCCCGGCATTCTATGATAATATTGCCATGAAATAAACTTCTCAAAAAATCACTTCGAAATACAAAAGTGGTGAAACAAGGCTGGAAAGTGGGACAGTGACCTGGGGGTAGAGGAAGAGGGCGACCTGTGGCCTCATTAGATCTGCTCTCGGGGGGCACCCAGGGGTGCTGGTGTGCCCGGCTGGTGGCATCGCACAGAGAACAGGGTCTTTTGTGTCTGCAGCGCCTGAAAAGGCAGGTGACAAAGCAGGAGAAGCTTGAAAGGGCAGGAGCATCCTCAGAGGAGCGAGTGTTGGATTAATGAGTGAAACAACCTCTGGCTGCCTGGCAAGGAAGGACAGTCCCTGGGAGCGTCAGACAGCGGGTGGCCCGTGGTGCTGAGCAGTGTCCTGGGGACCCACCGGGCTCTCCGCTGTCACCTGAGGCTTGGGGAGCTGGACTCGATGACAGGGGACAGGCCTGCCCTGCTGTCCTGGGAGGCTGCTGGGACCAAGCGCTGCATTCACCCATCTCTTTTAATCAAGGTAATGCTCAGTTGTGCCCGGGCCCAGGCGGTGTCACGGGGGAGGATTGATCACCGAGCCGGTCCTGGCACACCAAACCCCGACTCTGGCGACAGCCTGGGCTCAGATGGCCCCGCTCATCTGCGCTTCCGCATGCAAACAGCCTTTAATTTTTGGAGATGCAGCACGGAAAGGGGCTGCCTGAGGGCTCCTTCCCACATTCTCAGCCCCAACCCCCTCCTGGCCCCGCTACTCCACGGGCAGGGTTCCACCAAACCCCCACTCCCCCGTGGAGGGATGGGCTCTGCTCCCACGCCTGTGGGCTGTGGTCAGACTCAGTGAATTTCTAGGAGCAAATAATGTGCCTAAAGAGTTTTATCTGGGGGATCTCATCCTACACACGAGGGGTTTGTATCCCCCAAAGCGCAGAGGGACCCAGAGCCCCTGGGATTCTTGTTCAGGGAACCAGCATCAGCCTCTCAGGGGGTTGCAATTAGCTTAATTGGTGTGAGTATTAGAGGGAAGATGGTGTACTCTGCCTAGCTGAGCCTGAAGAGAACAGAGGCATCCTCCTCCCCGGCCTGCTGGTTATATATAGGAGGAAACAAGTGGGGTGAGTTGGATGCTGGAGGGGGTCTGCCTGGTGTGGAACGTGGTGGTGGGATGAGTTGTGCCTGTGCTCAGCCCCTCGGTGCCTCCCCCAGTTCCTGGGAGGGGGTCTCAGTGCAGCATCGTCGGGGGAGGCGGCGTGGGACAGTCTGTCACCGCAGCAGGGCTGGGCTGGCTCCCAGGCATGTCAGCTCCATCTGCTCCTGCAGAAAGCCCTCCTGTTCCGCCTCCGCAGCCAGCCAAAGGTAACTCGTAACCCTTGCTCGGAGCTGGCTCCACGCAAAGCCATGTGCTCTATAAAAAGCCACACTCCCTGGGAAGAACCCCCCCCTCTATTAGGATTTTTTTAGAGACACCTGATGATGAGCAAAACTCCCCTACAGTCTGGAGTGGATGCTCTTGGAAAGCAGATCTGGGAAGACGGGATTTGTAGGGAGAAAGAGGCTTGTGCACGGGGTTGGAGGGGGCAGGGTCCTGCTCCTTGTGGACTGCACTGTGCGGGGTTAATCAGCAACAGCACTTGCCTCATCCCTGAGCTCTTCGTCTTGCTCTGAACGTGTCAGCCCCTGAAACTTTAATGCCCTTACACTGATGCTTTAATTATTAAACGTGGAGGTAATGGAGAAGGCAAGCTGGGAGAGGTGGCTGCCGTGCTGGGGTGCAATCCAGCATCCCGGGCACACAGGAGGCTGCAGCGTCGATCTGAGCATCCTGGGGCTGCTGTGCTGCTTAATATAGCTCAGACATTACTTTGGCTTCATTGTTAGTGCTTTTTGGAATTTCCCATGTCATATTCCTGCCCTGCAGGGAGCACAGAGGGTCGAGGTATCTCTTGCTCTCTGCCCGTGGTGTGTTTGTCTTGCTAAGTTTGCCAGAGGGGATTGATGTTCTCGAGGGGCTGAGGGAGGACATGTGTGTGACCCCTCTGAATTAATGTGTGTGACTTGGTTGTCTGTAATCTGGGAGAGAGCTGTGAGCTGTGAGGATGCTTCCAAGGTCCCTTCCCTAAGGTACGAACTGTGTCGGATTGAGGCAGAGGGGAACGGGCTCGTCTGCAGCCAGATCGGAGCCTGGTGGTGCTGGGGAAGAGCCTCCCTCTAGCTACAGACCTACAGCCTGCTTGCCAAAAAATGTAAAGCTCTTGTGCTAACAGGGTAATTAATTAATTACAGCTCATTAGAGGAATTACAATCCCATTAGTACCTTTGGATCTTGGTGGGGGGAGCTGATCTTGGGAGGATGCGAGCGAGGGCACTGCAGGTGCTGAGAGCTGCTGGTTGCACTGGGGAAACTGGGGTGCTTTGAGGCTTGTTTGTGGGGATGAGGGTCGTGCTCAGACAGCCCCCCTTGGGATCGCCCAAATGATGGTTCTCTGCTTCATGGAATTTGCTCCTGTCTTGCCAAAAGGAAGTGCCAGCCCTGGTGTGTCCCAGGAGCTTGTGCTGGGTGTCAAACTCTGCTCCATCCTGCCGTGCTCTGCCTACTTCCCTTTTTAGAGACGACTCATAAAACTGTGCCTTTGCTGGGGATGGATCAGGATAAGGGTTTGAGCCCACGTGGGACAGGTCATGGTGTTCTGGCATCACAGCTCTCTGCTCTCTCTGGGAGCAAGTCCTCCCTCCTGCCCTATTTCTCCCCTCAAAATCCCATTAACTCTTCCTTTATTCTTTCCTTCATATTGCTGTCACTTGCCTCTCGCTCGTTCCTTTGATCCCTTTAATTTATTATTTTTATTTCACAGAATCATTTCTTTTTCTTTTTCTTTTTTTTTTTTTTAAAAAGGGCTCCATTGTCAAGGCTGGGTGAGAGGGGACCTCGCTGATTAAATATAGCAATGAGACGTGCTGCTCAACGCGTGCCAGCCTCGCGGTGTAGTGCTTGTCCTCTGAGAACTTGGGTTGTTTCCCTCCTCCTTCTCCCTGCTGGGACATGGAGGAGTGCTAGGGCCTGCCACGAGTCCAGATAAATTGCTCCAGACCTTAAGCCCTGACTGGAACAAACACCAAGTTTCCTCAATTTCCGTTCCCCGAGCCCGATGCTCGGAATCTGGGCGTTCCTGTAATGCAGCAACACACCTCATGAATAAAGATTAAGTTGATTAAAAAAGGAAAACCCAGAGCAAGGCTGAATAAAAGTGATTTGCAGAGATTAGATGCTCTGGCACATCAGGAGTTCCCTAAAGGGCTGAGCTAACATGTTCAAACATAAGAGCTTTAAGCCCTCTTCCCTGTTTTGTAACTAGTGGCTTTGGGTTGGGATGACTGACTCTCCTACTTGATAATTGTCCCTGTGGGACACAGTGGAACTTCATGCACTGAAGGACCATCCTGGTTCAGAGACCAGCATCCCCTGTAACCTGTTCCCTGCTTTCCAAGGAACGTGCTTTGGGCAGTAGTTGCACAAACACCTCCCTCACAGTGGCCAGATGTGGGGGGAATGGTGCAAAGAAGGGGGATAAGCCTTGTACTTCAGCCTCTTCCATCCTCCTGGATCCCCAAGCTGGGGGGAAAAAATGAAACAGAGGTTTTCTTATTTGCAAAAGTGAGACTGAAAACGAGGCATCTCCATGTGGTGCCCCAGCAGACAGTGTCACATCCCAGGTATCTGGTGCAGCCAAGGAAAAATACCCAACTCCTTTTGCCATGCTTCAAACTCCGTGGGCTGCTGGTGTCACGACTTGAGCTTTCCATCCACCACACACAAGCAAAGGGGGAAAAACAGGGGAAAAAAACCCCATACTCTTTGCTTACCCCAGGGTATCTTCTTCCCTGGATAGCCCTGGACCCAAAGCATCAGACCTGCTTGTTGCCTGCCTGGAGTGAATGCTCCAGCAGTGCTCCAGGAAAGGGGCACTGCATTATTAAATGAAGCAGCAGGGAAAGGAATGTGCATACGTAATCTAGAAATCCTTTGTCTGGGATTTACAGGGGTAGATAGAAGGGCAGAATCCAACTCGCTCCATTTTAATGACGTAACCTCTGTCCTCATCAGAATTTCCTGCTGGTGCTCAGGTCTGCAGCAACGTGGCTGTTCTGGGCCAGGAATTGGTCTTGTTAAAGCCCTGTTTGAACGAGCGAGACCATTGCTGTACCTGAGAGATTATAAACTAATTGACCTTTTATTTCTGGCCCGAAAAATGTGATGTTTTCTAAGTGGCAAACCCCACCCCTTCCTCCCCGTTTTCTTTTCTCTCTAGAGATGCTGTCACTGAGCTGGTTGTGCCCAACTGGGAGAACAGCCCCAAGGTGATGTGTCCCTGTGTGGGACCTCTGTGTGTCCTGACACGTGGGGAAGCCCACCCTGAGATGGGCACGGCTGGAGTGGAGCATCCTCAGGAGACAACTGCAGAGCAGGATGCCAGCAGCAGCTGGGGTCAGAAAATTGAGCTAATTTTTAAAGATTTCCGTGATAGATTTCCAGACTGGATTATGCAGCGTGGTAGCTGGTGATGGCAGGGTCTAGACTTGATGAAATCAGGGTCCTCTTCCCCTTTTGCTGTCCCTGTGTGACCCGGGAGCCGCGACTCCTGCTGTGGTATTCTTTTGTGTGAGTCGCGGGTAATTATACTCCGTCTCTTCAAATTCCTCGGGGAGCATCAAAGCAATTGCTGGTCCTGCCCCTGCCGAAGGAGTCTCGGGTGTCAGCGAGCTGCAGCCTGGAGGTGGCTGCATTGCAGGCGTGTGAGATGCTCGCAGGAGCTCCCGCGGGTGCGGCTGCTTCACTCCCTGCTTGTTCGTCAGAATAAGATGCCTGTTTCGCTCCGAGTTTCCGAATACTGATGGGAGAGGGGAGCTTTGAAAGGTGTATTCCTGCTGGATGTGCTGCCTGGTGTAGTTGGGGCAGCTGTGCTCGGGTGCTGGAGGACACAGCCGCTGTCCTGGGAAGGTGGGAAAAGCTTTGAATCCACCTAGAAATGCAGCTGGTGGAGCACAAACTCCCCCCTGCTCCGCTCCCTTCTCCCTGCAGTCACAGCCATTCATCCCGAGCAGTTGTATCCAGCGCTGTGTTTCGGCAGGAATCACTAGCCCGTCAATCCAGCTGCTATTTCTTTCCCCCCGCGGCTTCAGAAGGCAGTAACTCTGCAGCAACACAAGTATCGAAATGCTGCGCGGGGGGGATTAGTGACTTGGCAATTAAAATGTTTGACCTACATCATCTTGTTGAGCACCAGCAAGGTCAGATGGAGGCGTGCTTCTTCCCAAAACTTCTTCCCAAAGGAATTTTATTATTGTGGTTACTTCTGTTTGAACAGACTGTTTGCTAGTGAATATAAAGAGAAGGGCTCAGCATCCGGATCCATGGGTCTGTGCAAGGGCTGGACCCCTCAGGAGGGATTCTGGGGGTGCTGGGAGCAGTTTCCGAGGGCAGGTTGGGGATCATCTTTATAGCACAAACATCCCTGAATATTTGCAGGACTCTTCCCACAAACCCGGCGGAGAACAAGTATCTCCTTTTGTTCCTGAGATTGTACGTGCTGAGAATCCTCATCCAAACAAACGAGCGGGTTTTTCTTCCAGCAAATATCACAGATCTTTCTTTCTTTTTTTTTTTTTTTCCTTCTCCTTTTCACATGTTGTTCACTCTGTTCTTCAAACAATGTCCTTTTTAAGCCGGGGCAGAAAACTCTGTCTTCAGAGCACGATGTGATGGCAGAAGCTGTCGATGTCCGCTTGGCAATGAGATTAAGAGGAAGTCATTTATAAAGCTTCTCTCATCCCAAAGCAAGCAGAAGGGAAATAAAAACAACCCCCCCCCAGTAACTGCTTGGTTTGGATGGTCAGGAGCACAGCTGGGGTTACAGGGACAGTAGTCAGAGGGTTCTTGGACAACCCCAGCCTCACATCTGACACAAATCCTCCTTGGATTTGAGTGGCAATGAGTGGCTATAACAGGGCTGGAGGAACACTGAATTTGCTCCTTCAGACTGTGGGCTGTTGAGTGTTCCCCCAAAACACACTTGTATAGCTGGTGACCCCCAGCAGCCTGGGGAGGGTGTTTTGGTGCAACTTGGGCTGCAGTTTGTGCTGTAGCTGAGATCCCTTGTTGTGGCTGGGTCCAGCAGCTCTGCCTCTTACTCCTTTCCTCGGACAAGAGCCTCCTCTGAGCCTACCTGCCCCAAGCAGAGCTGCTGAGACACCAACCTACTGCCAGTCCAAGCTCCTCCTGGGGCTGGGCAAGGGAGGCTCTTGGCATGTGTGAAATAAGCGTGGGGGTGGCTGTAGCCCCTTGGGCTGTGATCACAGGGAAGGGCTGTGCAGAATCCGCTTGCCTGGTCTGGGGGTTGCTCCTTGCTCCAACACCATGAAATCCCAGTGCTCCTGCCCCTACCTGCTCAGCAGGTGCTCCAGGGTACAGTCTCAGAGCAGGAGAAGCCCAGGCTGTTGTTGGTCCCAGCTGATGCTCAAACCAGAGCACAAGAACCTCCCAGTAAAACCCTGACCTTGCTGTTTCACCTGTCCAAACCAGGATCATGAATGTTTCCCAGGAGACTCAAGTAACAGGTTTCCTCAACAAGAACAATGTTGGATTTTGGCAGAAGAACCATTTGAAAATGGAAACCAACGGGTTTGTAGAAACCCCCACGGTCTGTCATCCTGGATAGAAGTCAAGTCACTCACCCATCTTCTCCATGCTGGGGTGTTCCCATCCCTTGTGTTTTCAGTGGGGTGATGGTCCTCAAAAGGTGTGGGGTTGGGATGACAAATCCCCAGCTGCAGCTGTGGACTCCCCTCAGTGAAGGTCACCGATGCTGTTTGCAGTTTTGCTGCCTGCCCTGGTCCTGCTGGGCTTCCTTTGCCTTCCCAGGGTCACTCCAGGTGGGATTTAATCGCTTGTCTTGATATTGAGTCGTGCTGTCCTTGGAGTCCAATGGCAAGAATCTCTTGCAGAGCCATAAATGTCTCCAGGGCTACCAGCCTGTGAGCCAGCAGGGAGCGGAGAATTGCTGAGTTTGGGTAAACTTGTCATTAGGGAGAAAATAGTTCTTCAGGTTCTTCTCTGAGTAATACTCGACTTAAAATAAACCCTCAAAACAAACAAAAAAACCTCTTCAACAACTCACACCCCAGCAGGGCTCAAAAGAAAAAGAACATCTTTTTTTTCATTCAACAAATTTTCCTGCAACCTCTCCCTGATTTTCTTTAGGAAATGAACTTCTGGCTAAACCTATTCAATCTCACAAAGCATTTCAATTTTGACAAGAGTGCATATTCTGGAGGAACGTGGTTTCATCAGAGTTTCTCCAGCCAACTCTAATCCCAAATGCCTCGCTGTGACTAAACCTCATTTCTATGTTAAGTACTTGAGCTTGCCTGTAAGGACCAGGTAAAAACTCAATCAGTCGAGTAGCCTCCCTGCAGCTGCCTTGTTAAACAGTGGGCTTTTAAAAGTTTTCTCCTTTTTATTTTAATGGAGAAGAAGTGGAAGATCCCCTGGGGAGAAGCACAGTTTGAGCCCTGATAAACCTACCCTAAAATTGACTCTGGAAGCTCGCTGACATCAAGCAACATGAGGGGGCTTGGGTGTCCTCGTTGCTTGGGACTGGGCTCTGGGAAGGTTTTTGCTGCTTTGTCTTTTATTATCCAGCATCCAGAACGGAAGGAAAGAGAGGGGGGGAGAAAAAGGAATTCTGTAGAAGTATCTTCGATGGGAAGCAGAGTGCTGGTATGGTTGGTGGGCAGTCCCCTCATACTGGCTGCAGTCCTTAAGGAAGGACACACAAAATTTGTGCTCTCCCATGGGCATGTAGAGCTGGTGGCAGCCAAACTGCCAGCCCAGTGGGGCTGGATTTAAGGCATGGGCTGCTGTAGCAGAGGGAGGAGTTTCCTGTTCTCCTGGAAACCTGGAACACACCTTCTCTAGGTACTACCTCACCTATGCGATGCTCCTTGCTTTGGCATCCCCCTGTGAGGTTCACGTGCTCCCTGTGCACGGCAGAGGGGTCAGGTCCCTGCCGAGAAGGAGGGTTGTAGGAAGTTCTGCAGCAGCTCCAGGTGGGAATCACCCCTTCCTGGTCTTTGTAAGCCATTGCACTGAAGCATCCCGGAGCAGCAGGCACCACCTGTCATGCAAACCCCACATCCCACATGGGATTCCCTGGCTCACCCCAGAGGTTTGAGCACCCCAGGAAAAGGGGGAAGAGCCTTTTCCCACCCTTGCATGAGCTCCCTGCCCTCGGCTTGGCCGGGTGCTGTGTCCCCGTGGCTGAGCTGCGGCTCTGCTCCGGTGTGTGCCGGCAGCTGTGTGTGCTCGGCACCGGCACTGCAGAGCCTGGCACCCATCCCAAACTCACACAGCGCCTGGGAATTACATGTGATTGCACAAAATGGGGGAGGCGAACAACTGGGAAGATCACAATGCTTTACCTCGGTTTTTGTAAATGTGAAGTTTTCAAGAAGAGTCAGAATACTGTGTTTGGAGATTCATTGATTTTTGGCTTTTTTTTTTTTTAATGCAGCTTTGCCTTTTCTGGTTTGGAAAATGTCTTTTAACTAATCTAGAGGAGAACTGTGATTAACAAAGAAGTGCAACAGCCTGGTGAGGAGCTGATTCCTTTTGGACTGAACAAACTGCTATGACCCTCATGGAAAAAAACCTTTATAATTTTGTCTTTCACTTAAAACCAATTTGTTTCCATCTGAATGTACAGTTTTCTTTTGCTCAACAAGCCAAAAAACAGCTCAGCCCTTCATCTGCCCAGCTCTGGGTACCACTGAACTTCTGTTTTCCAAGTCCCCACCTTCCAAATACAGGCAGCTGATCCCTGTTACCTTCCTGAAATACAGCTCTGTTTCAGACTGCCCTCTTGGCTTCCTTGGAACAGTCCAGGTTTCTGGTGTGGATCTTGCCCATGGCTTTGAGCAGAGGATGAAAATTAGGATTTTTGTGCCGGTTTTGACCATTTCTTCACCCCATAAAGTCTGAGCACTTGGCTCTGGAGCCTGCAGCTGCCCAGTGTCACTTAGTGCTGCATGCCTGGGGAGAGGACTTGAGCAATCCTTGAGGTTTTACGTGTATTGCTGTACCCGGATCCGAGGGCTGTGGCTGCCACGGGCAGCTGCTGGATGGACCTGTTTGCCCTTTCCCAAACCCTGAGAGCTGCCAGCAATGGGCAAATAGGCCTTGCCAAGAGCAGGAGAGCACAACTATTCGTGGCTGTTTTCCTCTCTGCAGGGACAGAGACCCAGATTCTCTGTCTGCCTCTATTTTCTGCCCGAGCCCTGGGCTGGGGGTGGCCTGGCCGGCTCAGCCTGGAGCTCCGATGCTGATGGAGAAGCTGCTGGTGCTGATTCTGCAGGGATGTTTAACCTTGCTCAGTGCCCAGGACTGCCCCAGGTGGTGCAGTAACACTGGGGCTGCTTTATTTAGCTGGGGGGGCTGGTGTGAAATGCGTCTTGTGAAAGATTGGAGTGTTTTTTTGGTGGCTGCAGTGTTTAAGTGACCTGTCAAAGAGGAGCAGGAGGCTGGGGGAGGTCGTGTCCTGTCTGCTCCCTGGGCCTCTTGCTGTCTGTGCCTCTGAGCACCCTCCTGATGATGTCTGAACCCATCATGCTTGAGTGTCATCTGGGCTGGCAGAGAAGGGGATGTCCCATGGATGGGCAAGTCCCCCAAGGCTGGTGCTGGCAGGTAAAGGCAATAATGGTGCTTGAGACCACTCATTTGGGATTTTTCTTTGGCCAAAAACACTGTGAGTAAACCCCCTGAAGATGTGAGCCTGGAGAGAGGTCATTTAGGGAGAATTAGTATCTGCCAGCACAGCCCTCACCACAGTTTTTACCTGATTGAGCAGCCTGGAGGGACAGCCAACACTGAAAGCTGAAGTGCTGAAGATGCTCCCAGGTTATCCATCCTGTGCAGCCTGGTGATGCTCCAGCCCAGCTGCTTTTACCCCCAGCTGTGTCCAGCCATGGGCTCTCTCCAGCCTCCCAAATCCAGTGGTCTCCAGGAGGCTGCTTGGGGCAGAGGAAGGACCTCTCCTGTCTCTGGCAGTGCTGAGAAATTTGGGGGTTAACCTGCCAGAGAGGAGACCGGGATCTGAAATTTCCCAAGTGGTGGGAGCTGAGGGCTGGCAGAGTCTCCTGGCTTGGTGTGATGTCTCCAGCACAGAAGGGACTGTGGCTGGGCTGGAAGCACTGCCTTGCTGTGGAGGGATGCTGGGCTCTCCAGGCTCTCCCCAACTGGGCACCCAGCTACCGAGTGCTGGAGGACAAATAGTTTGGGGGCAGCAGTGACTTGACATTTTTAACCCCTTCTTCTGTCCTTTTTTGTCACTGGGGATGGCTGGTTCTTCTCCGTACACCGGGGTTTTTCCTGGAGCCTCCTCTGGCAAAGCTGTGGAGACGGGTCACCGAGGGGGTTCTACAACCACATAACAGGTCCAGGCTGAAGAGAGCCCCTTCTGGCCCCTCTTGTGCCTCTGCCCAGGAGAAAATCACTGTACAACCCAGCTGAACTGGATCCGACCCCAGGCCAGAGGTGCTTATATAAGATATTTACTGTGTGCCCCAAGACCGCCTTGGGAAGGAGCCAACGTGCTGATTAGGTGACGTCTGCTCGGGACCGGGTGGATTTTGCCTCGGAGCATCTGCTGCCTGCTCTGGTGGTCTCGGAGCCGCTGCCCTGAGGTCGTTTATGTAAGAGGCCAGTTGGGCTCTTTGGCTGTAGCCAGACCTCTGTGTTGTGTGAGGTGACTGTCTGACCCCTGGGGGGTTGTCCAGCCTGTCTGGGCCCTGCTACGAGCAGCCATCGGTCACTCCTCACTGCTGCTCTTTCCTCCTCCTTTCCTAAAATAACCCTCCCTTTGGATGAGGGAAAGGAGGGCTGAGCATTGGTTGTGGAGTGAGGAGAGCTGAAGGGGGCTCCATGGTTTCTCCTGGGTGCTATGAGCACTGTGGGGAGCCTAGGGGAGCTGCCCTTCGCTGTTCCTTTGGGAGCATCCCATGGTAGAAAGCCAAACCTGTGCTCATCCCAGCTGGCCTGGGCCACTGAGCTTATGCAGAAAGTCTAGGAATTCCCATCTGCTGCCCCAAATCCTCCTCCCAAACACGGCAGGGCATGACAGCAGCAGATAAGCTTCTCACCTTCTGGTTTATCACATATTTTCGGAGCGGGATCCCAGAGTGACAGAGTCTCTGGCGTGATCTCGAGGTGGTGGCATGCTGAGGGTTCACGGTTTTTCCAAATTGGCTCTTTTTCTGCTCTTCATCTGTGGATAAAGAGCAGGATCCCACCTCTGGCCAAGGTCTCCTCAGTGTTTGTCCTAGACATGGCCTGGACCTCTCTGCATGCAGTGAGGAAGGGCCAGTGACTTTGAACTCCTAAAAAGAGTATTGTGACTACATGGAAAATCCTCTGGGATGGTGTAGGGACATGTTTTATGAAGGGTATGGTTGTTTGGACCAGCACTGCTCATGGTGGAGCAAGGCTCAGCCTCCCTGAGGTGAGATGTGTGAGCGTGGAGGAGGAGAGAAGTGGAGGAAGAGTAAGAGGAAGATGCTGGGGAGTGACATTCCCTGGGGACCCCGTTGAAACGAGCTCTAATGGGTGAAATTAAGCTGAATAGAATGGGAAAATTTCCTGAGATGTGTTAGAGTCTCCCCAGGGACACGGTGCTATCCCAGCAGCAGGGTCCCCAGGGCAAACACAGGGATGCAAAGGGTGAGAGCAAACTTGGTCGTGGGATCTGTGTCCCTGCCATGGGGCAGTGCTTGGGTTTGCAGAGAGCCTGAGCCCTCGGTGTGGCTCCAGTGCTGATGCTGCCGGTGTCCGTGTCGTGGCTGGGGCTGGAATCCAGCTGGAAGCTCGATGGATCAATCCTTTATTAGCAAAATCTGCAGAGTTTCGCTGGCTACACGTGGCATTTCATTTTGTCAACTGGCAGAAGTTCAAATGTCTTGTTTTTCCCCGTGCTAGCCATTCCAGGGGAGAAATGGCTCACCTGCTCTGTGGCTTTTCATGGAACTGGTTATTGCTCCTGACTGATGGTTCCTTAGGCCCAACCCTGCCTTTGCTTTTCTTTCCTGGCTGAGTGGATACAAAGGTGCTGAGCCCAGGGTGCCAGACCTGCTGGACGTGGTGCTGCTCACAGCCAGCCTATGGAGATCCACTCTGCATCCCTGATTGTCAGAGGCTGATTCTTGCCCCAGTCAGCAATTCCTGGTCCCTGGGACCTCACTTGTGGTCTCACAAAGGCACTGTGAGCACTGACCTCGGCCACCGTGCTCCTCCTGCCGGCAGCCCAGCTCCTTCCCTGCCCTCCCTCCCTCCCTCTTGGCCTCACTGAAGCACAGCCAGAAACCAGAGGTGCACAGGGATGTGCATTCTCCTTTTTCCAGATAAATCCATGCCAGTGCCACAGCTCACTGCTCCTCATTCCCTGAGGTCAACCACCCTGAGCTGTTTTGGTTGTGCTCCTTGCTATCTGCCAGGACAGCCCTCGCGGTGCTCTGGACATGGAGATTAGGGCTGAGCATCCCTCTCTCTATCGTCCAGCTGCTCCCGGACATGCTCGACTGCTCTCCCAGGCTGAGATCCCCCAGTAACCTCCCATCCCCGTTGCACCAGTATCTTTCCTTCTGCACTGGGCCAGCACCCCTGTTTTCTCCCTTGCCAGGCAACCACGGAACCTCCGTGAGCGCTCTGGGGGCGAGAGCGCTGCCCACAAACCCATGCCGTCCTCCCATCCCTCCGCCGCATCCCCTGGCCCATCGTCTTCCCAAAACCCACCAGGACTTGGCCCTCTGCATCGCTGCACCGGCCAACAGCGCGGCCTGGCAGAGCCGGCATCCCACACCGACGGCGGTGCCAGCGCCCGGAGCAGATGGCGGCAGCCGACCCGTCCCTTCCCCGCGGCCGATTTTGGGCCCTGAGCACGGTGGGCTGGGTGGGCAGGCGGGTGGCGACACGGGAGCCAGCTCGGCTGGAGCGCCAGGGCAAGGCGTGTTAGCGGCAAAGCTCACGGCTATTTTTAACCTGGATGGATGAGAGCTTATTTCCTGACTTGGCTTGCGCGGCGCGGCGGCACGCGTGGCTTCCGCCGCCCGTGCCCGGTGGATGCGGGGATGTGGCTGTTTTGGGTCATCAGATGGCAACCCTGAGCCTGAAATGGTCTCTTCGAGGAGCAGCAGCAGGAAGGGAGTGGGCTGCCGGGAGAGCAGAGCTGGTACCCCAGAGGGATGACCAGCAGTGCCATCCCGGGCTGGTGTGGCTTGAGTTTGGGGTGTCTCAGTGGGCTCTGGGGTGGATGCTGCATCCATCAGCCTTTGGGCTTTCTCAGAGTGTATTTCTGAGTTCCAGTTATTACCCTGTGACCCACCATGGGGCTTCAAGCCTATTCCCCCCAGCACTCCACTTTCCTCCTGCTGTAAAACACCCTGGAGTGCGAGAGATTCCCACTGGAGCAAACCCCTGCCCTGGGGGATTTGTGAACAACCCCTGCACCTTTTGGGGTTCAGAAAACCCAGGCTGCTTGAAATCCAACCCTCTCCAGCTGCTGAGTTTTTGGAGGGGCCGGAGGATGGTGGGCATGTCCCCTGGGGCCAGGCTGCTCACTGTGGGACGGGGTGGTGGCACCCAGTTTGAGCGGCCCTGTGCCATCGGGAGGACGGGTGACTTAGCACGTTTCCCCATCCCTGCTCCCCCCGCGCCTCCCCCTCGGCCTCTTCCTCCAGGAGGCCTGACACTAATGCAGCGGGAGCGGGGGATTTATGGACGGCAGCCCTCCAATCGGGCCATCCGTCTTGATTAAATTAGCCCTAATGGCTCTGTGCTGACTTGCTCATCGTCCTGCGCAGCCGCGCTGGGGGCGTTGGAAAAGGGGCTCGACGGAGACCCCACCAGGGTGCACCCCTCGTTTCACCCCCTTGCCCTCCTTCCCTCACTTCCACAGCTCCTGAGAAAGTGGCCACAGCTGGCCTAGGGGAGGCTGGATCCCACCTGGAGCTGTTCCCCAGCCGGGAGCCCACCAGGGACACAGGGGTTCCCAGGGCTGTGGTCCTGTGCCCACACTTCCGCCTGGCACTGCCCAAGCCTAATGGAAAAACATGGGGAACCTCTCTACTGCCCAAGAGTAGAGGGAACCTGGGGCTTACTGGGATGGAAATCCCAGGCTATTTATTTGCATTTCCCGTTGCAAACTGAGGAGTGAGGGATAAGCCACCAGCACAGCCGGGTGGTGGGAATGCCAGCCTCACCGGTTCTGGATGCCCAGTTTCATCCTGCCCTCCCAGCTGGCCCCAAGGGCTGCAGCCCCCCGGAGAGCCCATGTGTCTCCCTGCATATTATCCCCCAAATCTCCCACTTGCTGGAAAAAAGCCCCAGTAGAGCACCAAGCTGGGGAGCAGCCAGTGGGAGAGGGCTGGGACTGGGGACCCCGCAGCCACTCCCCTCAGGGTGCCCCTGGCCCGTGGCCAGTTGCCCACCCCAGCTCTTGGGCCAATTTTTTGGCTACTGGGTGTGTTAATTGTATCTCTTGCTGGAGGGAGTGGAGGGAGCTTTGGGCTGGCACTGCTGGCTGGGGATTGGGGCAGGGAGGGATTTGGGAAGCTTTCCATGGTCATGTTGGCATGGCAGGAGAGGAGCACTCAGAGAGGAGAATGCCAGGCTACAAGGGGCTGCATGACAGGCAGAAGGGAGCGGTCTTTTGTGGTCAGGTCTCCTCTGGGTGGTCTTATTCAAGACCACCATGCCCAGTGTGTGAGCTGGTGTTGCCTCCGACCTGCAAACCCCAAATCCTTGCGGAGTATCCACCAGGGTTTGGACAGAACAAGGCCCTGCAGTGCTTTTCATCCTGGGATTTTAAAGTGTTGGTTAAAATTCAGTGTTTGTGAGGTTGGTGGAATGGGGTGAGATGGACAAGCCAGTGAGGAGAGGGGAGCAGAGGTAGCACTGTGAGCATTGCCCTGAGATGCTCTGAATTTGGGGTGTTTGGGAGCAGTGAGGAGATGATGCTCCATTGCTGTGCCAGGGAGAGAATGGGAGCTGAGGACGAGGAGAGTCGCTGCTCCAGGATGCTGCCGAAGGGGAGAGGGAGGAGTTACTGATCCCAAACTTGTGGTGGGAGACAAGGAAGAGTGAAGGGGAGGCTGGGAAGGAGTGGGAGGTGATGCAAAAGGCCAGGTGGGGAGGGACCCTCTCCATATGCTGGGGTCTGGGGGGCTTTGTGGCTTTCCTGTGACCTGCCTGCTGCGCGACAGCCACGCTGAGCAGGGCCGAGCATCGCTGTCGAGGCTGGAGGTCTCCTGGCGGTGAATTTTTTTTTTGAACAAAGCCTGTGAATCCCCAAAAAAGGAACAGGCAGCAGCCCTGGGATCTCGCGGGTGACCGAGTGTGGAGGAAGTGTAGCAAAAATTACAGACAGTGGCTGGTTTGCATCTCCCTCTGGCTGGGAGCCAGCCAGGGTTGTGAGCCCACTGCAGCATCCTCTGCCTCCTGCTCCCCTCCACGGGGGGAAAGAGGCTGAGGGAGCAAGGTTTCAGTTCGACCCTCTCCAAAAAGGCCTCACTGTTATAAGAACAGGGTGACCTGGAGACACCCAAACAGCTTAAAATAATGCTCACCACCAAGAAGTAAACTTGGACTCCAGTCAATATTTAAAAATAAAAAAAAAATAAAAAAAAAATCCCCGCCTGCAATAAAAAGAAGTGGCTTCAATACCCAGCCCTCCCTCGGCTCCTCTCCGCACACGCAGCCCCTGCCCCTTAAACCAGCCGAAGGTGAAGCCTTCAGGGACGTTGTACCCGCCATCGATTTTTCGTGGAAGGTGCCCAGAAAGGACGGTGATGGACTGCGGGGCCGCTACCCCCCGACCGCAGCAGCCGGCGCGGGGGAGCTGAGATGGATCCATCGGGAAAGGGTTGTTGCTTCGCTCTGGCTGTGGTTGTCGGAGCCGGGGCCGGGCTAGAAAAAGCAAGCGGAAGCCATCAAGGTGGAGGAGAGGAAGCGAGGGAGAAGAAGAAGAAGAAGAAGAAGAAGAAGAAGGGCCGAAGGGCTGGGGCGAAGCAGCCATTAGGAAAGTGCTGATGCAGAGGTTCCCTCGTGTCTACGGGCAGAGTTGGAGGAGTTGCTGTTCACGGACAAAGGCAGCAGGAGGGAGTGGAGCTTTGTAGAAGCCGGAGCCTGTCTCACTGGGTGTCTGTGTTTCATTCCCTGTCAAAAGCCTGGGAGCTGGGGGAAAAAAGCAGGGAAGCGGCGAGGCTGCAGCGCTCGCTCAGGATCAGATAGCAAGGAAACCAATAGCGGCGAGAAAAAAAAAAAAAAAAAAAAAGAAAACCAACCCACATCAACCAACCAACCCACCCACCCTCCACGCTGAGGCTGGAACAGGCAGGTCCCTGCCAACTCCACAGCACGCAGCAAGCAGGGAAGAAGTCCACCCTCCCCGGGCAGGAGCGGAGTTGAGCCCGAAGGATATTTGATGACACTTTGGCAACGATGGGTCCCCCAGCATCTTCCAGAGCCCATTTGAGGGTGAAGGCTCTGAAAGCACAGAGGGAGTTTGAAGCTAAATTCACCTGAGTCTGGATCTCTTGGTCGCTGGGATTTATCTATTTTGCTTATTTTCTCCAGGGAGAAACCGAACCAAGAAAAAAAGCGTGGGGTTTGTTTGTTTTGGTTTTGTTTTTTTTTTTTTTTAATCTCCCTTCCTTTTTTTATTTTTTTTTTTTTATTTTTTTTTTTCTTTTGGAAGAAGATATATATTTTTTTTTCCCCTGTGGTTGGAATGGAGGGGTTGGGTCTGTGCCTAAGAAGCAGCAGCCGAACGTCGGTCCCAGGAGAAACCCGAGTGGATGTGGGGTCCCCTGCCAGCTAACTCTCCAGGACCCGCAGCCCCACGGCCGGGGGGGCTGGATGCAGTGAGAGGTAAGTGCCGGCTCTGGTGTCTGCCGCCAGAGAGCCGGGGCGACGGCTCCTCCGCTCCTCCAGCTCCGTCTTAATCCCAAGTCAGAGGCAAAAACAGCAGTCTCATAGTGAGTCAATCACTTCCACCTATTGCAGCGCTAATGGAGAAATAAGACGGGGAAGTTTCACAGCGGCAGCTTCTCGGGGGAAGTTCCCCCTCACCCCTGTACCCGAAATGCCAGGCTGGGGGGGATGTTTAGCCAGGCCGGCCGTCGTCACCGTGCCAGTGCCATGGGCCCCTCTCCCTGCCCAGCCAGCAGCGAGGGTTTGCTGCTGCCTTTTGGGGGAACGCCGGTTCCTCGCCGTGCTCCTGCTCCCCTCCTGCTTCCCCCGGGCCAGCTCGCTTGCTCACCCAAAACTTTTGCACACCGGTTGTTTTTTTGGCAATGCCCACGCGGGGTTGTGCCCCCCTGCGCCCACACGTGTGGATCCACATGCGTGTGTGACACACGCTCGCCTGACCCTCTTACCCCCAACTCCCCGGACCCCGCCGGAGCAGGGCCGCGCTCGGGGTGAGCCCGGGAGCTGTGGGGTTGGGGGGGTGCTTCGAAGGCAAACTACGAAACGCAGGGAAAAAAAGCAAAGCGAGCCGAGCGCGGCAGCGGCAGCATAATTGCATCACTGTAATAGTATCGGCGCTGAGCACGAGCCAGGCGAGTAAAATTGTCCAGAAAACGAGCTGTACTAAAGTGCCTCCAGTTTGCAGCACCTGCACGCCTTCGCTGGGTGCTCGAGGCCATTCGTATTTTTAGAAGTCTCTCTTAATTATAGAGCGAGGAGTGTGAGAGGGAAAATGGTGTGTATTTAGCAGCATTCGTTCCCGGACAGTTTTGCAGAGAATATGAGCACAAAATCACCAAATAGGGGTGGTTTTTTTTTTCTCCCCCACTGCTCTTGTGATTTTGAACCACCTGTTTTGCCGTGGTGTCGGCAAATGAGGGCTGGATTTTTTTTCTTTCCTGTTCTTAGAAAGCGTGGCGACGACTTTGCTTGCAAAGAAGATGGGAAACAGTCCCGATGCCTTCCCTCTGCACCCCAAATCAAACCCAGTTTCTCTGAGACCTCCCCACTCCCCATGCCAGGGGTGACACTGCCCATGCTGGATCTCCTGCAGGCACCAAAAATCCAGGGATGTTTCACAGCTCACCGTGAAAAAAAAAATCCACAACAAACCCCGCGACAACTCGTTTTGCTTCTATAAATCTCCTTCCCCTCATCCCCTTCTCTGCAAAACTTTCCGGGGCCTTTTGTTTGGAACAGCAGGTGAAATTCCCTTTGTGCAAGCACAAAGCAATGAAGCCACCAGAAAATAATGAAAATAAGACTAAAAAAAAATTAAAAAAAAAAAAAAAATCCTTGCCTGCTCTTTTCAGGCCTGGAATAACAGTGAGCATTCCCATCTGTGCCAGTTAGGCTTAATAAAGCTCTGGCTTTGCTGGGGAAGGCACCGTAAAGGCCACTTGATTTCTTGCCTGTGATCCAAAACACACTTTGAAATCCTGTGTTGCCTCTGCTGCTCTTTAACCAAAAGAGTTGCCTTGCCTGTGAAGTCAAGGAGGGTTTTTTTCTGAGCCCTGGAATGACCCCGGGGGATACAGCCGGGACCAGGTGGGGTGGGATGTCGGTGTTCCCCCCGTGTCGTGGTGCTCCATGATGCTCCTTGATGTTCCCAGTGGGGTTCCCCCTCTCCCCGCCAGCCGGGGCAGCTTCACCGGCAGCGCGGTGGAAACCGTTCCCGCTGCGGATAAACTTCGCAGGAGCTGTCGGGGGAACTGCACAGCGAGCTCAGACCCGGCGCTTTCACCCCATTCGTGTCAGGTTGTAAGGTTTTAATGTGCCTGAGAGACACGGCAACCTCACCCAACCTCTGTGCAGGTGGAAAGAGGCCGGGCTGGCAGTTTTTGGGGGGTGCTGTCTAGAAAGAGTGGGAGCGCTGTCACTGTGAGGGACTGCTGGAGAGACGGGTCCATCCCCTCTCCTGTCGCCGCTCGGGTGTGTGGCACACGGAGCGGGCACCTTATGTAAGCAGCGATGGCAGCGCCGTGCCCCGGCCGTGCCACCCTGCTCTGCCACCGCTGGGCCCTGCGTGTCCTCTGCCACCTCCCTTATTCCCCCCTCTGGGGGTCCCCTCTGGGTGCAGGGGTTGTTATATCCCTGTGGGAAGGAGCATCTGTCCCGGGGGAACAGGTTGGTGAACGGCTCCAAGCACAGGGGTTTGTCCGTGGTATCTGTGGAGTTCACAATTCCGTCCTTCCCGGTGCTGGCTCTGGGGTCCCCAGCCCTGGGGAGCTGGCACCAGGCTCAAGCCCCTTTCTAAGCCCTTCTGCACCCCCTGGCTAAAGTCCAGCCTAATTTGGGTTTAGCAGTGCAGAGCAAGGGCTGGCTGTCTTGGATGAGGAGGGAGAAATTGTCCTCCAAGTGTGGGGACACCGGTTGGCAAAGCACCTGTGTCCCTGTCCCAGATCACGAGCCTGTCCCTCCATCCCTGCTGCAGGCCCCTGTGTGCCCCAGTGCCCACCCGTCCACCTGCCCTGCACGCAGTGTGCCTGAAATGGAGGAAAGGAGACAAAAAAATGAGAATTAAGGGGCTTGGGAAAGGTCCTGCACCCCAGAGAGTGGAGCACAGTGTGAGCCTCACTGCTCCAGCTCCACTCCAGCTTCTGAACAGGGATGGGAGGGAGAAAGGTGGGAATGGGGTGGCAGGTGACTGGGGGTGACTGTAAGCCTGTGTACCTCACTGGGCTGTGCCCCTCTTCCATCATTCCTGGCTTGTTCCTAGCTTGTTCCCTAGTTCTATCTCTGTGCTTCAGTCCCAGTTCGATCCTGGATCCCAGCTCGACCCCAGTTCCCAGCTCACTCCCTCGTTCCCAGCTTGCAGCAAGGCAGGTCTGCCGGTGGGCGATGGATTTTTTACAAAGCTCTTTCAGATTCCCCCGTTGGACTTTTGAAGCATCTGGTATCACTATCTCAGCGTCATTATGAATTAATTAACATTAATTTCCTGTTCTGGTATCTCCCATTGCTGGGAGCCTTAGCCTGGGCTTTTTCCCCCGCCACACACCCCCAAACAGAGATGGCCACGTCCAGACCGTGCCTGGCAGGAAGCCAGGGAGAAGCCACGTGTTTGGGGGGCCGTGGGCTCCCCACCCCCGTGCCCATCCTGCACCGTGGCAGGGGATGCTGCCAGGCTTCCCATGGTCTGTCAGCCAGGATAGGGCTGGTCCTGGGAGAGCCTCGCTGCTGCCAGCACTGCCTGCCCACTTACTGTGCCCCCGGCACGGGGCACAGGCGTTTTGGGGATGGGTGATGCCGGCTGTGCCATCCCTCACCTCCGTTTCCCTGCGGGGATGAAGGGCAGGTGATGCTGAGACTGCCCCGCGGGGGAAGGATCTTCCCTCCGGCTCTGGGAAATCCTGATCCTGGCTCCCCAGCCTGTGCTAGAGGCACCAGGGATGTTCTCCTCTGGGATGCTGTCCCAGGGATGCTAGTGCCAAGGATGCTGTTCCTGGGAATGCTGACCCCAAGGAGGTTGATCACAGGGATGCTGACCCCAGGAAGGCTGTCCTCAGAGATGCTGACCTGCTAGATATGTGAGGATGGGAATACAGGCATGGCAGGATGGGATGAGGCCGGGATCCTCTGCCCCAGCCGTGTTCATCCTGCTCTGTGTGTCACCCCGAGGGAGGCACAGCCCAGGAGTGGCCACCTGGTCCCATCCCTGAGCTCACCTGCACGGGTGAGCCCTGGTGAGTCCAGAAGGACTCAGAGGGATGTGGGCACAGCACCTTCTGCCTCTCAGCCCCATCCCACCCCTTTGCCTGCCCCAGAGCAACACAACCCTCCTGTCCCCCCAGTGCTGCCCCCCTGCCACCACCGTGTGCCCCACGGCAGGGCCACAGCACCCCCCAGGGCCACCCCCAAGCCCCGCTGAAGCCTTTGCAGCGTTGGCCGAGTTGGTGGCGTTTCTCCCCGAGCCCCGTGAGCCCCGTGGCTGAGGTGGGGAGGGGGTGGCAGCCCCCGGGGGGGGCCCGGGGATAACCCCGGTGTCCTACATCCCCTGAGCCCGGCTCGGGCTTATGTAACAGCCGTGCTGCAGTCTGCTCTGCTCAGCGCCAGTGCCACCGGCAGAGCTGCAGCGCGGAGCCCATCTCCCTGGATGTTTGCTTTTTGGGGAGAGGGGGAGGGAGAGGGACACCTGCGGGGGTAGCCGAGCCTCAGGGAGCGACCAGGACCCGGAGGGGGTGGTTGGCAGAGCTGACTGGGCCCAAGGTGGGGGTGTCTGCCCCCAGACCCATCTGTCAGTGACCTTGGGAGCCAAAATCCCCCCTGCGTGGCAGCACCGTGTGGAAGGAGGGGCTGGGCAGGGGGAGAGCAGAGAAGGCCCTGCCGTGATCCTGAGCGAGGATCAGGTCAGAGACCCTGTTGCATCCTCTGCCGACCGTGCTGCTGTCTCTGTCTCTGGGAGAGCACTGTGAGGATGGGGAAACTGAGGCAGGAGGCTGTGACATCCCGTAGGGAACAGGTACCAGGGTCCTTATGGATGGGGAGGGGATGGGAAATTACCAGCCCCTCGGATAACCCCAGGCTGGAGATGTTCTTGTCCAGCCCAAACTCTTTCCCCTGATCCGGTGTCCCTGCTTGGGCCTTGCACATGGGCACAGGGAGCAGCTGGAACTCGGGGCAGCGTCCTGGCAGAGAGCTGCAGCTCTGCAGTGTGTGTCATGGCACGGGACGTGGGGGGACATCAGGGTGGCTGCAGGACCCTTCCTGCCCCCAGCTCGAGTTCCCAGGGAGCTACAGGTGCTGGAGGAGGGAGCTTGGGGGAGAAACCTCACTGCCAGGTTGTGCTGAGGCCATGGTCTGACACACTCGTGTGTCACTGTGCTGACCACGTGGCAGCTCCCACTGGGATCCCGAGGGTTGTGGGTGGGCTTGGGGTGCTGGTAGCAGCCTCAGGGCTCCGGGTGGTACTTGCTGAAGGTCCCTCTCCAGCCAAAAAAGCATCACAGTCCCACTCAGGCACAGCTCTGCCCTGGCATGGCTCTGCTCCAGCACAGCTCACTGAAGCAGGAGGAGGGTTTGTGTCCCAGTGTTGTGGGGACCTGGTGGGTCTCTGGCCCACCCTGAGGGCGCAGGGTCACCCGGTGCCACTGGCAGCTGGGCTGTGCGTCCGTGGTACCTCATGGCCAGGGCTGAGGTGGGGGCCACACCACTGTGGGAAAACCTGATATGACCCCAGTGCAAAAAACGTGGGCTCACCCATCAGTGAGAGCCAGGGCATCCTGCAGGGACCAAGTCATCGAGACCCCCCCTCGCTCTTCCCCCTTTGCCTCTCACTCCCAGGCCCAGCTGGCGTTTCTCCCAGGGTTTGGTGGGATGGAGCCCAGCCACCCCTCCCAAGCATCCTGCCAAGTCCACTACCTTCCCTGAGCATCCTGACCAGCTCTGGAGCCCCGCACCCCGCAGCCAGGGGGAACCAAGGACAACAGTGAGCTCATCCCTCCTGCCCAAGCTGGGAAAATCATGGCATTGTGCTCGCTGCAACAGGCTCAAAGGCCTTTGGTTCCCTTTTAGGACACGTCTGGAAAGGAGCCACTGAAACAAATGCCAGGAAAAATAACCCTTCAGTAGTGACCACTTTGTCTGTGGGTTTGGAGGGATCTGAATGTGGACCCCTCACCTTGGGAAGCCCTTTGGGGCTGTAGGGATAAAACTCACCCCGGCATAGGCACTTTGTCTCTGCTTGATCCGGATCCTTGGGATCATTTTAATATTTGGGAAAGGGGGGTGTTGGGTGCTGCTCTGGATTGTGCTGCCCTGGCACAATCTCCCGTGGGTTGGACACCCGGCATGGTGGGATTCTGCTCCCCAGCCAGGGTGGGATCTGGCAGCTCAGAACACCCTCCAACTCGTTACACACACGGGCCAGCTAATCTCCATCTGACAGCGAGTCATCCTTCCCACCGTGCTGAAGGCTGGAATGACAACGTGGTTAAAGGGGCTGATGAATTAAGTGCATCTTATAAATACATCAGATATTAAAATTCTCATATAATTACAGTGCAATGGATTATGTGTGGTGCTGAAGGGGAAGCGATTCAGCGGAGCAAAGGAATTACAGTGATAGAGGAGAGGCAGCGGAGCGTAATTACACCCAGCTCGGCTCTGATGGGGGGGTAGAGCAGGGGCTGGTGTGGAGCTGCAGTGGGAGAGATGCTGAGCGGCACCAGAGCTCTGCCGGCATCCAGGGCTTGTCTGGGATGCTGCAGGCCTTAGGGAAAGTGAGTTGGACCTGCAGGTTTGTGGAGGGGAGTGGGAGAGGGCTCTGCTCTGCTTCAGCCCTTGTTGTCCCAGGGAGGAAGGCACCCTGCTCCCGGGCTGGCTCCAGCCAGACGGATCCATGGGCTTTGGCCATCGCTGCCTCGGGCACCTCACTGCTCCCAGTGCTCCTGTGTGTGACCCGGCAGTCAGTCCTCGAGCAGATCAAAGACAGAACAACCTGATTTCCTTTTTCCTTTTCCCTTGCCTTCCCTTCCCTTTTCCCCTTCTTTTCATTTTCATTCTCTGTTAGTTGTTTTTTTCTTATTTTCCTTTTCTCTCTCTTTTTTCCCTTTTCCCCCCTTCTCAGGCTCCATGTTCCCAGTCCCCCCAGGCAGCTGTAGGTGTGAGGTCCATGCAGAGCTGCCAGGTCACCCTGCACCCCAGGTGTCACCAGACAACCCAGCCTGTCACCCTGTCTCCTCCGTGCTTTCCATCACTGGTGGCACAGGGGGGTCCTTTTGGTCCTTTTGGTACTTTCAGCCCCCCTGCCCCGCTGAGGGGGTGCCACCTGCAAGGGGCCTCGTAGCCAGTGTCCCCAGCACGATCTGGCTGCGGAGCTGCAGGAGCAGAGGCTTTTCCCTAATGAGCTGGTGCCGGTTTGCTCGCTAATGACATGGAGCAGTGCCATCTCCAGACAATTAAGTAGTGTTGTCCCGGGCTCTAATAAGGGCAGGGAGGAAGCCAGGCGTGGAATGCCGTGTGCTGGCATGTGTGCGGGCACGGAGTGGGGCTGCGTCGAGGCACCCACTGAAACCCTGCGAGGGCCACTGGCTCGTCCCACTGCCACCCGTGCCGCTGCCTCCTCCTCCTCCTCCTCCTCCCCCTCCCCAAAAGGGCTGAGGGTCCCACAGGACACTGTTCCCATCATGCCCCCACCCTCGGTGAGGACACGGGGCCGTGTGACACCCGCCTTCGCTTGCACGACAGCGTTTGTTCGCTAATTAGCAATAGCTGGCAATCCGCGCCGTTCCCCCCGTCATTAATTATTATTAATTATTTGTTGTGCAAAAAGGGTTGAGGAGCACAGTGCTGAACGCAACACAAACAAAAACAGTCCTGGGCCTGGGTGTTTATGTAACAGGAGAGTGGGCACTGCAGGAGCCCCTGGAATCATCCAGGCTCCGCACAGTGTCCCCCCCGCGGGGTCCCCTGGGAGCTGGGGATGGGTTGATGGCATCAGTGGCAATGGCCACTGCAGGGCTGGTGCTGGAGGCGACTCCAGGGGTGAAGGATATGGGATGCAATAGGGAAAATGGGGCTTTTTAGGGCCCTGGGGGATGAGGGTTGTAGCAGGGACCCAAGGGTGGAGGGGGGGCATGTTGGTGATGGGTGGCTGAGGCAGGTGCCAGTGGCAGACATGGGAAGGCGATCACTGTGTGTTGTGAGTGATGACGGTGTCCTGTCCCACCCCTTTCCTCACGGTCTATCCCTAGGAATGTTGACTGAGGAGAAGTTGGGAAGTTTCACCAAAGCTGTTACAATAAGTGGCGGTTTCCTGTCTCCATCCTCCCATTTGGAGGGTGGATGGGGCTGGGACCCAGCTTTGTGTTCCCCTCAGCCCACTACCTGGTGTTGATGGTGTCAGGACATTACTCTGGTGCTTCCTACCCTCTCTTTCCCCTCCATCTGGGTGTCTCTCCTCAATTCATGTATCCCTTCCCCTTACATGTCTCTGATCTCACCATCGACCCCAAATGCAGCCACCCATCACATCCTCATGTCATGAAGCAGTAACACCAGTGATCCTGTGCTGCAGGGACACAGACTGGCAGCAGCAGGGCCCTACTCAAGCCCTGCTTGAGCAATGGGAAAGGGAACTGAGAAAAAAATGGAAATTAAAGAGAGGAAAGAATTAATAAGGATCCTGCCTCGACCACAATGGCTTTGTTTCAGGAGAGCTGATACCACACGCTGGCTAACGCTGCGCCTCAGAGGGTTTTGGGAAGTAGAGAGGTTTTGGCAATGCCCAGGTGCAGTTTTGGTGTGTGGCGGATGTGAGTGCGTGTTTGAGCTGGGTTTGGTCCCTGCCCAGCCACTGATGTCCCCTGGTGTCCTGTCACTGTCCCCAGCCGAGCGCTGCACCATGAGGTAGCTGTTGTCATAAAGCAGAATCCGGGCAGAGCAGAGATTTGGGGTGAGAAATGTGTTCTCACGAGGCCGTGCCTGTCCTGCTGGGTGCCACTGTGGGCCAAGCCCTGCAACAGCAAACATCCTGGCTGGAGGGCTGTACACCCTGACTGCACTGAGCACAGGACAACTTTTGTGCTTGTAACAATCCCTGTCTCCATACAACAAGCTCCAAGTGGATCACCTGTATGTCCCTCCCCAGCCCTGGTGTTATTTGCTTTTTGCACTTATTCTATCCCCCAATCACTACCCTGTAAAGCTTGTTGCTGTATTTCCTCCACCCTGGGGTACTTGCTCTTTAGAGGAACACTTCTTTAGGGATATTCTCAGCAGGGATGGGAGAGGAGCAGCACTTTGCACAAGATGTGCTCAGAGCTGCAGCGACGTCCCGACAAAGCTCTCCCATTATTCCCTTGCCTCATGTCCATGGGGAATTCAGCCTCTTTTCTTCCTTCTCAGCTGCAGGAATCAGCTCTGGCTGCTGCCAGGGTTATCTCCATCCTCCAGCTTGCAGCACGCTCTGCTAGTTCCCCATCCCTCCGAGGGCTGGGGCTTGACCCCGGCCGGGCAGCGCGTGCTCCTGCGGAGGAGGACGATGGCTTTATTTTCCCATCGCCAATAATGGGTTTGGAGATAAAATCTGGAGGAAAACTGGGGGCTCGTGGAGGTTCTCCAGCTGCTGCCTGGGCACTCGGGCGTGCTCCATCCTGCCCCATCCTGAGCCCAGGCCTGGGCCGGTGGCTGCAGGGAGGGCTGAAGCCAGATGCCTGTTTCTAATAAAGCTCAGCTCCTGCCGAGAGCTGCGCTCATCGCCGCCCGCTCCAGATGATAACGGCGGGGATGCCGCTGCCGGACGGGCCTCACGGTACACGTGAAAAGCAGATGAAGGTGAAAGGATCTTGCATCTGTGCACTAGCCCAGATTTGTGGAGTAAGGGTGCTCTAAGGAGCATCTTGCCCGAGACCAGTCCCCCGTGGGGGGTTCGTGGGGCTGCAGGGGGCTGGAGGCGCAGGCGGAGGGCCGGGACACTCCGTGGAGCGCAGCAGGAAGGAAGCGCTGGGTGAGGACACAGCCAGCACCGCGTGCACGTCCTTACATATGTGCTATTTTCAGCTTGACGGGGAGCAGGCCAAGTTCTCCAACAGATTGAGTTGGGAGCTGAAATCCTCCTCTCCTCCTCCCCACTGCCCAGCACCCACTGCCTGCAGGCACTGAGAGCCCGAGTGCGCCCAGGGCACTTCGCTCTGCCCTGCATGGTCCGCAGTCCCACTGAGAGACACACGCACTGTCCCAGTGGTGATGCTGCCCAAACCCCCACCTCGTGGCAAGGCCACGGGATCTGCTCAGGGGGCAGCTGCTCTAGCTTCTCCCTTCTTCACATCAAGCTGGTTCCACACACCAGCCCCAGCATCCTCCCAAATCCATCCCCACTCTGGACCAGTAGCTTCGCCTGCCTTTCGCTTAGCACGCTCGTGCACACTCCCATCCTCTCTCTCTTTGCTTTTTATTCTAAGTAGAAGATATTCCCCCTTCCTCCTCTCCCCAAATCCCCACTCCTGTCACCTCCCTTCACCCAGCACTGTGACCCTTCCAGAAGTGCAGCTGCTTTTGCAGCCGTGTCCTTGCCCTGCTTGAAATGCAGGAAAGAAATCCATGTGCAACTTACTGTCTCGGCACCCTGTAATCATTTCGTCAGTCGAAAAGCACTTTTGTCAAACCCCCACAGGCAAACAGGGAGGGGATGGATTGGGGGGAGGCACCTGACACCACTCTCTCCTCTTTCCCCCTTTTTCCATCCAGGGTTTTGTTTTCCTGGTGGGACAAACACTGGGTTTTTCTCTTATTTCCCTCCCCACCCGTTTCAGCAACTGTCCGGAGAGAGTGAAAGAATAAGGAAAACATTGCAGGAGAGCAGAGAGGCCGGAGAAAATGTATTGCCAGAGGCTGGGTCTGCTCAACAAAGTGCAATTATGCAATGGGAGGAGAAAGCTGTTAGGCCAGAGAGGGTTTTCCAACCAGGACTAATGGAGCTCCAGGCCTGGTCACCTGGGATGGCCCCAAAGTGTCCCTGGCCCCTGTTGGGTGCTGTGGGGCACTAAATGGCTCCTTCTGTCTTGCACATGAGCTGCTCTTGGAGGTCTTACAGCGCCAGGTTGATGTCATTGGTTTGCTCCTTACTGAAAGCAACAAACCGGGAGGCAGCGGCTGCCTGGCCCAATCCTGGGAGCCCAAACCTTTCTCCAGGGCCAAGTCCCTGAAGGAGACATGGTTGTCTTCAACGTCAGCTCTCCTGCTCTCATTCTGGGAGAATGGGGTGTCCCTTTCTTGGCCCCTTCTGCACCCCTTTGCAGCCGTGGGTGACACCAGCCCTTGTCCTCCAGGAAAAGGGTGGAGGCGGTTAAATTTGTCATTCCATATGGGCTCAGGACAGATGGGTTTCCCAGGGACAGGAGGATGGTGGTGGGGGTGGACAGGCTCTACTTCAAGTGTGGGGACCTCTGATTTTGTGGTTCTTCCCTCCCTGCTTTCCTTTCGGCTGGCACTTGCCCGAGCATCGAGGCGAGCTGCCTTTGCCAGCCTGCGTCACACCAGCACCACGGGGGGCTGGCACGGAGCTGATCCGTTCTCCCGAACCTGGGAGCTGGAATGAGCTGCTCCGCGGAAGTTTTGTGCCCAGGCTGGTACCACCGAGTGGAAAAACGATGCGCCATGAAGCAAAGCGCTGGCCGAACCTCGCCTAACGAACAGGCGCTCGTTAACTCCGCGTGAAGTGCTCACTGGCCTCCAACACAGGGAAAAAAATCCCCCAAACCCACTTGCAAATGCTGCTCGTCTAATTAGGGCACGAGGAAAGGCTCATCCATCCTTATGTGTCCAGCGTGTCCTCATCTGCGCACGTGAAACTCAGGCCATCAAACACTCCCAGCCCGGCTCCCGTCCGGAGACAGGTCTTTAAATCATCCCCGAGCTCTGGGGAAGCTGCAGACAGCTCGAGAGCGGAAAATGAAAAGGCAAAACGTTGTTCCTGGAGCTCCTGCCCTGAATTATTTGCTCAGCTTTAATAATGAGTTAAGCGCAAGCAAAGCTGAAGCTGCTCAGAAGATTTTCTGGGGAGAGCTGGCCCAGTGGGTGCTGCAGTGCCCAGTCCTCGGCTCCTCCAGCACCCTTGGGCATGGGAACGAGTGAGCTCCAGGAAGATGGGCTGGGAAAAGAGAAAAAACAAACCCTTCTCAATGCATTTTTGTGCAGTATCCAGATGCAGGAGCTGGGATTGAAGCTCTTCACTGATTTTTCTGGTGCTGGAGGGGACAGTGGTGTTGGGGATGATCCTGCTCTGTCCTCTCTCTGCTGGCCCCATCGCTTCCACGGGCTAATACCTGGCAGGGATCCGCAGGGAAAACTCTGGGCTGTTTCTCTGCCTTATTCTAGGCTAGTTTGACTAAATCTGGCTCGTTTAGGATGAATCACTCCAGCACTGCTGGTTGTGACCTGCTGGCCACTGTGCTTGCTGAGCTCCTGCAATTCCTCTTTTATTGATGAAAATGAGAACTTGCTTTTTCTGCCCTTTTCTCCAGGATCACAGACTGCAAATAATGATGGCCTTAAACACAGGTTATTTCCCAGCTTTCTGGGGATGGGATTGCTGGGTGTCCAGTGCTGGTGGCACCAGGAGCCAGGCCTGAGCTGTGTTAACATGGTTCAACAGGCATCTTAATTTAACTTTCTGTAATTTAACTCTCCTTAATTTAACTCTCCCCTTTCTCAACTTAATATTTTTTAATGTACAGAGTGGATGAGGTCTTGCCACCTGGATCCAGCTCCGTTGAGCTGAGATGAATCCCATTTTCTCTTCTACGGGGTCACACGGAGCGCAAGGAGATGTTTGCACCGAGTCCCTGTAGCTGAACACATCTCCCTGGATTTATTGGTTTCTATTTGCTGCTTTTTCTCCTGCTTCCTTTCCATGGGGTTATTTATAGCCAGACCAACTCTGCTCCCATCCTCCTCTCCCCCCGACCTCCCCAGGTGTTGCCTTGAGGAGGCAGGTAGCTTGTTCCCAGTGAAGGATGCTGTCAGGGCTTAGCCCAAGGGCACAGGTATAAAACTTCCTGCAGGAACAATCTGCTGCAGAAATCATGCTGAACCAGCCAAATTGGATGGTTTCAGGGGATCAACCAGGATTGCACTGAGATGATCTCACCCACTTGCTTCCAGCCTGATCCCACTGCTTGTGTAACTCAAACATGTTTTGCAAGGGAAATCCAGCCTGATGATCCTTCACCCTCTGGAATGAACCAGGACCTGATTTTGGCATTTCTGGAAATAGTAAAGTATAATCTTTTCCCCCCAGTTTCTTCTCTGTGTGACTCCCATGAGACCCCCAAGGAGTTTGCTGACACCAAGCTGTGCCCCCCAAGATAGTGGAGGGTGTGGGGTCATGGTTAAAAGGTGTGTAGATGTGGCAGTTGGGGACATGGATTAGTGGTGCACTTGGCAGTGCTGGGTTAATAGTTGTACTAGGTGACCTTTGAGATCTTTTCCAACCTTAATGATTCTCTGTGGTGCAGGAAGGCAGGGAGGTCTCCAGGAAACCGGTGAGTGGCTCCACATCTGCCTGGATGCCTGCAGGACCCTGCAAACTTCACCCCAAACTGAAAACATGCTTTTAGGGTAAAAAGCCAAACAAAAAAAACAAATACAACAAAAAAAAGAAGCAATAGTTGCAATGCCATCTGTGTCTGCAGCCTGGCACAGCGGGGACAAGCTGCCCGAGCACCTATGCCGGGGAGCTGAGAGAGGTGGCACGAGCCTTCCTCCTCCCTTCCTCCCCCTTGGAGAGGAATGTCCTGTTTCTCCTGGGAACAACATATCTGCTTGGCATCTCTCTCTTTGGAAGCTTTGATTTCTTTTCCAGCTGTGCCTCTCCAGCCTCAGCAGCATGTCTCAGATATTTTTCTCCCCGCGGTCCCCCTCCTGTTGATCCCAGGGGGAAAGGCTGGTTGGAAAACTCTCCAGCAGCCCTGGCCGGACAGGATGGAGGGCTGGGGGGCAGCGAGTTGCCAGTTCATTTGTTTTCCTTGATGGGGCTTCCAAAAAAAGTGATGGGCTGATGAGTTTTGAGTCTCAGGGGGGCAATTTCCCTGGCAGCATCCAAGTTGTGTCACCTCTCTGCTTGGCTCTGTGACGACAGTGTTGATTTGAATTCTTCCAACTTAAGACTGATTTAAATGATGGTGAAGTTGGGGGGTGGCGTGTGGGAGTGGAGCACTGAGCGCTATTCTTTTTTGGTTGTCATATGCCTCCATAAAGACTTCTGCCTTGGGGATTTGCATAGATCCGTGGTCCAGATTGTGCTACAAAACCCACCGGTGGTCTGCAAAGCTATGGCAACGGCTTCTGCCGGCTCCCGAGGCAGATGAAGCCGGAAAGTTTAGGTGTGTTTGCAAGTCTCATACTGTGATTGTTCCTTTTTGCTTTGGGAGCTGCAGACGGGGCTTGGAGTGCAGCTGGGAGACTCGTGACCCACAGTGTTCCTCCTCCTCTGCAGCTCCATCCCCTTGGAAATGCCTCACTGCATCTTCATTCTATTATTTCATATTCTATTCTATTCTATTCTATTCTATTCTATTCTATTCTATTCTATTCTATTCTATTCTATTCTCCTCCAGCATGTGCTGCTTTGCTGAGCACTCCCAGCCTTGCACTCCAGACCACTCTAATTTGATAGCGAGATGGTCGAGGGGGAAAAAACCACAACAAACCATTCTTGATGTTTTTATGAAAAATAGGTGTTTGGGTAATGACCTCATGGGGAGGGAGGCTGCAGAGCCAGCCAGTCTCCTACCAGTGAAACCGCAGGAGGCGAAGCAGTGGGATTGTGCAAATGTCCCAGTCACAGGGAGAGCTTAATTCAGTGGTTGTAATCGCTGAGGACACGCACATGTGTAGGGAAGCAGGCTCCCTTCCTCGCGCTGCTCCCAGCAGGGCTTGTTTGTTTAATTTTATCTCGCCGAGAAAATTATAAAAGGAAAAAAAAAAAAAAGAAAGAAAGAAAAAAAAACACCAACCACCACTCAGTGGTTTTCTCAGCTGCAGCACAAAACCGCCCCAGAGGAGCCCGGAGAGCGCCGGGAGCGGAGCCCTCGCCTGAGCCCAGGTATTTCGGTGGGGAAGAGGGGCAGCGAGGGGCTGTGTGAGCCCCCTATCCCCCGTGCTCTGCCAGGACCCCTCTGCCTGCCTGTGTGGGGCCGGGCAGGATGGAGCTGGCTGTAGGAATCATCAGAGCTGGAGAAATCTGGACACTGCACCCACCACTCTGCTCTCCCACTCCCACCCCGTGCTGATAAACCCCAATGCCCAGGACAGCTGTATCCAGAAAATAGGGAGATATTTGCTCTTTGAGAGGCTGGAGGAGGATGGTGGTCTCTCTGGGGACCCCAGCACAGCAGCCTAGCTTGTCCAAGCACCAGCAATGCACTTTCTAACTGAGTAGAGCGGGCAAGGTTGGATTTTGGGGCAAAAAGTTGAGGTCTTTGTGATGGATGTTTGGATGTAAACCCAGGCCAGGGTGATGGCTGGTGCTGCTGGACAGCGTGGGAGCGCTTGTGCTCTGGTTTCAGCTCGTTTACCTCGCTGCCATTAGTTTAAATTTCCGAGGAAGCCTGGGCTTGGCATCGGACGCTGACATCCTTTAATTTAACAAATGTAAAAACGGGACCTTTTCCAAGTGGAGTGATTAGAAACGTCCCGCTCCGTTCCGCAGCCGCCGTGTCGGGCGCTGGCCGGGCCGTTCTCTGTCACAGCCGCCCCCCGCTCCCCCCCCACCCCACGCCGGCGGGGCTGCGGCTGAGACCTCCCACACTCGTCACACGGGTGTGACAGCCCGTCATCGCCGTCCCTGCCCGCCGCTCAGCGCCGTCGGGAGCCGCCGGTGGTCCCGGCTGGCAGGGAGCAACAAGGGGGGATGGATGCGGGGAGGGGGAAGCTTGCCGGGGTGAGGGCTGGGGCCGTGCCCCCCCATTCCCCCCCAGTGTCACCCCCCCTGCAGCACCCGCGGAAATCCCGTCACCCCTCTGCCCTGAACAAGGGCCTTCTCCGCCTCCGGGCTTGCGTACGATGGCGCGTGTCCCCCCTAAGCTGCTTAATGAGGGTTAAGAAGCTAACGGGCTTATTTCCAACAACGATTTCCACAGCTCTGCAGGTGGCCCTGGGAGCGGCCCCGCGCCCGCCCGGGAGCATCCTGCCGCTATTCCCACCAGCCGGCCTGAGGTGCCACGGGCTTGTCAGTGCTCAGCCCGAGTCAAATCGGTGGCTGTTTTCTGGGTGTTTTAACACCCTGTTACAAGGACCCAGGCCGTGGTTTAGGTAGGGGAGTGGAGGAGGGGGTGGCATCCTTATGGATACATCACCCCCCGCCCTGGTCCCTCTCACTCTGCCTCCAGAGCATCTCTGCAGCATCCCTGGGCGGTCTCCTGGAGACGGCCCCGGCGGGTTGCCACAGCGACGGAGCCTTCGCTCAGCATCCCTCCGACTCCGCAGCCTTGGCCGAAGTTGGGAGAGAGAAAAATATCCCAGGGAAGGGACACCACCCTCCCCTGGGATGGCAACCACAGGGCTGGGCGAGCTAGGACACAACTGGAGGATTTGGAGGCAGCTGTGAGGTGGTGGAGAAGGGTTTGGAAGCTGCCTGTGTGCGTAACAGGGCAAAAAGTGGTGGAAACAGGGCTGGTGGAGGGCAGGGGGTACCTGCAGACGCTGGGGGTGGAGGTCAGCACTTTGTGGGGGGCAGGTGCTGGTGCAGGAGTCTGCATGAGTCCTCCCAGCAGCAGTGATTAATAGTCACCATGGCGATGTCAGCTGTGCTCAGGTTGTCATATGTCACGACACCCAGCACGTGCTGGGATGGGCTGGAGGGGTGTGGGCACCCGGGGGGGTGGGTGTGGGGGATCAGCCACTCAGAACCCAGCCAAAAACTTGGGGTTCCCTGCACAGGGTGGGGGGACTGGCCACAGAGCCCACGAGGTCCCTCAGGGAGGGGGTCCCACAGGGCAGTGCAGTGGCACGAGGACCCTGGGGACCTGCTGCAGTGAGAGAGAGGAGGGTGAAGCCCTTGGGGCTGACAGTGGCAGTGGTGCCCCCCTGCCAGCCCCACCACGGAGGGCTCTCTCCCCATCCCAAGCCCATAATTACAGGCGATGTCTGTGGAGGGCGAGGAGAGGTTACGTAACTTCGGCATTTGGAAAATTCTTTCTGCTCCCTTATCGGCTTTATAAATATCTCCAACTGGGACCAGGCCAGGCTGGGGGGAAGGCGATGACAGGGGCTGCAGCCTGTCCCCACGCTTGGGCCCATCCAGCCACCGTGCCTCAGTTTCCCCTCTCTGTGGACAAAAGCATCCCTGCTTCATTCTGCTGCTCTGCTAAGGGGAGAGCCCCTTGCTGTTGGTGGCAGCACAGGTGTTTTTCCCCTCCAGCAGAAAGAGAGGGTGATTTTTCTTCCTCCCCTGCAAAAGGCTTGAAGGAACTCTTGGGACATGGCCATCATGGCCCTGGGAGGGTCTAGCCTTGTCCTAACCCGGTCACATCCCCCAGGTTTGAATTTGTTGAGTCCTTCTGACTGGTCTTTCGTGTCCTAAAAATCTCTGGGTGGAGGCCCTGCAGTTCCTCAGCTGCTGTATTTTCCCAGCAGGATGGGTGCTCGCCCTGCTCCCCTGTTCTGCACAGCACCGCACCAGCCCTCCCGACCCCCCTCCATGGGCACAGCTGAGCCAGGGGGCAGCGGGGTGCCGGTGCATCGCTGGTGACCACTGCAGGAGGTGCAGGGTTTGGGGGGGGGGCTGGAGCAGGTCCCCCGGCTCACATGCACTTACATTTACGCCACTTGCAGAGTTCTGCCCCTGGGGGGATGTCGGAGGGCGGCCGGGGCCGTGTCGATAGGAGCATGCACGGCACACACAGCCAAGGGCGGCCGGGCGGGCGTTGTGTAACTCTCCATGCAGCTCTTCACGGAGGGACATGTCACCGTGTCCCACCCTCCTCAGTGCCACCAGACCTGGCCCCTGCCCTGGCCATGGCATGCCTTTGCTCTGTGCCCACCCGTTGCCACCACAGCCAGGCAGCTGTGCCTGGGTGCTGCTTGACCTTCCTCCGAAACCTTCCCTTGACAGCATTTTGGTTTGGCTTGCTGGTTCCCTTCTCCTCATCATCCCATTTGTGCACGCACAGCAGTGCCCGGGCTCGCCGACGCCAGGCTTTGCAATTGCCTTGTTCACTGTAGGGTTGCCCAAGGACACATGTGGGGGTTGTTATTTTAGGGCTGGCCAAAAAAAAAAAAAAATAGGGATCCCTTCATTGCTGTTGTGGTCCTGCAGTGTGTGCCTGAGTGAGCGATCCGTCAGAGATCTGTGCTGTGCAAAGGAGCGGGGAAGGGGGGAACTCAAGCAGATGTACACTAAACATTGGTGGTTTAAAAATGACCTTATAAAGTGCCCTAAACGCCCAGGTCTCTGCCTGCAGGGTCTGTGGGTGCTGGGCTCCTTAAGGAAGTGATGCACGACAGCACCCGAGGCTGGGGCACAGAGACAATGAGTCATTTTAGGGATCTCGATGTCTGTCTCGTGGGTACCTTCATGGCCACCTCCATTCGAAAAGGGCTTCCCAAATGAGGTGGGTGGCCTGGGAGGGACAGTGGGTGCACTGGGTGGTGTCAGTGGGACGTCCCTCAGGACCTCACCCCTGGGTTGTGGGGTACCAGCCTCAGTGGATGCCGACGTCCGGCAGAGATTTGGGGTCGGGCTGAGAGGGCACCCCGGGCTGGTCCCTGCGGGCAGGGAATGATGGAGGATTAATTGAGTCTCTGATCTCTGACGGCGAGAGGGGACGGGGAGCATCGAGCCCCCCCGGCGTTACGCAACGCCTGTGCTAAATCTTCACTGCAGCAGATGAAGACGGTCCCCAAAATACCCTGCCCTGCCTTTGCTGCCCTTGCAGCTACTTGGGTTTGGGGTCATGACTGAAGTCTGGGGTTGTTCAGCTCTCCAGTGATGTCAGGGAAGGGTGGAAAAGGCAGAAACATGGGGCCAGAAACCTGACCTTAAAGGGAGCCCTTGCAGGAATTAAGGCACTGAAACTCATGAGCTGGAGGAAAACTTGTAGCAGCAGAGCAGTGAAAAGGCCTCTTTCACCTTGAAGATGCTGGGCAGCACCACGTGTGTGCCAGGAGTGTTTGATACCCCCAACAGAAAAGGAAGGGGACTTTCGTTCCTCTCCCGAGAAATGCTTAAAATGGGATTTGTGTCATGGCCATCGCTAAATGACAAGAACAAGCTGATCTTGCCTCAGAACATGGACTACCTGGTCCCACCATCTGATCCCCCAGGTCTGAATGTGTCTCCAAAAACCCCCTCAAGTTTCTTCCCTTTCCAACCCCCTGAGACCACTAAGGTATCTTGGATTTCCAACCAAGATTTCCCTCCCTACCCCTTGGAAATAGCCCCGAAGGAGCAACTCTGCCCCACTGGCAGTGACTCCCCACGGCCACAGCCGAGGTGCCAGCTCCTGTACATGTAGGGAAGAAGCCAGGCTGTAACCTGAGCTCAGGAGAAATGAGCCAGGACAGCGGCAAAGTCCCCGCTCTCTCGCTCGGCCGCCGGCGTCGGGCTCAGCATCCGCGGCTCTCGCTGCCGTCGCGGGGTAAGTAGGGCCAGGAGGGCGGCTCTTCTCGAGCATGGAATGTCCTTCCCCCCCCATCTCCTCCCTTGCTGCTGGGGTTAACAGCGAAGTTTAGAGCTCTGCTGACACCTTAACCTGTGGTGATGCTGAGGGGTGCTGGGATCAAAATGCTTCAGGGGTGGAAATGATGACTTTTTACCCCGTCACGGACGTGAAACCAGGAAAGCTGCCTGATAACAGAGCGTGGTCTGTGTTTCTCACCAGGAGTTGAACAGTTGGTAATGCTCGGATGGAGCAGGAATAATAGTGGGTTTAAAGCCCAAAAAAGAGTGGAGGGTGCTGATGAGAGGTTGATGGCTCAGCCTTGCTTACATCCCATCTCCCCTTGCTTGAAGGGATCCAGGTTCTCCTGGTCGTCCTGCTCCTTTCCATGCCAATTCCCAGCTGTAACTCCACCCATCACTCCCAACCTGACATTGCACCTTCAGGATAAACATTTCCTGGGCGCAGGCTCTGCCCACACACACGATTTCCCTCGAGCAGGAGACACAGCTCCTGGAGTAGGGGGGGTTTGTGCTGGGTGAGAGCAAGGAAAAACCCACCTTGGGGGTTTTGGGAAAGAGACCTGGATGGGATCTGGGTGAGCAGGAGGTGTGGGATGAGTCCTGCTGAGGGCTGAATGAGGTTGAATGGCTTCAGATCCATCATCTTTTGCCTCTGACCCTGAGGTGTGAGTGAGCTCTTGCAATAATTCATGCCTGTGATATCCCAGGATGTGCTTCCAAGCACTGCCCTTGTGCTACCTTCAGGATATGAGCCCCTCAGCTCTGTGTGTCTCAGCTCATCTCCACCTGCTTGGTGATAAAATCCACTTGGAGACATTTGCCCTTTCTTTCCTGCTTTTCCCTTTCTTCCAATGGTTGTTTTTAGCAGCTGGGTGCTCCCGCCTTGGTCAGGGCCAGAGCTGGGCCAGGGTTGCTGCCTATCCCCTGAGCCTCTTGGCAAGTGCTGGATGGGAACCTGCCACTGCCAATGGAAATCCATGTCCCTGCAGAGGCCCCAGCAATGGCAGACAGGAGCGTGACTGGCTGATTCCAGCTCTGCCATCATCTGCCTCAGCTCCATCTCTGGGAAGGGTTTGGGGATGGGGGTGGAGCCCAGCTTGTATCCGGATTTGGGAGCATGCAGGAGGGACCAGGGCCATGCGGGTGAAGATCACCCACCCATCCAAGAAATCCTCTGGCCTACATGGTCCAGGGATGGAGTTTTTTGGTAGGGAGGCACCACTACAGCCTGGGCAGGGAACAGGAGTTCCTTGGGGACTTGAACAACTGAGCTTGGTGATATTTCAGTTCTAAGCCACAGACAGCCCCCAGCCATAAATCCCACCCAGTGTGCTCCTCTTCACCCTCCAAAGAAGCTGCTGACCCAGCACCAACCATCTTCTTCACTGGAGCCCCGACCACACCAGCTCTGGGCAGCTCCCAGGACACTGGTCACCCTGGCAGGACATGGGGAGCAGGGACAGGACACTGCCACTGCAGAACCTCAATTCCTGAGGCTGCAGGGCTTCCAGTAGCAGATCTCTGACATCCTGCAGGACAAATCCTGCTGGGTGCAGGGTCTGGAGCATCAGCAGGCAGGGAAGCCTCCCCTCCCCCTCACTAAATCCCTTCCCCGGCGCAGGACAGTAGGTTACGGGACTCGACCAGAGGTTGGATTTAAGGAGATTACAATTTCTCCCCCGGGATAATCTAGAAATTCAATTAAAACTCTCTGTCTCTCGCCCGGGCTGCAGCAGGGCCACGGGGCACCCTGTGCCCTGCAGCCATGGCCGGGGAGCGCTGGGGAGACCCCCCAGGGCACACACCAGGTAAGGGCTCACCCCCTCCTCCGGACAACCCCCTGCCTGGGGAGCAGCTGGTGCTCTGCCCCTTCCCAGGGTGATTTCCTGGGGTATTAACACCCATCCTCTGAGCCAGGGCAGCTGAGGGGGCTGCGGGTATGAGGGTACCCCAGAGGGTTAGGTGGGTGTCACAGGAATAGGGCAATCTGGCTGCACCCCCGGGTTTTTGAGGCATCCTTCAGCAGTCCCCAGTGCGGGTGGTCCCTGCCAAGGCCTGCACCTCCCCTTGCCCTCATCCTTAACCCCAGCCATGTCCCGCTGTCCAGCCGTATGGATTCGAACAGATGGAAAAACAGCCAGTGTCTCCCAGGCGGGCAAGATGGGATTTCAGGACCTGAGGGTTTGCAGGGCTGGCTGCGGGTTGGGATGACTGTGGGAGCTGCAGCATTTCCTGGCACCCCTGACACTGCAGTGGGGCAGGGGGGGCATCACCTGGGAGCGGTGGGGGCAGCAGGGGTGGATGTTCAGCCCTGGGGTCCTGTCACTGCAGGGTGTGGGTGCTGGAGCAGGGCCGGGTGCTGGAGCTGGAGTAGACATGGAGGCAGCCAGACTGGAATGCTCTGTCCCCTTATTGTGTCATGGAGTCCGGGACCAACCATGTGCTCAGTGCAGCCTCCGACAGGATCTTTCCCAGGAGCTCCCTGATCACATTTATCAGGAGTTTTGAGGGTGCTTAAGCACAAGCCTGTCACTCTACAGAGGCCACCTGGCCCCAGCAGTGATGAACACTGCACGTGGCCCGTTTCCCTCCTCCCGTGCCTGTGGCATCCACACGTGGCTCAGGGGGACAGGGATGAGCCAGCATCTCTCCAGGCACCCTGTCACCTCAGGTCTTCCCACCAAGGGGGCCTTCCTTTTCCCACATGCCTCAGTTTCCCATCTGCATGTGTCATCAGGGCTCACAGACAGCAACTTGTCAGCTGCTCCTCAGCATTAGGGTGGCGTGGGAGCGGGGGGGCAGGAGAAGGGTGTGTGCCTGTGGCTGTTTTCTACCTGTGTCCCTTCTAAAACTGAGCAGGTTTTTCTCATTAGAGATGCACTGTGGTAGCAGCCTCTTGCCTGTCCTCCCTGGCAGTGGAGGGGAACCAGGGAGCCATTTATTCTGCGGATACATCGTGAGATATCCTGGCCCTGCCGCGTGCTGACCCTTAGTTTATTGGAAGTGCTCCAAGATGGGGAGTCAGAGGAGGGAACAGCACAGCTCAGGGAGCCCCCAGCTCCACTGCTCTCCCCTCGCTTTGTGGGTGCTCAGTGCCGGGTCGCTTTGTCGGGACATGGATGAGCGGGAGAGACCTGGGCACCCTTTGGCCGATCCATGGCCGCGGTCCCAGGTGGGGAGCAGAGCTCCCTCCTCGCCGCTGACATTGCTGTCCTGCTGCTGGGCCATGAAGGGCATCGCTGTGAGAGATAGCAGCGTTATCTCCCGGCGCAGGGCAGTGTTATCTCCCGGCACAGGGCGGGCAGCAGCTCCGAGTGTGACCTCCTCACACCGACCCCTCCCTCATGGTCACCTCTCCTGCCCCCGTGGGACCTGCATCCCCAAACTCAGCTCCTCCAAGTGCCCTCCGGGCTGATTCCACCTGAGCACAGCCTGGTGGTCCGCACAATTCCATGAGAAAATCAGTGCTGGGAGGATGCGAGAGCGGGGGGCAGCCCTGATGGCTCCAAAAAGCATCCCCTCTGGAGGTACAGGGAAAGGTGTGATGATAAATCGCATTGACACATTCAGCCGGCTCTAAATAATGACTTCCCTGGCACTCGACACATTTTCCCAGCGTGCTGGCTGTTCCTAATATTGTTGTAACATTTAACATCCCTTTTTAAAAAAAAATAAAATAAAATAAATAAGATTAACTGTGCAGTTGGCAGATTGCTGGAGACACTCGGATTCTCTGCGGGAAACGGCTCCGCGGTGGGAGTTGGGTTGCTGCAGTTTCGTGGCAGTAGTTGTTGCCTCTCGTGTCAGCTCATTAGCTGGGACAGTCCGTGGCGTCACTGCTTTTGGAGCCACGGGGAGCCAGGGGCCCGTTCATTCCCGAAACTAATATTATGAGCCTGTTTTGTTTCCCACGTGTTAACACTATTAGCACTGCACGAGGCGCGTGGTGCGAGCGGCAGGGGATGGTCCCGGTCCTGCCTGACACCCAGCATGGGCTTGTCTGCACTGAAGCTGGGCTGGGAATGGGATTAATGGGCAGTGATTATTAGGGGAAGTTTTGGGTTTGTTCCTGCGAGGTAAAATTGTGATGGCCAGGGGTGTGAAACTCCCGGGAAGGAGGCAGGGAGGGGGATGTATCCCGCTGTAACACTTCCACCCCTCCCCTGGGGCAGTGCTGGTTGTGGGGAGATGCCGAGAGTGATGCTGGAGGATGCACTCCTGGCCCAAGGAGATGTAAGGTGACCATGGGGACACGGCCCCCAGCTGGTCCCCCATCAGAGCCTGTCCAGCCATGAGTTTCCATGTGTTGGCAAGAGCCCTCCCCCAGCCCGAGCCTCCCTCGGCGGCAGCCTGGGGCTCCAGCCTTCGAATCTAAACCAAACCAGAAATTCGGCTTCCAGTGAACTTGAGAAAGTGTGTTTCCAAACAAAACTGTGCTAAATAAAGTATGAGCCGCAGGCGGCCTCCTGCTCCGGCAGATCCACTCTGCTGCCTTTATTTAGCTGCCGTCTCCCCATGGTGCCCCTGCCGGCCTGGGACGGGAGGGGAGGTTGGTCCTCCCAGGAACTCCGGTGCTTCGGGAGGGACTCAGTCCCGCGGCCTTGGGAACGCTGGAGACATGGGCTTTGTCACAAGAGATACCCAAAGGAAGGAAGGAAGGAAGGAGTGGAGAAGAAAGAAAGGAAGAAGTGAAGAGAGAAAGGAAGAAAAAGGAACAAAGGAAGGGACAGAGAAAGCAAGAATGGAGGGCAGCAAGGAGGGATGGGGAAAAGGGTGCAGGCAGGGAGGAGCAGTGGTGGTGCCCGGGGAGCACGAGGGTCCCTGGGAACCCCACCCCAGGTAAAGGCAGCGCTGCTGCCTCCGCAGTCACCCGGCCACGTCTCCCCTTCCAGCACAGTTAATCCAGACCCCAGCTAATCCTCTCGCAGGTCACTGGGAGCTCACTGCATTTTGTTCACTTCTCAAATGCATCTAGAATTAATTAAAAAAAAAAGACTCTAAATTCATCCTGTGGCAAAAGCACTCAGCATATTCCATGGGGCGAGCTTGGGGGGGGGTGATGGAGAAGCAGCCTTTTCTGACCCAAAATGCTCAGCTGTCATTAAAAAAAAAAAAAAAAAAAAGAGGAGAGAAATTAATGGATGTAGCCAGGATGATCAGGAGGAAGACTTGGGATGGGAGACCTGGTTGGCGTTGGGCAGCGTGAATCTGCAGCTGGCCTGACAGGTCAGCTCTGCAAGGCCACTTTGGTCCCATATGACTTCTAGTGACTATGGGGCTGTAAATATTGACCATTAATATTAACTGTTTGTGCCTATTTTATTATTTCCTGTGTCTCTAAGGAGGGAAAGGCTCTCATGCTGATGGCCCCAGATGTGCGAGAGCAATTCTTTGGTCTGCTGAGATGCCAACAAACAGCTGTGCCATTTGAAAAATCAACTTTGCAGATAAAAAGTGGTTGTGCCCAGATTGGAGCAGGTGAAGATGTGTTGTTTGGTGTAAGGTGCTGGCACACATGGATTTGTGTCCAGCACCTGGGAGGTTTAGGCAGTGCTCCTGCTTGTGGTGTTGGGCTTCCGAAGGTATTCCTATTTCCCAGGCTGGATGTGGGGAGCGTTTCAGTAAAAGGCAGTCCAGGGTATCACTGTGAGCCTGGCTGATGCAGCCCCAGGCAGGCTGTGCCTGGCAGTGCTCCCTGGTGCTGGTCGCTGTGTAATGGAAAGGGTATGCTTGTCCCAGCGTGTCCCCAGGCACTGGAGCTGATTGCAGGAATCGACTGCATCGACCGGGCCAGCGGATCCGGCACAGCACGTACAGCCCGGCGGGTTCACCTCTGCCCCCAGGCAGGAGCTGCTGCCTCTGTGCTGCGAGCATGGGGTGTCGTGGGGGGCTCTGCACCTGATCCCTCACCACGTTGTTGCCCTGTGCAGGTCTCAGTGCCAGCAAGGTGGTTCCATCCCCAGTGACACATCCCATGGCATTAAGTAAGAGGTGACCTGTGGCAGGAGATGGTTTGAGGAGTGTTCCTGCAGCGCCAGCTCTTTGGGGTGCTTGGGATGTGCCACATGGCTTGTCCACAATCCTGTCCATCCTCTGACACAGCCCTATTAGGGGTTGGGAGGGTCCAGCAGCCTGGAAGGGTCCCGTTGGGTTCCTCCACCATGGGCTCACCTGCACTGAGGAGCCCACCCAGCTTGGGCCACCTCTCCCATGTCCATGTTACCTCTTTCCCAGGCAAAGCTGAGTGTCGGTCCTTGACCCTGAAGAAGGGACCAAAACAGCTCCCCATTCCCCAGTGGCATCTGTTCTTTCATAAGGCTTGGCCAGCAGAACCCATACGTGACCGTAGATGGCTCCATGTCCCAATGGATACGTTGGGAAAGTTGCTCCTCAGGACATCTGCCCTAAGTGCCTTCTCGGGGCCTTCTCCAACCAGCTGCACGTTGGCCGTGTCCTCTCCCATCCTCGGGCAGAAGGACAAGAGGTTAAATCCACATCTCCCTGTGCTTTCCCTTGACCCCAGAAGAGCTGGTGCTGGGAGGTTGGGCGCTGGGCTGGGCATTGATCCATCTGGCACAGGCAATGTGAACCAAAGGAGCAGCTTCCAGATGTACCTTTACTGATATCCCCGTCCTAAGGAGAACAGCTCTGCCTCTCTGCTCGCCTCTCCAGCTGCAGAGTTCATGAGAAAAGGGAGGCGGAGAAATTCCAGTGCTACCCAAGGTTTTCCATCCACTGGAGTTGTTGAGGGTTCCACAAATGCTGCATCACCCCGGCAAGGTTTCCTCACTCAGCTTGTACTACCAAAGAACAAAATCTAAGACATTCTTCCTTCCTCTTGTGAGTTTTTTGGGAGCAGCCTGTCCACAGAAGGAAGAGTTAGGGCAGTGGAGGGGTTGTCACTCAACGTGCACCCCATCGGGCCCATGGCCAAGCAGCCCCTTGGGTCCCATTGCCATGAGACGTAACGGCCGTGTCTTTGTTCTCTCATTGCAGAGCCTCTCACGGGATCAGCGTGGTGACGTGGCAGCCAAGACGTGGAATTTTGGGACTTCCCTTCCACCGCAACAGAATCTGGGGGGTGGGCAGGGGTGGGTCAGGGGGACGCTGGGAATCACAAGACCCTTCACCTTCACTGTGGGCTTGGCTCAGGGATGACCACAGGCAGAGTCAACCCTTACAGCATCGTGTCCTCCGAGGAAGACGGGCTGAGGTTGACCACCATGCCAGGTATCAACGGCTTTGGCAACGGGAAAATCCACACCAGGAGGAAATGCAGGAACAGGTTTGTAAAGAAGAACGGTCAGTGCAACGTGGAGTTCACCAACATGGATGACAAGCCACAGAGGTACATCGCAGACATGTTCACCACCTGCGTTGACATCCGCTGGAGGTATATGCTCTTGCTGTTTTCCCTGGCGTTTCTGGTGTCCTGGTTATTGTTTGGGCTGATTTTCTGGTTAATTGCACTCATTCACGGAGACCTAGAAAACCCGGGTGGAGACGATACCTTCAAGCCTTGCGTTCTGCAGGTCAATGGCTTTGTGGCTGCTTTTCTGTTCTCCATTGAGACCCAAACGACTATTGGTTACGGCTTCCGCTGCGTGACAGAGGAGTGTCCGCTCGCGGTCTTCATGGTGGTGGTTCAGTCCATCGTGGGGTGTATAATTGACTCCTTCATGATTGGTGCAATAATGGCAAAAATGGCCAGGCCCAAAAAAAGGGCCCAGACATTACTTTTCAGCCATAATGCAGTAGTGGCAATGAGAGATGGAAAACTCTGCCTGATGTGGAGAGTGGGGAACCTCCGGAAAAGCCACATAGTAGAAGCCCACGTACGAGCTCAGCTCATTAAGCCCAGGATCACGGAGGAAGGGGAATACATACCGCTCGACCAAATAGACATCGACGTGGGGTTCGATAAAGGCTTGGACCGTATTTTCTTGGTGTCCCCCATCACCATTCTCCACGAGATCAACGAAGACAGCCCCTTGTTTGGGATCAGCCGCCAGGACTTGGAGACAGATGACTTTGAGATCGTCGTCATCCTGGAAGGCATGGTAGAAGCCACAGCCATGACGACGCAAGCTCGGAGCTCCTACCTGGCCAGTGAGATCCTCTGGGGCCACCGCTTCGAGCCCGTCTTGTTTGAGGAGAAAAACCAGTACAAAGTAGACTATTCCCACTTCCACAAAACCTACGAGGTCCCGTCCACACCGCGTTGCAGCGCCAAGGACTTGGTGGAGAACAAATTCCTGCTGCCCAGCACCAACTCCTTCTGCTACGAGAACGAGCTGGCCTTCATGAGCCGCGACGAGGAAGAGGAAGACGATGACAGCCGGGGTTTGGAGGACATCAGCCCGGACAACAGGCATGAGTTCGACAGGCTTCAAGCCACAATAGCGTTGGATCAACGGTCGTACAGGAGGGAGTCGGAAATATGACTCTTGGTCCTTCCTCTGACTTTTCCAAGGGTATTTTTTTTCCTTCCTCTAATCTCTTCCCCTAAAACCCGCTCAAAATTATGCAGAACAATGCAAGTGCCATAGGAATGCTTGAGAAATTAGTCTCGTTCATAGTTTTCAGTTTCATCGCAATAACCACTGAGCGGTCTGCAAGAGGGGACGGTGGCAGCCCCCGGCGCGTGTCCCGTGCCCGGCGCCCGTGGCGGGGCCGACAGCTCTGGGGGGATGGACGGACGGACGGACAGATGGACGGACGGAGGGATGAAGAGAGGAGGGTCCGTGGGGCGCGGGCAGGCGCTGGCCCCACGCGGCCCCCGCGGGGCTTTGCTCCCCCCCCGGGGAAAACGCCGGCGTTGTCTTGGAGCCGAGCACTGCGAGATCCAAAAAGAGGAAATATCAGGAAACAAATCTTACACTCTCTCTCTCTTTCTAATTTTAATTTTTTTTTTTCCTTTTGTTTTTTAACCGAGCAGCAACAGCAACAACAAAAAAAATTGCTCCTTCGGCAGGCGGTCTGGTTCGGTTGCACAAGAACAACACTTGAAATAACATTCAACGTTAACGTACTTCTTTTTAATTTGGGGGAAAAAACAGGGGAGGGAGGTGAGAGGGTTTTTAATTTTTTCACCGTACCGTTTGGGAGACTGTTTACCAAAATAATAATAATAATTATTATTATAATTATAACAACAACAACAATAATAATAATATTAAATCTGAAAGAAGTCATTCAGTATTTTTTAAAAATGAACAAGGGAATGAAGAAGCCACCGGGGTTCTTTGAGGGGGTGACCTGTTGGGCAGATGCAAGAGCTAGAAGTCAAGACTGCATCCAATTTTGGGGTGTTTATTTTCCACTGGCATGGCTTCATAGGCAGAAAACAGATGTAAGTGACTGGAGGTCTGTGGCAGTGAAAGCAAGTAGAGGAATTACTGGCAAAGGAGGTAATAAGGATAAGAAGGACTGTGACAGAAAAAAGCATTGTAAACACAATTAGTCAATATATGGAAATACTGATTTTCAGGGTGGAAGTGGGGTCTGGAACATCAGCTGCTGAGTGTTGGGTCTCCCCCAACATCTCTGATGGGGAATTCATAAATTCCGTCACGACTGGAACAAAATAATGAGAAGCACAAAAAGGAGAGTGGAAAGCTGTCAAATTTGGGTATTTTCCCACCTTTCCAGCCAATTTGGTATTTTTCTTCCCTGAAGAATATTTTTAAACACGGAAACCAATGTGAAAGTCATCTTCTAGCACAGGAGCCACCTCTGTGCCAGGCTGGGGTTTATGAACTCCCCATTCACCAGAGGGTCCAGCTTCAGAGGCAGATGTTTTTCCCAAAACAAGAGATGCCAGTCGAGAAAATCACCCCGTCCTGAGCTTCAACCCATCCCTGTGTCCCAGCCTCAAGGTGGATTGTGCCTTAGAGATGCGAACTCATCCCGCACCCCAGCCCTCCTCCACAGCACCCCTTTTGCATCCCCCCAGCGGGGCACGTTTCCTTTGTTCTGCAGCACCCACGTCCCCTCATCCACCGTGTTTTAGGCTGGCCCTGGTGACAAGCTGGCTTAGCTTTTGCTCCAGCACGGGGCAAACCAGCCCGTGCTTGGGAAGCCTTGGCTCCTGTCCTGCTCCCCACTGTTGCGCAGGGGGAAGGAGTCGGGAAGATGCAGGTTGCGGGTCCCTTCATCCATCCATGCTGCTCATTGGTGCTCTGGGAGCCAAAATCCAGCTCCCTGCTCCCTGTGGCCATGGGAAAAGATTTGTAGCCATGGGAAAAGCTTCGTAGCCATGGGCATCCCGCATCCTGGGCTTGGAGCCGTGGCAGCACCCACCCTTGGGGAGAGGGGCTCGAGAGGGGGGTCCCCTGCAGTGTTTGGGCTGTGACGGGCTCCAGGTGCTTTCCTGCCCCCAGCCCACATCAGGGAACCACTTGCTGTGGTGTGTCCAAACAAGGGTGGCAGAGGCAGGATTTGTCCTGTGTCCCCATCCCCATCTCCTTCTTGCCAAGGGCTCCAGGGAGGGGTTGCCCCAGTGTGTCCCCCTGCCTTGTGCCACCATGTTGGGCGCTGGGACTTCATCCCTGCAGAGATTCTTCCCACCAGTGTCCATCACTGTCACCCCACGCTGCCAGCCAAGGGGCTGCATCATTTTTAGCTGCCCCTAAAAACTGACCACTGGGAGAAAACATCCCCAGGTGGGTTGTCCCCAAAAGTGGGGACACGTAGGGATGTGTCACTGAGCTCCAGCCGTGGCACTGATGTTTTTGAGGCAGCGAAGGTGGATTCCATCCCATCACCAGTCCCTTTGCTCCCAGGGGGGAGGGCTTTGCCCCCC
>JAYRBT010000033.1:13201381-13261447 GCA_036023395.1 Myiotriccus ornatus | reverse complement strand
ATGTTTTTGAGGCAGCGAAGGTGGATTCCATCCCATCACCAGTCCCTTTGCTCCCAGGGGGGAGGGCTTTGCCCCCCGCTTTTTGCACCATAGCATCTGGGGGGGTTGGGAAGGATGGGGGGGGGGCGCGGGCAGAGAGATTTTGTGTGAGCACTACTTATTTATTTTTTTAAAATAAATGCTTTTAAGTGGTTTTAGGTTCTTTTGAATAAATAATAATTATTACAAAAAAAAAAAAAGGTGCACATCTTGCTGCTGTAGAGTTCTCAGAGGGTTAATTTCTTTATATATATATATATCACAGTAAATATTTGTATAAAAACAAAAGAGAAATAGAGACGTCTTTAAGTAAATTATTGCTTTTAAAGAAACTTGTATGATTGTACAGTGTTACCTGGGAGAATAGAATAATATATACAGATGTATTTTTAAACTGCTGTGTAGGAGGACGTGAACTGGGACGGGGAGTGCCCGAGGCTGAAAGGGTGAGGGGGCGTTGGACCCTCCCCGGACCGTGTTCACTCACTCCCTGCCCCAAACCCTGCTAGTGAGGGTCTAGCTCTGGTGAGACATCATAAATATACTGTATAGTCCTTGTCCTGGCCATGGACCATGCTGGTACATAGTGTATAAATATTATTTTTGCCTACCTGTGAGTGCTCTGAGCTACTGGTCTTTTTTCCTGCCATCAGGGAGCGTCAGGAAGGCTGCCCAGCCATAGTTTTAATCACTTAAATTGTCAAAGAAAGGGGTAACAAAAGAAAAACAAGGTGAAGGAAGCCAGAGAGTGGTGTCTGTTCGGCACTTCCCTTCCCTGGAGGGGATGGGAAGGCACAGGGATGCTCTTGGTGTGGGGTTTTGGTGCCGGTCACAGCACAGACGGGGCAGGATCCCTGTGGGAAGGGGTTTGGGGCCGAGCAGGGGGAAACGTCCCCCTCAAAACAGCCTCCGGCCATTTCCCTGAGCGAACCGGCTCCATCCTTGGAGTTCACTCCGGTGTTACACTTGATCCCTAGAAAGGAGAGAGCCGCTAATCCTCTCGGCCAACCGCCTGCAGGGATTGCCCTCGGGGCAGCCACCCTGGTTGGGGACCAGGGGCTGGACCCGCTGCTGCTCCCACTTGGCTTCACCCCACAGAGACACACCAGTGAGAGCAGAAACCCACAGCCCTGCACCCCAAATCCACCTCTGGAAAGAGCATCCTGTGCCCTGCCAGGCCAGGCAGGGGGTGCCCAGGGCTGGGGGCTGTCGGGACGAGCCTTCGCTTCTCTCAACCGAGTTTAGTGCCCTTAGTCTTTTCGGGCTGGGACAATCACTTAGCGCTCAACCTTTCGCGATTCGGTGCCTGCTTGACCTTCAAACCTTTTGTAGGAGATGATTTCAGAGTCACCTTTTCTATCTTTAATAAGGCAGAACAAATACGTTTATTTTTAAACCCTCCTGCTCTTTCCTTTCCTCTCGTGCTGACAACCAAAAGATTCCCCCGTGTGTCCCCCCCTCCCATTTCTTGCACACTGCAATGAGCGTGTGACAGCTGGGTGTGGCACTCGGGCCTCATCCTGCTCTCCCCACCCCCCCAGTTCAGGAATGCTGCCATGTGGGGGGGGTTGGCAGAGGGCAGGATTTGGATGCGTTATGAGCAGGGATGGGATGTGGGATGGTGCCTGACCCGATGCCACTCATCACCTTGTCCACCAGCTGTGCACATCTGTCCCGCTGCCCGCCCCCAGGGTGCCCATCTTTCCTCCATCCCCTCCCAAAAACACCCTGGTGCTCCCCCAGGCTTGGTCTCACGTGGTTTGGGGGCCAGGATCTGGCATCAGTTCACGAGGGCAGGTTGGCAACTGGGAGCACTGGCTTCCCAGGGGAGAAACGCTGAGTCTCTTCGCTGGGGTGATGGTGGTAGAGAAGCCGAGGGATGAAGTATCTGTACCTTTTCCACCTCTGGTGTTTCTCTGTCTCATTGCACATATATTTGAGATATATGTGACAATGTATATATATATTTGTAAAATGTATTTCAGATGACAAAACTGGCTAATTTTATGTTATTTTAAATATATTATATATATTATATATAAGAGTCTCCAAAAGATATAAATAGACTAGAGAAAATAATATAAATATGTAATAAATGTATTTTGATCTATTTAAAATACCTCGCGTCGTGCTGTATATTTTAAAGATCATAGGGAAGTGTCTGCCTGTAGCCAACTTCCAGCGTGGTTCCAAGTTTGTCAGTTGTCACACATACAGGATGTATGTGGAGCAAACTCTGAGCAAGTCTGGGCCCAGCAGGACAAACAGAGATTTTTTTTATTTTTTTTTAAGAGCCTTTTAGCAAATATCCATCCTGCTGCCTCTAGGTCGGAGAGGAAACCACGCACCTGAATTTCCCTTGTTATCCTGCAGGAAAGATGATTTTCCTCCCTGCACGGGAAGGGGGTGCAGGGATGGGGCTCTGCAGGGTCCCCCCTTGTCCCACGTCCCCATCCGTGAGTACCACTTGCTCCACTGCACTTCCTGATGGGATTTATCCAGAGGACGAGATCAGCTCAGCCATGCAGGGAGCCCGGAGATGGGAAAACGACCAGGCAGAACGAGCCCAGTCACCTGAGACTGACCCAGCAAATCTTCCCAGAGCGACCTTGGTCCCCCTTGGGCTCCAGGAGGATCTGCTGCCTCCGGGCATTGCCTCCTGAGGGGACCTCAGGGGACATCACGCCGTGTCCAAGTGACAGTTTAAATGTCTTTAATGGTCACGGCTGAAGGAAAGCGGAGAGAGTGTGTGGGATGCTATTTACGGAGAGGTTAACGGCCTGGTGGACACAGAAGCCCCTGTATTTGCCATCCTGGATTTTCCTCCTGGCTTTCACACCTGCCTGCCACAGGGAACGGGGCTCGTGCACTGAAATAACCCGGTGAAATTCTTGATCATCCTTCCTCGGGCTGGTCATGGGTCTGAATCTGGGTTGGGTGATCAGTGGCTGATAGTTTCCACCCACAGCTGATGGTCACTTGGGTCCCATCGGCTCCATCCCTTTTTCCCCACAAGGAAGCTTTTTACTCATTAAAAAAAAAAATCCCTGCCAGCCACTCGCTCTGATCACCACAGAGAGGGCCGGGGCTAAGCAAGACTTAAGAGCAAAGCCCGTTTAATTCACCAAAGGGGGACACTGAGAGGTGACTTGATTACAGCATTTGTCACGGGGAGGATACACTGGTACAAAGAGGTAACTTAATCTACCAGGGAAAGGCATAATAACCACCTCTTCCTGGAAGCAGAAGCCAGACCAATCTATCTTGGAAATAAGGAGAGACCTTTTAATAATGATTAGCTATTAGAGCAAGCCACCAATCTCTGTCTCTTAATGCCTTTAAATCTGGACCAGATGCTTTTCTGGAAGCTTTTCTCCCGCTGAGGAGAGGGGCGGGGGGTTTCTGGGGAAGGTAAGGGCCTGTTACGGGCAGGCGGGAGATGGGATGGGAAAAACCTCTACTCCAAAACACGGGCTGGATCTCAGAAAGGAAAATGCCAGGGAGGAGGTGGGGGATGCTCTGGCAGGGCCCTGCCAGCATCTCTCCTGGGGACACGCACCGGCCCGTGCAGCAGCTTCCCACGGCTCCCGTGCCTCCGCTCCCGGGGATGGCTCTGCCATGCGGCACTGACTCCTCGTGCAGCACTTTGCACTACAAACCCCACCGCTTCGTTTGTGGAAGCGTTTAATGATTCAGGAGCCGGCAGCTCCCCGGGGATGGTTCCCACTGCCTCCAGAATTCCTCCCTCGGTGGCTGCTTGTAGCAGAAATCCCCGGGAAGCTGAGCTGACACTGGCACCACGGGAAACGTGTTACCGGGGTGTTTGGTCCTGGCTTTATTTCCAATCCGACCATCCTCACCTTTGGGGGGTTAGAGCTGAAGTGAGGGGTGGGAGCACCAGGGATGGCAAGGCAGTGGGTGGCTCAGCAGGGAAGGACCTCCCTTACACCTCACAGGCACGGCTGGGATGTTTTTGGCAGGGATTGCAGCCAATGGGATGATGAGGTTGGGTCTGTTTCTTAGCTGGTAACCTCCACAAGACGTCTGTAAATGCTAAAACCCTCACTTAACTCAGCATTGCACCAGCCCTCACCGACTGCCCTGCTGCCTCTTTCCCTTCAGCCTCAGGGGATCAGAGCATCTCTCTGTGCCCTTGCAGAGGTTTTTGACATCCCCAAAAGCAGGGTGGCTTTTCATCAGCCTGGATGGGTTTGGCTCAAACCCACTGAAATCTGGGTGGGCCAGTCCCTCACCAAGAGGTCGAGGGTAGGCAGAGGGGGTGGGAGCTCTGGATTCCCACCAGATCCCATCATCTCGGAACGATAAAGGCAGGAGCTTTGCCCTGGTCACGCTGGAGATGCTGCTCCTCCATCCATCCTGGATTCATCCTCTCTCCTGGCTACTCTCAGACCTTCAGGCCCTAGAACCCCTTCAAATTTGGTCTCTTGCCCACCTGAATTGCCCCAGTGCCATTTGGGGTGACTGGGAGCATCTCGGGTACCGCAGGGCGAGACCCAGGGATGCTCCGGGTACTACAGGGCGATACCCAGGGATGCTGGGTTGTCTCTGGGGGTAACCATAGTAACGGAGCAGCATCTCTGCTCTCCTGCTGGCAATTTGCTTTTTCATCCTGCATTAAGGTGGACCCTCTCCAACTCCTTTCTCCCCCTCCGCCTGGCTGGAATGACAATGCCAAGAGCTCTCCCACTGAGGGGTCAGCTCTTCCACCCCATCCCATGCCAGGTTTCATCCCTCTGTATATCAGGATACTGTCAGGGAACCAGCCCCCAGCACTCTGCAGGGAGTCCAGGAAGGCGGCTGATGGAGTTTCTCCTTAACAGAGATTTATTATTGTGAGTGGGACAAAATTAGGGGTTTCCTTACACTTGTTGTTAAAAGGTCACTGTCAAGGTTAAAAACCTTAAATGCTTTATTTTCTTTTAATTGTAAAATGCCTCTATTAGCAATAACATGCCGGCTTATTAATATGGATTGGATTTTTCAGCGCTGAATGTAATTATCGCCCGTTAAGTACTTTGTTCACCTTTCACATTTCTCCTCACTCGGGGAAGGCAAACACATGAGTCAGCATCCCTTTTTCTGTCATTTTTAGGCAGTTTTCGGTGACAAGCTGTTGTGAATCAGCACAATGCTGCAAAGTTCAGGTCACAAACTCTCACCGCGATGCTGCTGCCGGGGGAAAATGGTGATTTTAAGGAGGAGGTGAAGGACACCCCCTGTCCTGACCCCAGGATTTAGGTTAAAACCTCAAATTAATAAATTTGGAATCAAACTGGGTTTGATGGTGCTGATTTAAGGGGAAAAGCACAGCGGGGTTTCCAATGGGATATCAGGACTGTGGATGGAGATGAAAGAGACACGTCCAAGGTGGCAGATCAACTCCCCTTCCCCAGCCTGTCAATGCTCCCTCCCCTCTTCCCCTGCACCTGGCACATTTATTTTGACAATATCTCTTTAGTGTGTAATTAAGCCTTCCCCTGCTTGCCTGATGACCCCAAGCACGACTCCAATCACCCCAGGCTGGGGTGTTTCTCACCATCCCCTTCCAGGCTCTCTTGCTCACGGGGCTGCTCACCCGAGTCTGGGTGTGGGCTCCGGACGCTCTGGGATGGCATTGGCCGGGGGATGACCCCAAAAGCCCGTTATCCAGGGACCGGCATCCCCGCCCCGGGGGGCTTGCTGTCCGTTTGGGTTCGTGGCTGACTCAGCCCCAGATGGCTGCTGCGAGCGCTTATGTAACGGCGTGTTTTGGTGGGGGCCGGGGACGCGGTGCGCGGCGAGGAGGTGGGCGCGGGGGCGAGGGAGGGAACAGAGCTAAAGATAAGCCTGGCAGCTCTGACGGTGCTTCGCCGGGCCCCGCGGGAGCCGGCAGGGGAAAGGCTGCTGGGGATCGGGCACCGAGCTCGCAGCTACTTGCAGCAGCTCCGTCCCGCTGCCTATCCCATCGCTGCATCCCGCTCCCCATCCCATCCCTGCATCCCGCTGCCAGGTGCTGCCGCGTCCCTGGGACCCGCCGGGCACCGCCACACCCCGCCCTTTCCAGGTTCACCTCCCTGCAGCCTCTGCTCTGCCTCCCACAAACAGACCCCCCAAACCACCACTTTTCTTTACAACTGGATTTTTTTTTCCCTCTAGTGTTTCAGGATCCGGGTGCAGCAGGGAAGTATTTTGGCAGTAGGACTGAACCCAGCTGCGTAGAGACTCCTCACATCCTTTGCCTCCATCACTCCCTCTCTTCCTCCCTCCCTCCCCTCTGCTTCCCTGGTGTCTGCTGACCAGCACTGGAGCTCACAATGGGAACAGAAAACTGAAGTTATTTCTCTTAAAGGGATGTTTTGGTTGACCTTTGACCTCTGTAGAAGTCTTCCTCTTTTGCTCAGTTTATGATTTCAGTGTAAACACAGAGATGACCCTTGTTTTATGGGAGTTTTATTTTAAAGCTCTGGAGATTTGCTAAATAAAAATGATTCCAACATGAAGGATGGGTGTGATGGCTCTTCTCAGGTGGGGCAGCTGTGGGGCTTGAGGCTGGTCATTAATAACCTGACACCCTGCCTGGGGGGGTGCTGCAAGTCGCTCAGTACTGGAGTTGAAAACCCCCATGAAATCCCCAGGGATGGCATTTCTTTGGCTGGAACCGCCTTCCAGAGGAGCCTTGCCCAACCCCAACAGCGCTGAACATGGATTTCATCCCCAAATCCCTTCTTTGCCTTGCATCAGGCCCAACACACGGGTACACGGCAGCACCAAGAAGCCTCGGAGGCTGCTTGAGAGCCCTGGAGCAAGGCAGATCCCTTATCCCTGGAGGGATTCCTGGATGACTGGGGGTCCCTGCTGCAGGAGGGATGGAGGAGGGCCCTGGCCACGTCCTGGTGAGGGGGACATCATCTGCTGAGCGCTCCAGACGGCAGCAGCACAGTGACACCGGGTGTGGGGGCGACGGCAGGAACAGGCTCCGTGTCGGCGGGAGCAACTCCGAGGGCTGGGACCGGCGCTCAGATGGTGGCGGGAAGTCCACGGCTCCCAGTAATTAGGAGGAAAACTAAATAAATCCCTCTGCAGAAGACAATGTTGTGGGGAGAAAGCTCAGGCCTGGGCTCCTGCCAGAGATGGATTTGCGGAGCGCTGCCGCCCACGCGGGATGGGACCGGAGAGGGGCTTTGTCCCCGCAAGGTCAGGGTGACAAGGATGCAGTGGCAGCGGTGACAACCGCCATGCAGAAGGCTGGTGGTGGTTGTGGCGGTGGCAGTGGGGTCAGGTGGCTGCCAGCCCGGGTGGTGGGGGTCTGGGTGCCCCCTCACATGCGTGTCACCCCCCAGCCAGGGCAGGTCTCCAACCCACAGCCCCCGGCGCACAGAGGACTGGATTCAAGGGGAGCAGGAATCTGGAGATTACGCCGCAGGAGTCTGACCAGCCAAAAATTGTTAAAAATCAGAATATCCGTAGCTCAAATCCAGCTTAAAAGTCAAACCAATCATCCAAACCATCTGCCTCGCCATTGAAGATAATACTACTTTTATTGTTTCCTTAAGCTGCTAAGCAGCTTTTCAGCAAGAAAAACCCTCTCTGCCGGGACATTTGTGGCGGTGGGATGGCACGGTGGCCCACCCGGTGGTGGCCAGGTCCTGCTGGGATGGGGAAGCAGGGCAGGGTGTGTTGACATGGAGGATGCAGCGCTGGGATGGCAGAGCAGGGACTTGTCCTGGGGGCTAATGCAGTTCTCCACACCACGGTGGGGACAACCATTCACAGCCGGCTGCCATCACCTCCCCTGGACACCCGCCGATAGAGGAGCAGTTGCAGTCCCAGCTCTCCTCCAAGACATCCTAAAACTTTCTGGAGGCTCCAGCAGCTGAGGGTGAGCCTATAACAGGAGCTGCTCCTGCTGCTGCCCACCTGACCTTCTCCCAGGGGTATTATTAGCCTGTCGAGAGCAGCCAGCCCCAGGCACGAGCTTTCCATCTGCGAGTCCTCTCTGGCTGCGGGCCAGGGAGAGGAGCAGGGCACGATCATCTCCACTTCCTCAGGGAGACCATAGAATCCCAGAATGATCTGGGTTGGAAGAAACCTTTAAAGCTTTTCTAGTCCCAACCCCCCCTATCATGGGTAGGGAAACCTTCCACTGGCCCAGGTTGCTCCAAGACCCATCCAACCTGGATGGAATATTCCCAGGCATGGGGCAGCCACAGCTTCTCTGGGCAACCTGTGCCAGGGCCTCAACACCCTCACAGGGAAGAATTTCTTCCCAATGTCCAATGTAACTCTGCCCTCTGTCATTTTGAAGCCATTTCCCCTTGTTCTGTCACTTCATGCCCTTGTCCAAAGTCCCTCTCCACACTAAAGGTTTTGAGCCACTTTCCAAGATCTGCTCACCAGTATGTGGAAGATGTCTCTGCCCAACAGAGAGAACAGTCTGCCCTGACTCTTCTGGGCCCTTCTGTACTATTCCCTTGAAGTAGCTGCCATGCAGTTTACCATCTCTCAAACCATCATCCCTCTCCCAAGACCTCACTCCTGCAACCTCTAAGGTGATATGAGCTGATGTTTCTATTCCCATCTAGAGCGTCTCCAGGTGACAAAAGCATCATCTATCCTGCCCTTAACTGACATCCTGGCAGATAAACATCCCCTTCACTCATGAATTTCCGTACAGGACATGTATGAGTATGAGAAGGCCAGGCTGGAGGGGGCTTTGAACATCCCCTGCCCATGGCAGGGGTTTGGAACAAGATGAGTTTTAAGGTCCCTTCCAACCCAAACCATTCCATGATTCTGTGATTCCGTGAAAAACTCTGGGCCATGTTATTTGCTCCAACCTGAGAGGTTGCTTGGGCTGAAGTCGTGTCTGGAGTGAAAATTCACTGCTGTCTGCGAGTCTGCAGTGATGCAGTAAGAGCACAAGCACTCGTTAATGAAATCACCCCAGAGTCTCTGACATTATCCATTCACGCTGGTGACTGGATGCTCCTCCTGGCTTCACTCAGGACGAGTTTGCTCAGAGAGACTATTATCCCATAGGAAGACACATCCCAAACAACCTGAGTTGTCCTCGCATGGAAATAAGGAAGGAGAAAGAGCTGATAGATCAGCAACCAGCAAGCCAACAGGAAACTGCGCTTCTGTAGATCATCCAGCTTTTACTTTGCTTGATTTCAAGTGCCTGGCAGTGAGCTGACCCTTCCTGTACCCCTGGGAGAGGCAGAGTGTTGCCAGCTCACAGGAGTGTCCTGGGATTTGCTACCTCTGCTGCAGAGCCCCAGCTCCCAGTGCCGTGTGGTTACTGGAGCCACCAGTGCCACCTGTGAAGGGACTTTGCAGCTGGCACAGGGCATTTCACTCCAGCTCAGCACAGCAACTCAGCCCCACGTCTCTGACAAGGTTGGCTCTGATTTTGTTGCTCCTTTTGAGGACTCTCCTGGATGTTTGGCCCCTGACCACGGCTCAGCAGGGAATGCACCAGGTTCCAGGGATGGCTCCCTCCTTCCCTGCTGCCTGGTCTCTGCCTGGGGCTCGCCTGGGGGACCTGCCTGGCAGCTGCCAAAGCCACATCACCGATTTTTAATTAGGGAGAGCTGCAATTAGTGGAACACAGCAGAGTGAGAGGAGAAGCCCTGGTCTGTCAGTCTTGGTTCCAAGGTCCCTGACACTTTCCCTAATCAGCCCAGAAAGACACATTGCCTTGACCGTGACAGTCCAGGGAGCGGGGGGTGTGTCAGACCTCGCTACAAATCCCAGCTGGATTTAGCTCCTGTGGGTTAAATGCCTGCAGAATATCACCCAGCAGAGTGATATTTCCCCACAGGAAAACTGGTCTGATGGGTGATATGCACAGTTTTATTTCTCTGTGTGTGTCTGTGTGTGTCTTTTCTCCACACAACAATGCAAAGGTTGTGCTGATAGTGCAGAAGAGGATGGGACTTTGTGCCTGCATCCCTTCCATCGGGTGATTCCAGTCCTGTGGACGAACGCAGGCTCTTTGGTCTCAGCATCAGGCACGTGCAGACACACTGATCCAGGGAGACACAGCTGGGAGGCACCGGCAGGATCAGATCCTGGGAGCTGTGTTAGGCTCAGTGCAACTGCTGCCAGAGGGGTCCACGGATTTCCATGTGCTCCCACATCATTCATCCTCATCCTCCTGCTGCTGGAGGGATTTGCTGCTCGGAGCTGCAGGGAGCAGGTCCTGACGGACAGTGCCGTGCCCAGGCTGCAGATCCCACCGGTGCCATTTCCGAGAGGCTGGCAAGCATCCCCTCAAGAGGAAAGGAGCTCAGCCAAGCCTGAAATGACCTGCTGGGCCAGGGTAGGCTCCTTCCACTCCCGAATCGTGTGCTGAGATTTATATAAAAGGGGATTCTTTGCAGGATGGCCTGACCCACAGAGGGTGAGGTTCACTCACAGATCTGAGCAAGCTGGAATAACCCCTGGAATATCCCCTGGGATCAGGGTGAGCCCCAGCCTCTGCCACGGAACACTTGGCTCCCTTTGAGGTCAGACTGGACTCATGTGTAGAGTCACAGGACAGTGATGCTGCACATTCTCCAGACACAGAGTGATGCCACACACGCCTGACCCCCCAGCTGGGGCACAGCACTCTCACCCCTCCTCATCCCACACCTGAAAAATTAATGCCTTTTCCCTCTGTTCCCACAGTGCCACCCACTGAACAGACCCCAACCCTCTGCACCCCGTTCCCCAGACCCCAGTGCAGCTCTGTCCCGTCTCCAGCCCAGAAGCCTGTGAGCTTCCTCCAGCCATGGCTGCCCCTGTGCATGTCCTGGACTTTGATCCACTCCAGGCTCCTCTCTCTTCACAGCCCCACGGGAAATAAAACTCTCCAGTGATGCAGATTGTTTCCAGCTTATGGAGAAAGCAGAGGGTGAACCTGCAGGCGAGAGGGCTCTGCTGAGGCTGGGGATGGAGCCGGGATGGAAGGAAGGTGTCCCTGTGTGGCCAAGGACGTTGGTAGGTTTGACTACCTTGCCAAATTAGCCAACTCCAAGGTTATCTCAGCCATACTGGGGGCACTGGGAATGAACTGGTGCCTTGGTCACTGCTCAAACACAACCCAGCATGGAAACCATGTGCAACAAGGCAAGCTCAGAGGTGGAGACATTGCACAGGTTCTTGTGAAGCTGGGCTTTCCTGGCTCCCCCACAGTGCTCCCTGTGTCTCCTTGGTCACCTCCCTTAACGTTAACAACTCAGTTCTGTCAGAAACTGGTTCCCAGCTCATAATCCCAGTGCCAGAGCACAGTCGCCGGTTTCGATCCCCCAGACCGCATTGCAAAGCTCTAAGCCTGGTCAAGTGGGATCCCTTCTGCCCCGAGGGGTTTCCAGGGCAGGCTCATCCAAGGGAAAGGCAGCCCCGCTCCACCAGCCCTGCCTGCTCGCTGCTCCCGGGGCCATGTGCTCGCGCGCGGCCGCAGGACGGGCGATGCCAAGCGCTCCTCGGGCACCGTCACCTGATCTCCACAACCCGCTCCAAGCCCCGACAAAAATAAACCCGGGAACGCTGCAGCGGAGCCGCTCTGGCAAGGCAGGCCCGGGCTGAGCCCATTGTTCCAGTGATAATGCTGGTTCCAGTGACTGATCCCAGAGAAATGCAGATATCCCCCTCGCGCCTCTCCAGCCTCCCGCTGCGGAGGAACTGCAGCTCGGGAGAGGGTGGAAGAGCAAAGGACATGTTGTTGTTTTTTCCCCACCATTCGTGAATTTTCTTGTTGATAGAAGGTTCCTTCCTTGTGGGCGAGGCTGGTTTCCACAGGGATTTTTTTTTTTTCCTTCCATTGGAAATTTTAATTCGTTGAAGTAGAAGGGCAAAAAACCCTCCCACCTTGTATCCTGAAAATGTAAAGCCTGAAGCTCTGGCTTCTCTGGTCCTGGCAGGGCCCATCATCCCTGCTGTGCAGCCTCCTTTTGCTACATAAAATTGGCATCTCCTTGCAGCTTCCATGGAGCTTCCAAGCTTGTGCACAAATACCCAGGGAAGGCTGTGCTGAGGCCTGGCCAAACTCACTTCAATTTGTGGCCTAAGCTGGTGCTTGGTTGCAAGGGTACAAAGCCAAAGCAGTAGGTGTGGCTTTGGCAGGACAGAGCTGGAGCTGTGTGGTGACAGAGGGGACACCACAGGGTTCCACTGCAACAAGGGCTGGGGAGGACCAGCAATTTGGGGTCTTCTTCAGCACTCAACCAAGCCAGCCCTGCAGGGGGGATTCATCATCTCCCTGCTACGTCCTGGGCTTTCACATCCCCTTGTGGGGCTCTAAAGTTGCCCTCACACCCCTGATTTCTCCTGTGATGCAGAAATATTGGAGAGACCCTGCCCCAGAGGATCTGAGCCTGCAGCCACCCCAGCCCTGAGCCTGCCCATGCTCAGGATGTGCCCCAGCCCTGCACGAACAGCCCTAGGAAGACTTTGCCACAGGAACCCCCCCACCAGCAGCACCAAAATACAGGCATCAGCTGCACTTCCTCATGCTCCAGGTGTCCAAGTGGTTTCCAGGGCCCCTGCCCCGAGCAGGAGACATCAAAGCCCCTCCCAAGCCCACTCTTTCCAAAGAGCCCAGCATGCTCACAGCCTGGTACAGCGATCAAACGGGAGCAAAGGCCAGGGCTGAGCAGAAAACTAAGGGAGGAGGCAGCAGCAATCTGGTCCTGGAGAAAGCAGGAGCACAACCCCTTGGCTTCCACTACCTGCCACTACCCTTGTTTCCCGGAGCACCTCCAGCTCCGAACGCCTTGGCTTTGCCCGGAGCTGATCTCCTGGTGTTCCCTGGGCCACAGCTCCACGTGAGGGACAGCTTGAACTCTGGAGCATCCACCAAAGAGCCTCCTGCCTCTCCCAGCAGTGTGCCAGGGAACCCACAAGGCTCCAGGATAAGCAGCAGCTCTCCTGGGACAGACCCTGCCTGCCTCCATCGCGCTGGATTTTGTCCCAGTCGCCCAAGCCCGACTCCTCTCCCTCCCTCCCTCCAGGCCATACCTGGTTCTTCTTCCGAAGGCGTCGTGACTTCACAGCCTATTTTTATCCAGCCCACTGCTAAGTAAAAGCAGAGTTGACACTGGCTTTTGGGGAAAAAAAAATAAGAAAGGAAAGAAAAGAAAAAAAAAAAGAAAACAAGGCATTTTTCTTATTGTGTGGGAAAAGATCCATGGGTTGGGTTTTCTTTTTCTTCCCCCTTAACTTGGAGATCTCCCAAAGCAAACAAGTGCTGTTAACTGGAAAATAGGATGATTCACCAGTCCCCTGGGCAGATGGTACCCGGGTCCTCTATTCTCCAGCTCCTGGCAAGGGAAAATGCCCCCTGAAAGACTTAAAATAAATAGATGGTCCTGTATCCACCACGGGATCTGCTTTGCAAAGCCAGCACACCTTCAGCGACCTCCTGCATGTGCCCAGACCACTTGGGTCATTCCATCTTTGTGTCCTGCCTCAGAGGGGCAGTTTGGGGTGTGCGGGGACACGCCAGGGGCACAGGAAGTTTCCAGAGGCTGCAGCCTGCCTGTGGGTGCTGGAAGCCAAGCAGTGTGCTGGGTTACATCCCCAGCTGAAGGGATGGAGCAGCCCTGAGCTGCCCCAGGAGCCAGAGCAGAGCTGTTGCTGCGTGACAAGGTGTCTCTCCCTGCGTGGAGCATCTGCCACGCGATGCCCTTGCTCTGGGGTGGTGAGGAGATGCTGACACAGGGAAAAGCTGGCCAGGAGACCCCTGTGGGGGAACAAACAGTGGGGCGAGAGCAACGAAGCAACATTTATCTTCCCTGCAGCCTCTGACATGTGCCACTGAGAGACCGTTCTCTTCACGATGTGACTCCAATTCCATCTGGATAGTGCAGGAATCTGCTGCCCTTCCCAGAGACAGGAAAGGCTTGTTTGTAAATGCCCCCAACTCCTCCCTTCCAGAGGCAATGGGACCTCTCGTGAATAGTACATTCCCCTTCCAGACTCCCAGATCCTGGCCCCACCAGCAGCAGGGCTGTGCCTGCCAGGAGGCCTCATCTCAGGGAGTGCTGAGCCAGGGATGCAGCCCAGTGAGGGGCTCTTGAGGGATGCTGGGGCACCACAACCCCTAAAGCACATCCCACAGGGAAAGTGCTGCCCATCACCAGGGTCCTTTCAAGGCAGGAGCTGTGAGGGTGGTGCTGTGAAAGGCTGGGGTGGAAATGGGAGCTGAGAGGGTCTTGGGGTGATCCATGAGTGAACTGTTGCCTGTTGAGATGCAAGTTTCTGGACATCAGGAGCAGGGCAGTGTTCACAGTCTGCCTTTCCCTGCCTGGGACATTACAACAGCAGAGGAGCCCAAAGCACAGGCTGAGAGGCCAAATTCCCAGCACTTTAAAATTCCCCCTTGGAAGCTTTTTTGGCTGCTGGAGGCCTGGGTTATTTCTGGATGCACTCGGCAGGAGTGTTTTTCTCTTGCTTTGTAGCAGGGATGAGCAAAGAGCTCAGCTCTCTGCCTGCACAGAGACAGCCCTGCTGCCCTGGCAGCACCCCCATGAGCTGTGTGCTCTCCCCTCTCCCTGCTCCCCAGGCCAGGGATGAGCTTCCCAGGGTGGGGACCAGCTCGTTAACTGCTCCCTGTGTGAGCCACGTCAAACTCTCTTCCTTCTTATCTTTACATCTTACCTTTTCAGCCCAAATTGGCCAGCAGCTCCCACTCCTCACAAGGGGTCTGTCCTGCTCCCTGGACTTCCTCCTGTATCCATTCTGGAAGCAGGTCAGAGACTTTGGGGCTGCAGAAATACTTGGGCTCCTAAGAGGGCTCTTGGGACAGAAAAACAAGGTTTCTTTTGCAAGCCAGAGATAATGAGCCTCAAAATAAGCGACAGCTAGTTGTGGTGTCACCTCATTGCCCACATTGCCACAGCTGCTCTGGGCATTTTTATCAGCTTTGTCCTCCTCCTGTTGCTTCTGTCTTTTGTTCAGATGCACCCACTCACCTCCCTCACACCTTGGGGTGGGCAGCAGCCTCTGGCTGGGCACCCACTCCTGCAGCTCTGCCCTAGTGTGGGGCTGTGACAGCTGCCAAGTCACCCCTGGGCATGTCTGCAGAGGGATTAACAGGAGGAATCCCAATTTTTTTATGCCAAATATATTGAATAAATTGTGCTGTTACAGGTTTATAAAGAAAACACAGCCAGCACCCGGGAGTTCTGGTTCAGCAGCCATGTGGGTACCCCGGGGACAGGAGGTGTTTGGGTCTGGGGGTGAGGGAGGGTTTTGGGGCTCCTCTGGATTCACCCCCTGCTCCCAGGGAGGGGGCTGGGAAGGGATGGCTCTACAAAGGGCTCTGATTTTGCACAGAGTGGAAAGGGAAGGGTCCAACCCACCCAGTCCACGAAGCAGACTGGTCCCATTGCCCTCCCAGTCACCCAGCATGTGGTGTTCAGCTGCAGCAGCAGGAAGAAGGGGCTCTAGCCCCTGCTCTGCACCACCCACTAGCACTGCCTGCTCCTCCAGCCAGCTGAACAAGCACCCAGCACCTGGGGACCACGGGCTGAGTGCTCCTTGGTGGGAAAGACACTGAGAGAGGGAGGTGGGGGCGAGAGATGAAGCAGTGACCTTAACCCTGGCACCTGGAGCAGGGCAGGTGGCTGGGGCAGGGTGGGTGGTCTCTGCTCCTCACCACTGGAAAGAGCAGGGGTGTCCCCTCTGAGCCTCCATGTAGGGGGAGCTGGCAGAAGTACAAACATCCCAGGGCTGGGATTTGGGACTGCCGGGGTTCACTCTGGCCACAAACTCTTCCTGGCCTGGCTGCAGCTCAGAGAACAGTGATCTGGCACCTGCTATCCCAAACTGCCCCAGCTCACCTCGAACTCAGCCCCAGGGACTCCTCACTTGGATCCAATCCCCAGCTCAGCCACTGCCACCTGGCAGACACCAGTTAAGATCTTTCCAGAAGGCTCAGGGCAGCTGTAGGGTCTCTTAGGTCCTACCCCAGCCAGTGCACAGTGGCAGTTCCTGTAGACAGTGGGGACAGAGAGCCTCTGTTATGGTGGCTTCTGAGGGACCACTATGGCATCAGGCAACCCCAGGCACCCTCATGCCACTGCAATCACCCCCTGAGAGCTGCTCCTTTGGCCTTTCCTTGCCCAGACCTTCCTCACAGAGAAGGGAAATGGGAGAGTGGAGAGAACAGCCCATTTTAACCCAAAATCTCAGTGCAGACACACCTGGAAGAGACCATTTCTGCCACAGGCTTTTCACGGAACAGCCCTCAGGTCTAAAACAGGGTCCAGCACCAACCCCCAGGAAGTGGCAGGAGCCATGGGCACTGTCCTTGTGCCCCCACTCCCCCACACCTCCTGCCTCTGCCTGCCTTCAGCTGCTGCTCTCCATGGAAATTTGCCCTTTGTCCCCTGATAACAAACCCTGCCCAGCACTGGGTCTGACTGGAGCTCCCCTGCAGCACTTCAGCCTCCCAGCGTCAATCCATCTCCCGGGCTTAGTGTCACGAGTGCATCATGGAAAATGGTATCGATCCAGCAAGGTGGTGACTTAATTTGAGGGCTCTAATGAGGCAGTGATTTAACCTTATTACACAAAGGTAAGTAGAGCTGCCGGGTGCCCTGTGCGGGGGGGGGACCTGGTTGTGTTGTTGCCCAGCTCCTCGTGTGGGAAGGTGCCTCCAAGGACACGGCGGTGTTGGGGAAGGGTTGGGGTTGTGTCCAGAACTGAGTCAACATCTCATTGTGCTGGGATGTCCAGGCTCTTGATCATGCCCAAAGTCACAGGGGAGTTCAGATCCAGCATAACCCTCTCTAGTGCTCCTCTCCATTTCCTGGCTCCTTCCTCCCCACCCACCTCTTAGAAGCCTCTTAGTGTCGAGTTAATGTACTGTTTCAAAACAGCATGTTCTGGGTTCACAAAAGGGTAGAAAACTCAGGGGAGAGCACTCATTAGGAGACTTCCAGCCTGCCACCAACTCACTTTACATCCCTGATAAAGTCCTTTATTTCAATTTCCTCATTAATGCACTGCATTAACGTGATCACTCCTCAACTCAGATATATTTGCCCTCTCTTCCCTCAGGCCATGCAGCCTAGCTGTCTGGACATCTTGGATCTCCAGGGCCTTTGGGACACAGCCAGGACAGAACTGGGTGTCTCCAGGACGGAATTACTGCCACGGGATGGAGCAGAGCCCCAGCTGTGCCCCCAAGCAGCACGGAGGGCGATGGGGTGGCCAAGCACCAGCTGAGGTGCTCCTCATCTGTGAGCAGCCAGGAGCAGGCAGTGCAAGGAGGGAAGGTACAGCCCTTACTGACCCATGGGCTGGGGAACGTGTCCTCTGTGGCCGGGGGTAGCTCTCACTTACACCAGTCTGACAAAGCATCAGGGTGATGACTTTAATTCCGAGTCCTCTCCTGCTGATGGCAATGATTTTTCCAACCACCCTGACCACAAGCTCACAATAACAGTCTCTGCTGTGCTGAGCCCAACAGAGCCCTGATCCTTCCTGGATTCCTGAGATACCACCACCATCCTCTGCTCCCTCCAGAAGTGTTTCCTCTCCTCAGCTGGAAGCAGGTGCAGGCTCCAGATAACTCTTCTTTCTATCCACAAAGGAAACAGGGCGTGAGAACAGCCCTGTGCAGGAGCAGGATGACAGCCCTGCTCCCGCTGATCTCAACTCAGGCTGCAGATGACTCTTCCCTGCTCTCTGCCAGGCCTGGGAAAGTGAGACACAGTGAATAGAAAACAAAGGCTTAAATGTCCCTAAGCCTGTGATCCCAGCGATGTCTCAGCACACCCTAACAACAAGGATCTCCTCCTCCTCCTCACAGCTGGTGGAGACAGGACACAAGCACGTGTCAGTGTGACTGTCCCTGCCTCCAGGACTGTTGCTGTCAGCTAAAAGAGGGTCTCAGCACATGGAGAGAAAGATACTGGATGTGGCTTGGAGCAACCTGGTCTCATGGAAGGTGTCCTCACCCATGGCAGGGGGTTAGAACAAGATGAGCTTTAAGGTCCCTTTCAACCAAACCGTTCCATGTTTCTGTTCCTCAGAGCAGTCGTGGCAGGCACTGTTGTCTCCAGGACACTGCATTGTCCTGTGAGCTCTTGGTGTAACCAACCTCAGCATCATTTGATGGTACCATGTTATTGTTCTCAGGAGCAGGTGTCTGGAAGCAACATCCTGAGGTTCAGACACTCTTCCCAGCTGTGTATGAGTATCTTCCTCATCCTCCTTCTCCAGAAGATCCAGGCAGTGAATGTAGATCCCCACAGAGAACTGTAGCACAGGCCTGACACATATGTAAAAAAAAAAACCCTCCAAGGACCAAACCAAAAGAGCCCAACAATGCATCTCTCAGCATTTCTGTCTCTAGCACTTCCTTCCATTCCCTGGCTCCTTCCTCTCCAGCAGCGAACCAGAAATGCTTCTGGAAAACTGGGAAAGAATCATCAGAGTGAAGGAAGAGAGCAGGGACCGGAGACACCAGTGGTTACCCTGGTTAACCAGACTCCCACGGTTACCCACCCAACCCAATCCCCTTGTCTCTGCACGTTCACCAAACAGTCACTGCTTCAAAGACACGTTCTCCCAAACACCCTCCCTCCCTCGCCGCCCCCTGCGAGCAGAGCCTCGTACGTCAGTGCCTGAGGGGGAGAACCCGTGGGCTGGGCACCGAACTTTGCTCTGCGTGGGAAGCTCCCCGCACGCAGCAGTGAGGGCGAAGTTTAGCAGGGATGTTCAACAGGAGCCAACAGCTTAAGGAACCCCGAGATCTCTGCCGGGGCAACTGGATGCCTTAACGCAGCAGTGGCTCCTTAGGAATGCCAAAAGGAAGGCTGGGGTGGTGTGGGTAGGGGAAGAGGGACCAGAAGAGGATGAAGAGGATGGAGAATAGCTGACCCCTGTCTTTTCTCACTCTCTGGCATGCAAATTGAATTTCCCTTTCTAGGAGCAACAAAAAACCTCTACATATTGGCTGGGCTTAGGAGACAAGGGTAAGGCAGACCCATGGAATAACTGCCTCCTGCAGCCAGACTGAAATTGCACCCTACAGCATATCTCACACTCCTGCCTACATCCCCAGCAACCCCCAGTTGAAACCCAGTCAGCACTGGGATTCCTCTGCAACCACGAGTTGCAAATAGGTTGCTGGGAGAGACAGATGCCAAGGAAGAAAGGTTAAGCAGACATTGTGCTCTGAGTGGGGAAAAAGAAGGATCCAATTCAGCTTTGCAGTTTCTAAAACGGTCTCGTGAGATCCTGAGTGAAGTGTGCGCAAGCAGTTTTGGCACGGAGAAACAAAAGACCTGAGAGGAGTGAGAGGAAGGATGAATGAACAAAAGACAGGAAAGCTGCTCACATTTTCAATTCCTGAAGTTCACTCGTCTCTCTTTTAATGCCCAAGCCCTTTTCTTCATGAGGCACCTTTGGGAAAGGTAGGAAATGGGGGGTGGGAGATTTACTACTACCGGTTTTAACACTGGATCCTATTAACTACAAAGAATGGGAGCGAGGAGAAATTCCCAAGGCGAGAAAAAATTCATCATTAATTGACAGGTCCCTGGGGGGCTGCAGCGGAGATGTTGAGCTGAATTCAATTACAGACCTGGTCAGAATCAGGCAGGAAGATGTGGCTTCTTTCACTGTGTCAATTAAAGAAGGGACTGGGAACGATAGACTTCTCTGCACCGCCTTTGACCCATGAGTCAAAACATGCTTCCATCCGGCACTGCCTGATGGCTCCGTGGCTCCCACTGGGAACAGATGGGCTCATGGGCAGTGCAGGGATGCCAGAAGGCCTCCTTAGAGGCTGGGCACTCGACAAAACCAGGCCTCGTGCCCTCTGCAGAAATTGCTGTTCTCTGCAGGAAGGTGGCATCATTAACAGTAATTAATTTGCAGCCACTGTGCTACCTGAGCAGAACTGAGTGCTGTATCCCTGAGCCAGCAGCTCGCTCACCAGATTTTGGGTCTCTGTTTAGCAATTCCCTTAGGAAACTCGGAAATAACTGGCCATGTGAGGAGAGACAAGGTGGAGAGGCTTTCAAAAGGTATTTGGGCACTGAAAGCTCCACGTCAAATCACACCCCCTCTTCCTGTCTGATGGAAGCGGGTCCTGCTCCACCCGTATCACCTGGTGCCTCGCTGTTCCAACCCTCCAACTTTCAGTCCCCAGTACAGGAGCAAAAAGCAGATGCCAGGGAATATCACATCCTTTTCCCTTCACTCTCCTGCACGTTGGGCTAGGTTGAGGTATCCCTAATTTCAATCTTCCATCATTTCCTCCTGCAAGACCATCACAAGGTTAAGAGCTCCCAGACATGCTGAGCTGTCCTGGCTAATTCTTTTACCTTCTCTCTTCCTCCTATGTCTTGATCTTCTCCCCACGGCTCATCTTTAGCACTAGAACAGCCACAGAGATTCTTTCTTACCATCCTGCATCCATCATGCCTGACTGGGTCACAAGAATACCATGGGCTGTTTCTGAGCCTTCCTGGCATCCTCACACACTCCCCTCAACAAAAAGGAAGAAACCCGACGCCACAAAGATCTGCTCTGGCAGCACAGCCTGGAATGCAGGACTCCTGGGAATAAGGATAAGGGCTGATCCTGAGCTCTCTGTGGACCAGCTGAAACCAGGAGCACCACAAAGTTAGGAGGAACAAAGAGGTCCTAAACAAGCACTTAAATACGTATTTATAGCTCTTGAGTGCTCCTTTCCTGGGGGTGCTTAAGTGGCACTGGCAGCACCTGGGGAAGGACATCCTCAAGAGATGGGCTAATTGAAGGAATTATTCCTGAGCAGTTAATGGATAAGTGCTAATTGATGGAAGAGCCTGAGGGGGGGGGGGAAGGGGGTGTGCTGTTGGAAGAACTTCTCTGAGGCCTTGGGAGGGAGAAAGAAGCCAAGAACAAAGGATCTGTGCAGTGTCAGGCAGGGCCTGGAACGGGAGGAATTTCTGTTTCTCATGTTCTTGGCTTATTTACAAAGATTCCCAAAACTCCTGTAAGGAACGGATGAGTAGGATGAGCAATGCCTCATTCCCAGCCCCAGAGCACAGTTCCAGCAGCTGAAGGAGAGGTTTGTTACAGACAACAAAACCCAGCAGTGTGCAGGAAAAGGAGCTTTTCTGCTGCAACTCCAAGCGTTGCCTTTGTGGAGACCCAAACCAGAGCCTCGTCTCGGGGGGCCCTGATGGTGTGGAGACCACAGCGTGGGGTCTGTGAGTTCCTCTGACCCCACCACTGGTGACATGGAAAGAACAGGCTGTGGCTGTAAGTCAGACCTCCAGGAGAGAGGAGGAGGGAAAATTCCATGTCCTTCTACCTGGAAGCCTTTGGGCTCATGCCTGAGTGACTTCTCCATGTGATAGAGCGTTTCCATGCTCCTTCTTTCCCTGCCTTTCTCAGCTTCCATAGAGCCCAGAGGGTATTGAGATGTCCTGGAAGTGAAAGACAAGGCAGCCCCCACTCCCACGTGGCAAGAAATGCTCTCGTGCCCCAGTCCTGAGGCTCATGGCTGAGGAGAGGCTCCTGAGCAGAGCAGACACATGTGTTCAGGAAAACCGTCAGCAGGGAAGAAAGAAGGGGAGAGAAGGAAAAGGCACATGTTGTACCCGCTGGAGCGCTGACTAAACCCTGAGGCTTTGTTTGCTTGGTCTCCAGCCCTCATAAAAGTCAAATGAGCCTTTTAGCCGAGAGCCTGAGGGGAACAGAGAGGGCTGGGATAAGTGAGGCAGCCGGACCATCACCTCCTGTACCTCTCCATCTGGGGGGCCCAAAGGAGCCACTTCAGGTCCTTTGGTCTTACAGGAATACCTTGGTCGGCAGCTCCTTCTCCTGCAAATTTCTCCTTTTAGGAGCAATTCAGGAAGGCCACAAAAAGTGCTGAGCTTGTGAAGGGCTCAGTCTGAAGCTGAGCAGGGACTGAGGACAGAGTGAGGGAGGCAGGTTCACCGACTCCTTATCTCACCCTTCCCTCCCCGCTGAGACATAAGGCAGGACTAAAGGGCTGCCCACAAGGAGGAGAATTTCGGGAGTGACGAGGCAGGGAGCACAAACACTCCCAAAGCCATTCCTCCAGCCTGGGAACTGCCACAGCAGCAGCCAGAGCAGCAATTTCCCCTGTGAGGAGGAAGGGAAGGAGTGAGGAGCGCTTAGCAGGGAGGTGTAAAGGGAAATCCCACTTTGCAAGGGCCCAGTCAGTCCTACTTGTACAAGTGACAGACCTGACGGGAGCATGTGACAAAACACAAACAGTGTTTGGTGGGTACAAAACAACAGCAGGGACTCAGCGCTCTCTGCCCCAGCAGGTGTTTGGATGCTGAGAGACAGTTCCCAGGTAACACGTGGGGCTTCTTATTTGAAAACTGCTCTTTTTATTATTATCTTTCGTCCCACTGCAAAAGGCAAAGAGAAAAGAGACAGGGAGAGGGAGAGTCGTTTGACAAGCTGAAAACTTCTATGGGGGGAAAAAATGAGTAAGTGGGGGAAAAAGTGAATAAGGGATGGAAGAATAAAAGTGTGCAGGTGAAGAAGGAGATACAAAGTTAAAAGGCTCAGGGCTGAGTCAGTGTGGTGCAGGGTTTGTGAGGGAGACTGCCTTTTGGAAATCAGTAATCCAAAGGGCTCTGCATGTGTGCATAAAGTTACTGACTGCATTACATCCACTTATCCCCCATTAAGCAGCAGGCTTCAGTTTGATCCTGAGCAGCAAGGAATTAGAGTAACTCTACCCAGCGTTTCTAGAAGGGTTTCCATCTCCCAGGAATCCAAAGTGCTTCAGCAGCTCTCCAGGGAATGCAGGACTGACATCCAGATCCATCTGGGGCGGAGAGTGGCAGTGGGACAGGTTGCTGTGCGCCGTGGAGATGGGAGGGAACCCTTGTAGTTCTGCAGAGAGCTGTAGGATCTCTGTTATACAAGTGGAGTAGGAAAGGGTTGGCTTCCGAGGACATGGAATATAATTAGCCTCTCTCAGAACGAGTAGCGATTCCTCCCCTGCTAAGCTCCTCTCAGTTCAGCTTCCAACAAATCATCTCTGCTCCCTGCTCAGCTGGCTGTGTCTGTGTCTCCACACATGAGAACCAGACAGCTCTTCACGTCTGGAAGGGATGAGCAGCTATAGGTCTCCATATAGTTACTGAACATTTTCAGAGCTCACTTAGAAAGTTTTTGTTCCTTTCTTCCCCCACTTCAGTTTTCCACCCCCTCAGCTGTACTGATGCAACTGCTTGTGGATCTGTGGGGAAATGAGACCATAGAAATGTTCTATTTTTTTCTAAATCCTTCTTTGTTTTTTTGGTTGCCTTTTTTCTTCTTATTTTTTTTTATTTAAGACACGTTTGCTTGCATCACTTCAGCAGGGCAGGTTCCTTGCAGCCCCCAGTCTCAGAGCAGCAGTCTCAGAGTTTGGTGAAGAAGTGGGAAGAAGTTCCCAGGGGTCAGGAGGAAAGAGAAGGGGCCTCAGGTCCCTCTGTCAGCTCCCACTATCCCAAAATACTCCACTCTGGAGGCACAGTGACGCACAACCCTGGTGACCCTGCAGCTCTGCCAAGCCAGCTCCATCCAGATGTCCCTGCAGCTGGCACGGGGGGACACTTACACTCTCTTCTTTCAGAAATGCTTTGCTTTGTGTCCCTGACTTCACTGCCATGCCCCAGCTGACTTCCTGTGTGGCAAAGCCGCTTTGTCACTGGAACTGCTGCTTCTCCTGGAGATAAAGAACTGGGAAGCTCTAAAGGAAGAGGGAAGCGCAGCTCCCTCCAGGGGAAACTGAGACAAGTGAAAGTGCAGGGTTTCCAGGTCATCCCAGACTTCCAGGGCAGAACTGGGGAAGGACCTTGAAGGAATGGATGCAGTCGGAGGGTTTGATCCCTGCTGTGACAGCAGCCGTGGAGATCCCAGCCCCTGCGAGGTTGGGAGCTGGGAGACTTCACTTCTGCTACCCATAGCAGTGCTCCTCAAGTACTTTGCCTCTGTCCTGCACCACTTCCAAAAATCCTCCAGATGGGAGCTGGGGGGTGATCATGTTTGTTGCCTTGAAAATAGCTGGTGTCCCAATGCGAACTAGTCAAACAGGGAGCTGTCAAACTTCCCTGTGCCTCCTCTGCTCCCTCCAGACAGTGCATGAGAGGCACCTTGTTTACGGGCTTGACACGGGGTATGACTTAACCAGCTTTGACAGGGGCGATCCTATTTATAGGAGGGACTCCTAATGCCTCTCACTCAATGTCATGTTTGGGAAAAAGTGAGAAATGAAACAGAAATGACCCCTGAGTTTCTACTTTCAGTAATGGAAATTTCAGCTGCTGACCTGGGCAGGATGGGCAGCACTGAGCCAGTTTACTCAAGGTCACTCAGAAATTCACATCACACAGAAGTCCAGCTTCCCCTCTTTGAGTGTCCTTCCCATCTTGGCTTGGCAGTCCTGGTGCATTTCGAGTCTGGATGGCTTGCATCTTGGATCCTCCCAGAAATTCAACTACAACTCAGCTGATTCCATAAGGATGGGAATGTGAGGAGCTGAAGGAGAGGTGCCATTTCATAGATTACCATTCAGGAGTTGCATAAATGCTGTGCTAGACACTCCTGAACACAGGGACAAACAGAGGAACATCCAACCACCCTTTATTCCTCCACACACACCAAAAACTTCAACAGGAGGGGAGACTTCAGCACTGTCTCCTCATGAGGGGCAATGGAGGGGCAGGCACTGATCTCCTCTCTGTGACCAGTGACAGCACCCAGGGAATGGCTGGAGCTGTGTCAGGGCAGGTTTAGGTTGGGTATTAGGAAAAGGTTCTTCCCCCAGAGGGTGATTGGTCACAGAACAGGCTCCCCAGGGCAGTGGGCACGGCACCAAGGCTGCCAGAGCTCAAGGACTGTTTGGAAAACGCTCTCACATGTGGGATTTTGGTGTTGTCCAATGCACAGCCAGGAATTGGACTGGATGATCCTTGTGAGATGACCCTTTCAACTCAGGTGGTTGGCCACCCCTCTGGCTGCCAGTCCTAGCCCTTCCAAAGGCCTCTGGTCAATCCTGCCTCGGAGGGCTTATCCAGGTGCACTGCTCTCTGATGAGCCATGCCAGGAGACAGCACGTGTGCGAGGCATCCTGAGCTCCAGGCGGCTACGATGAGTCAGAGCCAGTCGCCTTTTTCCCCCGTGGTGCAATTTTACCAGGCCCTGACAGCATCAGCTGGCTTTTATCACTGCTCCACATCAGAGCTGTCAGTCCTGAAGACAATGGAAGGTGTGTGGAGGGGGAGGAATTGAGCATCTCCGCGCTCCGTTGGCTTCCCAGAATGATGCCAACGTGGCGAGCAGAGTTTTTGATTAGCAGCCTGCTGCCGCAAGAGGATTAGCGAGGACGTCAGCGAGTGTGGCAGCGCTGAAATAAAAAAGCAATACTTGTGGAGCTTCCTCCGCTGCTGTTTAGTGGGGAAGAGCTTGACTGACAGCAGCGAGAGCTCTGGAGGGCACACAGCCACTGGACAGTTCATCCGCACTCATGGCCCCATGGATGGACGGCACTTTGTCTTCAGACCGACCGGCTCCAGTGGGCTCTGCAAATGATTCAAGCCATTTCCTCAGTGCAAACTCATCTTCCCTGTGAGTAACTTCTCAGGCTCACCTGTTGGTGTGGCAGTGACAATGACAGGGAAGGAAGAGAGACTTGAAAGCAAGGTCCAGGGGCATCTAGGGAACAAACGGAGAGCCTCAAATGAACACAAAGATAAGACCTTGCCAGCTGAGTCCTCTGCCAAGGAGGCGGGGGGTGTTTGTGCCTCCTTCAGGCACATCATGGAGTCTCCTGTCCCCCAGGCTTGCTGGGGAGATCACCCACGTGGATTCTCAAACCCCCTCGTGTGGGTTGTCCCGTGCTCTCCCTCGCGCTCAGGGGGAGCTTCCTGTGAACGCCCACGGAGTGATTCGTTCTCTCCCTCTCACATCCCTGACGAGATGCCGATGGAAAAGCTGACAGCAGCAATGCCCGGGGTCTGTTTGCCTGTCAGCTCTGCCTTGTTTCATTGCTGCTTGTCAGACTTGGACCTGCCTGTTGTCCCTGTCTTGCACTTCGTGCTGAAGTCCTGACGGCACAGAAATCAGCTTCTTATTCTGTTTGTGAGGCACAGAACACAAGGACTTTGATGCCATCTAGATACTAAGTTTATCCTAAAACCAGAGCTAAGGAAAGTGTTGTGTTGATCATTTTCCAGGCGCAGAAGTTAAGTTCGAGGCAGGGTAAATGATTTCATAAAGGTCTCGGGAAATCTGTGAATACTGTCAGAAGAGGGGCTGTTTGTGCCAGAACCCAACCCAAAACCTGAAGCATGAGCCCACCCTGCCCTCCAGAATGGACTTAGAACAAGTCTGTTCCCCTGACTTGCTGAGGCATTGTGTAAAATACATTGGCTTGGTCTGTACGGGGCCAGGTACAATGGGTTTCTAAATTAAGCCCTTGTAAAAGGAAATGGTAAAACACGTGTGAGAGAAGATACCCACAGGCTGAAAAGCTTAATCAGAAATGAAAGTTGCTGAATGGGCCAGGCACAGGGACCTCAGCAAGACCTGGGGATGGTTTGCTGCAAAACAGCAACAGAATGGCTGTTGTTTTAATGATCCCATACAACCCACTCTGCCCATGCCACAGATGTACTCAGGCACTGTGTCACCACGTTCCTGAGAGCTGCTGCAGTCACAGAAGATGCCAGTTGTCCCCAGGCCCTGCAAGGTCCCAGCCTATGACTTTCCATCCAGCCCCCACAGGTAAAATGCCCTGTGATGACCAGGTGGCATTTCATCCCCATGGTGTTCCTCTGGAAGTGACACACAGGGGAAAGAGCACATTCAGCATCAGGACAAAAGCTACAAAATAAGCAGAAGGAAGGAAGTTTAAAAATTAAAGAGATCTCAAAGCACTGTCAAGCTTTTCATCCTCCCTCCCTTTGTGGACACAAAGCCATCACCAAAGATTAAAAGTGATCGGCTGACCAGGTCAGAGCAGGGCAGATGTGATGATGGGACAAGGGGAAATGGCTTCCCACTTCCAGAGGGCAGGGTTAGGCAGGAGATTGGGAAGGAATTCTACCCTGTGAAGGTGGGGAGGCCCTGGCACAGGTTGCCCAGAGAAGCTGTGGCTGCCCCATCCCTGGAAGTGTCCAAGGCCAGGTTGGACAGGGCCTGGAGCAACCTGGGATAGCGGAACTGGATGATCTTCAAGGTCCCTACCAACCCAAGCCATTCTAGGATTCAGAACATGGCATTAGACTCTCCTGGAAGACAATGTACAGATCCCTTCCTCCACCCCCTTCCTCTGTAGCTCATTCCTGTTCCCTTGCTATGAAAAGTTTGGTTGTCTTCTCCTTTTTCTGGCTGAATCTCTCCACGGCAGTTAGCTGCCATGGTGATGGAAGTTAGAGAAATTAGCAAGAAGAAGAGTCATAATTAACAATTGACTGACAGTCCCATCTGACCCGAGACAGTAGCTGAAAGCTGCCTCCCACTTCAATCTGCTTGCCACAAACCAGCCAGGAACATGCAGATTCGGTAGCCAGGGTGGTCTGGCTACTTGGCTCCACTCCTGCTGTGGATGTCCTCAGTGGATTTGGTGCTGGGAGCATCCGTGAGGATGTGTCACCATTGCCCTCTTCTGGATCAGCAACCAAGTCTGCTCCAAAGCCTGGGAGATGTCACCGTACAGTTATGGCAACACGTGGTGACTCCAAGGCAGTGGTTTCGTAGGTGACCACTGGCACTTCATGCAGGGGCTTTGCATTATTTCACTCAAAGAGCTTCAAGTTCTTCTGCCTTTCTCCTTCCAGAACGGTGACTATGCTGTAGGGCAGATTTACAGCAGATGGTGGATTCAAATGGATGGAGAAATTAGAAAAAAAAAAAAAAAATTAATGCTAAATACATGACTAATTCAGGATCTCTGTGAGTGTGTACCACTGCGAAAGGTGGGTGGCTCAAAACCTCCTGGGAACACGGGGATTTCAGGTTCAAATGAAAGGAGATGTGTGGTTAAACTGAGGAACTCCTTGCCACAGGATGCTGAAGAGGCTAAAAATGTATATGAACTTAAAGGGAATCTGGAAAAGTTTGTGGAAGAGAAATCCAGTGAGGGTTACTAATTACACAGAACTTCAAACCATTTATATAAGCTACATTTCTACATGAAATACGTATTTATGGAAGAAAAGTCTTCCTAGTTCTGCCTAGGCACCTTTTTTGGGGGTATATATACAACATGTTCCTGAATCAGCCCTTTGCTGACCCAGTATAACACACTTCTGTTGGTATGGAAAAGCACATGGGTCTAATCAGGGGTCAGGTCCTCAGCTGCTGCCTCAAGGTTTTATTCAGCCAGAGGCAGGTGGAGACTCAGTAATTGCTCAGTGACACACTTGGGGCCTGGCCCACCATCGAGCCCTTGAGATCTGGTGATTTTGTAATGCACAGAATTATGCAGAAAGCGCACTGTTTTATACAGGGAAGAAAATTAGCCAGCCTCAGCGAGGCACATTACTTACGGACTGAGCGAGGCAATTTGTCACACTCAGCTGGAAAGAATTTCTGCACTTGTCTGCCTGCTGGAGTACGTGCAATATGGTGACAAGGAGCACCAAACCTGCCACTGGAAATTATGGGGCTGTTGTCAGCATCCAAGGACTGAAAATAGGCAGGAAATAGGAAACTGGTGAGGAGTTTCAGCAGCTTGACCCAGCTCTGTAATGGGCTTCAGAGTCAAGAGCAGGTTGATGACAGCTGTTAATCCCTCCTAGCACAGCCCTTCCTCGCAGCTCTGCCTGTGTTCCCTGCTGTTGAATAATGCATCTCCCAAACAGGGAAAAAGCAGGAGTGGGCAACTCCCCTTTCACCCAGCACGGGGGAAAGGAAAGATGGGAGAATGATGAGTCCCTGACAGCAGGGAAAATGATGGGTGAGGGAGGCAGGAGATGAGTGGAGTGCCTGGCACGTGGAAACAGAATGGTGAGTTCTGGCTAAATGAGGACTGGTGGGGACATAGGAGGGGACATATATCCCCAAGACAAGGATTTAGGTGAAAAGATGGCACACAGACATTTTGAGTCACAGGGTGGATCAGAGTGATGTAAAGTGTCTCTGAGGTTGGTTATATGGTGTTAATAACATCAAGGTTGTGGGTTTGATCCATGTATGGACCATTCACTTAACGGTTGGACTCGATGATCCTTGTGGGTCCCTTTTAATTCAGAATATTCTGTGATTCTGATGCAGACTGGGACACAATCCAGGCAAGTAAAAACTGGAAGCAAAGTGCCCCTAGTGCAGTGCAGTCAGTCCCAGCATGGGTCCTAAGTCTGAACAGTGGGACAGAAGGGACAAACCCACAGCTGAGGTATCTCAACATTGTCTGCACTGGGTCTCTGCCAAATGGAGACCCAGACCCTGCACTGCAGAGGTCTGGAGAGGAACCCGTGAGATGGAGCCGTTCTCCATCGATGGTCAGGGGTGATGAATGGGACACAGCACAAGTAGCACACAACACACATAAAAGATGCTCTTTAGGGTCTGGATGATAGAGTGCCTGGAAGACAGATCAGGGACTAAAAGTCAGGGTTCCTGACCCCTGGTTAAACGTCGGCACGTGCATACTTACACTGGACAAAAGACACCCTGCTCCAGTTCCCTGCTTTCCAGCAAGTGTAACAGTCACCGCCTGCCCTAGAAAGAGATCATCCTCCATTCATGTTTGGGATGCTCCTGGAGAGCAGAAGCATTATCCTGGAGAGCAGAGAATTATCTCTTCAGCATCCTGCAAGAACATGCCAGCAACATTTAACTTCCCCTCAAATCCGGTGGCAGGTCACAGCGATTGGCGGGTCTCGCATGTGTGTGACTGTGAGTCACCCAGTATTACTGATCTTCATATTAATCTATTGTTGTAAATGACTTGGAGCTGCCTACAGACTATCCTTCAGAGTAGGGAACAATGGAGAACCTGCACATCTGAAGAAAGCCTCCTCTGCGTGGCAACTTATTGCCATCGTAACCAGTATAAACAAGAGCAATTAAGACAATTTCAGAGCATCACCTCCTCCCTCTGGGGTCTTAATGAGAGCACGTTCAGAAGGGGGCTGGGACAGAAGCAGCAAGGGCTGGGAGTTAACTTGTGAGGGAAAAGAAGGGTAGGAAGAGTGTCAGATTCAGAGGATTGCTTACTCTCCACCCCATAGCAAAGGGCAAGTGGAGGGAGAGATTTGACCAGCTCTGTGGTAGATAGAAAAGGCTCAGAGAAGCAGAGATTTGCTGCTGTCCAGCGCTCATACCAGCTGTCAGGACCCTGCAGGACAGTTTGGTGACATATCCAGGCAAACAAAAGTAGCCAGAATAGGTGAGAAAGACACGGGCATCTCTCAGAAGTATAACAGGGTCCTGAGCCATAGCTCTTGGTAGAATCGGGGTTGGACTGGACTGAAGGCCTTCTAGGAGCAAAGCATTAAGGAAGAAGCTCTTTCAAAGTTGATTTATGCCCCCCAGCAAATAAAGACAAGCCTCAACACTGTGCTGTTGGATTAGTGTATAGGTTGTTTGCACATGCTCTGTAAAGCTTTGCTATATGCTACTGATCTACGAGCATTCAGATGACTGAGAAGCTGTTTGTGGGTGGCTGTGCAGCGAGGAGAGATGGAAAACTGGGAAGCTCTCCTGTGAGAAAACTGCCAGGAGATGAGAGCTTACATATTAGAGGGACTGACCTGTACAAATACTCTGGGGAAGGAAGGGAGACAACTCATATCAGCTCAATGATGGCACCTCTTCTTCTGGCAATCCGGCCCCTCGCAGTGGAGAAGAAGTGGATGGGACTCTGGAGCAGAGCTTTTGTGAAGGTTTTCATAGGGCTGAACACTTCAGGAATTATATGATTTCCAATGGACTCTTCTCAGATTTAAGACAGAAGTCAGAAAGGAGGTTCCTGCATTGTCAGTGTATGAATAGCCTGATGGAAGCATACAGGAGCTCATTTTGGTATGCATGATGGACTCAGATAATTTTATTTAAAAACCATAGGAATTTATCCAGCTACTCCTGCAACAAGCTCACCAGCTTCCCTTTAATGTGTGTATAATGACAGCTACTTGTGCTTCAGGTGGATCACAAAACTCACCCGAGAGCCAAAACGGTTCTTTCCATTCTCTGCAGAGACAATCTTTTCTTTCTAACTTGAAGTTTGCTATCACAGATTTGATTGTCTGCTAAAAAAAAAAAAAAAAAAAAAAAAAAAAGAAGAAAAGTGGCACATTAACTTGCAGAGAGAAGAGAGGAGCTAAATCTGAGACCTCTTATCTGAATCTTCTTGATGCCTAAAGTGCTGGATAATTGGAATTGCTGTCTTAGCCATAAAGGCTGTTTTGTAACCTCATATAGTCTTCTCCTCTCTGCTCCTCTAGCCCAGCAGAACCCTGGTTCTAGGATCTCAGGAGATATGTGAAATCTGACCTTGAATGGAGAGAGATCCCACAGAAACTTCCTAGAAGCCAGCAGGAGATGAGTGCTTTGCAAAGTGAGAGACCCAATCTCTCAGGAGCCAAGAGCTGTTCAGAAGCGGCGTCACGCAGCCCACCACATGATCCAACTTTCCCTTAGCTAAGACTTTTGACAACCACAGTTCAAACCCTCCCAGTCAAAGCATTTCCTATCATCAGGCAGGTTTTTAAGAGGGAAATAGTGTGTGAAATAGTCATGTTGTTAAGAGCAGTTTAGGAAACTGGAGCTGTCTACTGTGGTCCTTGTCCTGTGCTAATTCTGTGTACGTAGGATGGGTGTGCAGAGCTGGAGTCCATCTGCAAAAACACAGATCAGTCTATAAAGATGAATAACTATTAGTGGTTGCTGATATTCAAGACAGGACAGCTTTCCCCATGGATATCTTGTTTAGGTACTGCCTGGAGGGTAAATAGTGAAGACTCAGCAATTCTGAACATCAGCTTACATATTTAGGAACCTCATGTTCAAATGCCTTCTAAAATACAGCAAAAAAAAAAAAAAAGGCCATTTGACAGTGAAAAATGGGGAGATGTGAACAGCTGAATCTGTTCTCTGCCACTGACTCACTAAGGGACTTGGAGCAAGTCACCTTATTTCTCTATAATTCAAACACTCCCTTGTAAAATGAGGCCAACAGCAAAGCAGGTGCAGCATTTTCTGTAGTGCTCAGGTCTGTACCTGCTGATGTGTGTTTTGGCCGGGTTGCACAGGAGTTCTCAGTTCAGAAGAATGGCCTGTGGGGAGACATCAGTGTTTGTTAATCCACGCTTTGTAATGTCCTGACATCTGGAAGGGCAGAGCAGAATCATTATTGTTAGGATGATGACCACTGTGTCCCTTATTAAGAGGAAATTAAAAATAGGAAGTGGTTATAATTATCATTTTGGACACTATTCCAGTGGCATCATTCTCAACACAGTGCCAGGATTACAAAGTAATAACAAAGGGAATGTCAGTGCACAATTCCTTTCTTCAGTGCAGCACGAGTGTGAGCCAGTAAGATCCCTGCTATCTCCTTCCCTGACATCCAGCCGTGCCTTTCCCAATATGGCTCTCTCCCGCTTTCTGAGGCCCATTGTGACATTAACAAAGGCAGCCCAGTGCTATTGTCACATCCAAACAATGGAAAGGGACAGAGGAAAAAAAAAAACGAAAAATACACCAACAGAATCTCGAGATGAAAACAATCAGCTTGTACCATTCCAGAGGGGAAGAGAAGAATTTCCCAGATAAAGATTTATCACTGTCCCTGTCTCCTGCTCTGAGGAAAAGTGTCACCTGTTCCAAGCTCACCGGTTTTGCTCTCTGCTCCACACAAGGAAGGGAGAACCCGCCTTTGGAAACTGCTAACCTTTTCCTGCCTGGAAAACCAAACGAAAGTACTTTGTTTGGGAAAGGCTTGCGCTGGGATTCATAATAAGCCATCGTTGACGTGACAGACCTTGTTGTTGACTTGGAGCCAAATCTTGAGGTCCTTGCCTGAAGGATCAGCAGGATTTGACCCCAGGACTGTTATTAGCCTTGACATCACCAGCTCCTGACATGGGATAGTTTTCCAGTGAACTTGCTTGAGAATGTTTAGAAATGTCAAGTGGCTGAGCCACGAGGACACAAGAACGAGAAGGTATCAAATTCGCCCAATTGAACGGGAGAATTCGAGTCCTCCCCCTCGCTCTCACTGGCGATGGCAGCGCTGCTGACAACGTATGTCAGGGTTATGCCACGTTATCAGAGCCCCTCTCAGCCCCGGCGCCCTCTGTCAGCACAGTCCACGTGTGAGATCCCTGCAACGGGATCCCTACGTAGGCTCAGAGACCCCACAAGAGAACTGTTTCAGGGCTAATTGTTGTGGTGGTGGCCAGAGTTTGTACCAAAGCTTTCACACAGAGGATGGGACGCTGTGTGAGCTGGGCAGGAGCCTACAAGTTCTGGTTGTGATGTGGTAATATTTTTCCGAAGGATGTCATGTCACACTGAGAGCTTTGGGAGCAGGGAAGGAGAGGGGCAGAGGAGATTACAGAAGCTAGAGAGCTGTAGGCAACCCCCACACATTTACTTTTACTCCATATAGGCCAGAATTCCACGCTGAACTCCAGCAGAGGAAGGGCTGTGTGTTAGTTAAAACCTCTGGTCAAACTCTTTCTCCACACTGGGAACAGCTACGGCACTCACTTCAGTACTTGCAGAACAACTCAGCTCACCGTGGTTTAAACCAAACTTCCCAACAACCTTCGCCATTCTCCACTGTCTTCGCTGTGTTCAGTGCTGCCAACTTTCCTTGGATACATCCACAGCACAGTAAATCTTACTCCCATGCTCCTAGGCTCGAGCCACCGTTCTGGTTGCTGGCATTAGTCAAGGTCTAACAGGATCTACCATTCCATTCATGCCTCCGGGAGATTTGTACCACCCAGATGCCATTATTGAGTGAAACTCCCATTGTTTCACGCAGCTAAAATCAGTTCCACTCACAAAAATGATAAGGTGTCAGAATCTGTATCGATCACACACATCCACCCATCTATCTTGCCATCTCTCGGCAATTTCCGCGATCCTTGAGAGCACCACTTGTTAGTGCGCTGCAGGATCTCATCCAAAATGCTTTAATATCCCTGAATTAATCATGGAGGATTCACCTTCCCTTCCACCAGGGAAAACAAAAGCTTGAAATTCAAGGGGAGGGCTGCAATGTACTCGGCTGATTGGCTGGAAGACGCCTTCTCACCCACACGTCCTGCTCGGTAACATTTCCAAATATTTTCGAGCGAGCTGAAAACAATCGTGTTGGAGGGGCAGGGGGGCTGCTAATACCCTATCGGTTTCACATTCTTAGGAGAGTTCCCAGCCCACCAATCTGCCACCCTATATCAGGCAACGAGCCTTCAGCTGGAAACTTTACCCTGGCTCTACCTATTGTCCAATGTTTTCCTTCCTGCCAGATGATTGGAATCACACCAGTTGTTAATTTTACACCTGCTGTTTGTGAATATCCCTGGGTGACCTTTCCGACAACAGCTACCACGGGGGATTTTGCAGCGGAGAGATGCACATAGATCCGGGCGGGAGCAGATAGAGAGGGAACAGGAAGGGGCTCCTGATGAATGATGAGGGATTAAAATAGCTCTTGCTGGGGCCATAGTGGGATATTGGACAGCGGGGATGATGAAGCGGATGTTTAAAACATAAGTGAAGTGTCACTCTAAGCACAGAGGGCAAAACAGTGTTAGCAGATCCCTTCCTCTTTTGAGTTCTCTCCTTTTGCCCAGCTGGCCCAGCGATGCAACCCCAAGAGCTTCTGGCAAAGGAAGAATGCCTCCCTGAGATGCTGAAGACGAGGTCTGGAAAGTCTGAAAACTCCTTTGCTTGGGAATCTGAAAGGAGTATCTGCCCCTACGGCCCCATTCATCAACTTCTTACCTTGGTGTAACTGACCCTAATGCCATCTCTGGAAGGGATTAATCACTCCAAGAGGGATGTGCCAGTACAACGTGGACAGGAAAAGCCACTGGCTTCTCGGTCCTGAATTCTAGCTGGTCTGAGGAAGTCACAGGTGCTCAGATATCACTGCGACCAGCTTTAATACTCGGATTAGGTTAAACAGATCTAGCCCACATTAGAACTGCTGCATTAAGAGCACTCTGGTTATTAAAAATGATTTATGGGGCCAGAGATGGATCAGAGGAGAAACTGGCCATGGCCTGTAGCCACGTCACCTCAACATTTCCTACAGCAAGCTGGTACTTGGCTGTTGAAAGTGGAGTAGTATACAAATAGGCAACAGAAGATGACAAATTTTCCTTTGAGGGAATACTGAATATTGGATAAATAACACAGTGGTGGATGTCTGCTGAGTGGTAGCAGATGTTCAGGGACGGGCAAGCCTGACCCTTGTGAAAGAGAAATCACTGATGTGGATATCAACACAATTCTGTGTGTACAGTGCTCAGTCACAGGCCTCCATCCTCCCTGGTACAGCAGTGATCAGTGTGCCAAGAAATCCCTCCCCCAGGGGTCTCTGCTCGGCATAATACACCCTTTTACTGGAGAGTGACTGGCTCAGGAGCTCTCTCCACTGCGAGATACTGGGACAAATCTTGCCTCTGGCTCTGGCTCAGGAGCTCTCTCCATTGTGAGATATCGGGGCAAATCTTGCCTCTGTCCTCTGGCCTGGCCAAACACAACTCAAATGGAAAAAACCTTGTCAGATCTGAACCCCAGCTCCAAACCAAGCTGCCAAGTTACTCCTGTAACTTCTCACTGCAGGATGAGGGGACCCCATGCTGTTATAGAGAGCATCTTGCAAGTGAGGCTCTCTCCACATCTAAGCTAATGAGTATCCCACTGCATCTTGTGCAAAATGGGAACTCTGAGGGTTGGCCATTTCCCAAATTTGAGGAACAACATTCTGACAGTCTAAACTCCTGCTGTAGTTTAAACCCCAGATGAAACTGCTCACAGCTTCTTCTGATCAAGTGTGGAAGACACAACCATTTCTGCAGAAAGCCTGTTTACAAACCCCGGGGGAATAATCCCAACATGCCTCTCAAAAAACAAAAACAATGTCCTTGATGCATCCTCTTCCTGTGGTGCTCTTGTGAGTCCTTCTTCGGAGACTTTCATGCCACCAAGCCACCACTTTCTAAATGCTCTTGGCCAAGAGCTCACTCAAATGCCTGGACAGCTGCAAACAGCATGACGTGCCTTGGGCAGCACTGGAAGGGGTCCGTGTGTCACGCATCTCCAAACTCCTGGAAACCAGGGGAACAATAGTTGCTGCTGTTGTCCCTCAAGCTAAGTGAAACCATGGTTGAAGATCAGCAATGGCAGATGAGCTTCTTTCTGCAGCCTTATCAACATGCTAATGGCCATCTGCAACTCTGGATTCAGTTCTGTCCTTGGCCAACCCAGTTTAGAAAAGGTTTTGTTTTTCTTGGGCTGGTTTTGTTTACAGCCGCTTGACCGAGGCAGGGAGTTCACCAGCAGCTGAATGCAACCCAGGCTCTCCCAAGTGTATGTTCTCCAGTGAAACATCTGGTTACAAGGCAAGGTCAAACGAGCCTGAAATGGGAGAGGGCCACAGATTCTCTCTGCTGAGATGCAGCCAGCTGGGAAAAGAACAGGCTTTTCTGGGTATGTTCGAGCGTTTGGCTGGGAAAAGGAAAAAGAAGAAGAAAGAAACAGATACTGCAGAAAATCCAGGGATCAAGAGCCTGCTTCTTTCATTGGTTAAAAATCAAGACCACCCTAGTTGCCATATGAATTGCTGGGTCTTATTTAGCAGGAATTGTAGTTGTTCCCAAACAGACCGAAGGTCTCTTCAAATCCCTCATTTATACATATTTCCCAGTGTGTATATATATATGAATTCCTCAATCCCCCAGTATCCCGGGATTACCTCACATGGACATGTCAGGCAGAAGACCTTCTTCCCACTTTGTTCTCTCCATTATTTACCTCTCACCATTGCACTAGAGCCAGAAGGATGAAATCAGACCTGACCTGCAGCACACTGCAAACCCTGATCTCTGAAGTTCCTTAGGACAAGGACCACCCAGTTGCTCAGTGTTTGTCCAGCACCTGCACCACTGGTGCCCAAGTCAGTGTCTGGATGCAATAAAGACACAAATAACGACATTGTTCATGACTGGGGCGAGAGGTCCTGCAAACCAAGAAACCATTCAGGAAGCCTAAAGAACAAATCCTTCCACGCAGCCCCAGGGAATGTTAGCAGCAACCTAAGATTTAGGATTTCCTTGTTTTTAAAAGGAGACTTGTTCCTCGGAACAAGATCAAAAAGAAAAAAAACAAAACCATGTGAACTGAATGAACAACCAAGCACACAGAACACTGACCAAGAGAGAAAGCTTATCATGGAGACACAGCAGAAACTGGTGAACTGGGATTGATTCATGGACTACCAAAAAACAGTGTAAAATGCTAAATTCACATTATGGTGTTTATGCAGCATGTTTATGACCATCCCTAATAACACTAAAGCTTAGTACCTGATTTTCAGAGAGAAACAACTGAAGAATAATTGTCTGAGCATGGGACCAAGCACTATTTCTGAGCTGTGATGCTTCCTCCTTCGGGATCTCCACTAAATCTCTTAACCTGTTTGTGCTTGAGCATCCTTCTCTAAAAGGATAAGGACAGCAGCAGTCACTCACCTACTTCAGCAGGCAATGAATGATTCAGAAAGCTCTCATCGACCTCTTCAAGTACTACCCACAGTGTCTGTCCAATGTGTCATGCAGCAAGTCGCATCAGCCACAAAGCTATCATCTCTTAATGGGTGATGGACAGGGCAAAGCCTGTGCAAGGACCTGGCCTCTGGAACTTTGTCCTCTGGCATCTCTATCCAAGCTGGGAATGGTTTGCAGAAGGATCCACTTTCCTGTGCAGGGGGTAGGGAGGGAGGGGGAACAGCCTGTGCTGAGTGTGTGGCTGCCATTGCACTGGGCCGCGCTGGAATCCGGACGTCGGGGGCAGAGGCATCTTTTGAGGCTCAGCACATCAGCTGCTGCCTTCATGCACCAGAAATAAAGGGCTCCAAATCCGAACCTGGAAGCCAACCAAAATACCAGAAGACCGTGGTGCTTCTCATGTGCATAATCTCATGCCTAATTTGCATGCACCGCTTGTGTATCTTAATCCCAGCTTTCCAGAGGATGCTGTCCCATTCCTGATCCCATCAGCAGCTGGACTCCATCTGCCCAAATAAAAGCCACAGTTTCCCCTGCTCAGATTTTTCCCACCACGCTGCTGGATGCAGCTGTTACCCAGGCCCCTGCCTTGTGCAGACTTTGGTTCAATGCAGAGATTTTCCTTCACGAGCTTGTTACCATTTCAGTCACCCTTCAGACTGCCCAGCCATGACCACGCTCTGGTCTGGAGTCACTGTGCTCCAACAAACACCATCAGCACTTCCAATCACACAGTGCTGGCTGGAATCTGCCTGGCTTGGAGCACAGATGCAGTGCTTAGCCCCTCACAGACCAGCCAGCTATTCATAACAGCCTGTACAGGGCACATCTGGGATGAGACTCAACTCAGACGTGTTTGGGAGTGCATTAGGAAAAGGTGTATTTGCAAACACACAGGCTCAGATTTCTTAGGACACACTGGGGAGTGTAAGGGTAGAAAAAGCCAATTGGGAGCACTAAGTATGCACATGTGAGAACTCGCTGTAGAAACTGGGCTTGAGGAGAAACACAGGAAAATGTCGATTCATCCTTCTTCTCTGTCTTTTCTCTCATGATGGGAACAGTCTCTCTAGAAAAACCTCATCTTGTATCTCTCAGTCGTGATAAAGGAACCTTCCAGCTGCCTGCCCCAAACCCACTTGTGAGTGCATTAAGAGTGGAGTTTTATCATAATGTAAAGGGTCAAACAGTTCCTCTCTCCTCTCTGCCTCTACCTGGTAGGTAAATTGGGGTCATTCTCACCCTTCATTGGGAAAAACCACTTCTTTACCTGTTAAAGCTGTACCAAAGCAACTAGTAAAGTTTGTCGAGGCCTCGCCTCTGTCTGCTGACAGGAGGGAGGGAAACTGTCTGGGATTTGGGCATTTCTCTTCCTCTTTCTTTAAGGAGTGTTTTGATCAAATTAGTAAAACCATTCATTCTCTCTGTCAATCCTTAACTTTATTTTTGTTACTTCTAGACAGCTTGGAACATCCTTTCCTAGGTGACATTCACTAAATCTGTCTCAGCAGCCTCCCAGCACTCAAGTAAGAGAGACAGTCCTGTGCAGTCGGACCTGGCATCGCCTGGGGAGCAGCAATGAACCCATCCACCCCTACCTCTCTGCAAAGAGCTCCTGCTGCCCTCTGGTCCTGGGAGGGGACATCCTCCAGCACTTCATCCCAGTGATCTCTGCCCCACTCCCCGTGGCTCTCATTCCCGAAGCGCCATCCCCAAGCCCCTGAGCTGGGAGCGAGGAGTGCTGTGGGGACACCCCCATCGCCTCCCCATACCAGTGGTTTAAGGGTGCTGACTGAAAGCATCCGCTGTGGCCGGGCAGCCGTCCAAGCACGTTGAGTGCAAGCTCAGTCGCACTTCCACAAGGCTGGGATCACACTCCCGGATCGCCGACCCTTCATCGCGCCGGGCGAAATCCCGAACCAGGGAAACTGCCCTTAAAGCTTGTTCCCTCTCTAGTTGTTCACAGCAGGGATAAGTGAGGCCTCATCTATAATCACCTAAAACCATCACATGATTCATGATCTCGCCGTACAACAGCTGAGCACGCTGCAGGATACGCAGCAACACGCTTTGGTGATGCACCATTACACACTTCCCCAGTGCAAGCCCTGTTGAAATGCTGCCATCAAATTATTTCAACTGCTCAAAGCTGGAAAAAAATAGAATATTAAAGCCCCAGATAACAAAATTAATAAGAATAAAAGCATGTAGGTGAGAATTAAGAAGGCATTAACATTCTGATGGCATCTGCTGCCTAAATTAAACTACAGGGAAAAAAAAAAATGAGTTCAGCTGACGCTCAGGATCAGGACAAATAGTTCTCAAATGGAAATTACAGTTTTGAAAATTATGCACCAAAAAAGGATCCAATTTAGGACATTTCTGATTTGTGAAGTTCTTTCTCCAGGTGGGGATCTCAGGCTTGACTGGAGGGCTGGCAAAATGATTGGCAAGATGCTGGAGTTGCTCAGTTCCTGAATCCCACAACACTACCAAGTTGGCCCAGAGCCCAGCTGGGCCAGCATCTTGTCACCTCCCTGGTCCTTTTAAAAGGGGGCTCAGTCCCCTTTTGGAACTGGACCATATGGATATGGTGTGTAAAGTGTGTTTCACTCATGCAGACACCATCGTGGAAAAAGAGGAGGAATTAGGCCTGGATTTTCAAAGGAGCTCAGTGTTAAATTACGTGAATAAATGCATCAGTAATTTACATGAGCAGTTACTGTGACAACTAATAGTGAACATCTTAAGTAGCCAGTTGAGCATGTAATGGCCTGAGTTATATGCACCATCATGTCTTTTTGGCACACCAAATTAGGTGTGTGTACACATTTTGCATGCCCTAAAGGACGTCTACCTCAGCAATGAGCCTCAGTTTCGCAGCACAAGCCTGATCTCAGCAGCCTAGCACAGCACAGCCAGTTTATGCAACACAGAGAGCTGGCACGAGCTCCAGGCCCAGGTTGGAATGGATCTTCAGACAGCTAATTAATTTTTACTGCTCCTTTGTGAACTGTAAATTACCCTTCATTTCCTAGATTTCTGTCCCATTTTTCGCCCGCCTTTCTCTAGTGAAGCAGTAAAAAGGGAAAAGTGCCAATAATGGGTTCTCGTTGTGATAAAAGCAGCCACGACTCACTCCCACTTTGAACAATGCCCTGCTTATGACCAGAATATAAAGGCAATTGGGTTTCAAGAAACTGTCCAGAGATAATGACTTTTCTTGGAGATGGGAGGATACGAAGAATATTTTATAAAAAGAGGGGCGGGAGGAGTGTCTGATTTTGCAGGACAAGCACAACCGAGTTCTTCTCCTGCAGAGGGTTAAAAACAAGATAAATAATCTTCACTTACAGACCAACTTCATCAGTATTGCCTGCACAAGAGAGAAGGGAAACTGCTTACAAGGCTGAACTGCTAACAGCCTCCCCTTCTCACTCAGACAGGAAAGAATAGCCTCTTCCCCAGAAAGAGTGACCTTCAGACCACACACACACACCAGAGTCTTCGAGAGCAGCCCCTGAGCAAATGGTGCCAGAGCAAGGATGGGCGGCCTTTTTTCAGTACTGCCATGACCCTGAACAAAGGCTAAAACTGCTGATTCTGTTGAATCCAGAGAGCAACACCCTGCCAAGAAGAGATCTACTGATATATATACAAACCATGGTTCCAGTGTATATTCATTGCTGATGCCACTGTTCATAGAGTCACAGAATGGTTTGGGTTGAAGGGACCTTAAAGACCATCTTGTTCCACTCACTGCCATGGGCAGGGACACCTTCCACTATCCCAGGTCACTCCGAGCCCTGTCCAAAATGGCCTTGAACATATCCAGGGATGAGGCATCCGCAACCTTTCTGTGCAACAAAATTAATCTAAATTTGCTATCTCCACCCACACAGTTACCAGAGGCAGAAGCAGCTGCAGGGAAAAGATCAGAACACACCTGAGATGAACTTTGCACGGGCACTGCTGAAATTTAGGACAGCATCAGCATGAGGAGAGTCACTTCACCCTTGTGTCAGGACACGGCATTTGCGTTAAATCTGCGAATAACAAAAAGGTATTACTGGAATTTTCATGTGGTTACATCTCCCAAATGCCCCTTGAAAGGCCGTGGCCACAAGAACATATGGAAGATCTCTGGGTCCATGCAGTTGGGATGCTGCAGGAATGAGAACACAGCATTGCTGGGGTGCGTTTATGGGGCCTTCAGCACATGAGATACTTCTGTTGCAAAACACCACATTCCTCAGCTCTGACGGAGCCTCTTTTATCTCCGTGGCAGATTCCTGCGTCGCAGTCCCTGCCAGATGACTGTGCACAGTGAGTTAATGGCCACAGACCTCGAGCTCCTCTTGCCTCCAGTCATTTACCCAGAGCCCCGGTGACGTTATCATGTTCAGCCCATATTTACTACAGCTACAAACTGATTCAGAGAAACCTGGAGTACAGGATTAATCATTACTCTTGGGATGTTGAAAATGGATACCAGAACGGACTTCCAAATTAGGTATCTAAAAGTCCTGCATCTCCCAGGAGAGCCCCATTACATCTCCCTACTCCTTCTAATGGAATCTATAGTATGTGAGCATGGCTTTGCCTCCCACAAGCCCTCCCTGCATAATTATCCCCAGCTCAGATTGCTGCTCTCTGTTAATGGCTGGAGAACCACTTTCTTCAGGCTACTGAGATGTAAAGAGGAAATGTTTATTGCAAAATGCAAGTCAACCACAGCCAGTGGGTCTGGGCCATGGTGGAGGGATACAGAAATGGCTTCTTCTTCTTTTTTTTGCCTCAGAAATAGAACCCACTAAAAATAGCAGTTCCTCAGGAACAAGACTGCCTGAAAATAGCTGTTTCTCAGGAGCAGGGCTGGCTGCTTCTGAAAGAAGTAGCTATTAATGTATAATTGTCCCTGAGGCTGGTTTCTGAGAAAATGCTGTACATACAGAGGGCTGTAAAGAGTTGTGTTCACAGCAGGGATCACAGGCAGCCCTCTCTTGTCAGAGGTCCTGTAAACTCCAGGAGTTCACAGCAGTGCATTTGGTTCACTAATCGTAGGCACAGTTAGATCCATCACAGCACTGGGAAGTATCTCACTCTGTTACAGTTCAAGCAACACTCTGGGACGCTTCTTATTAGCTAGACCAGTAAATGAGGAAGCCTCCACCAGCTCTAATCAAACCCACACTGGTTCCTCTCCCAGGACCGAGAGAGCCTGACGAGACAAGAGCCAGCTTCAAAACTCCGGCGCTCTCTTTCCACGGAAGATCCAAGAACTTTGTTGAATTGCAGGTTGTGCAATCTACTTCCAATTTCCTGCTCTACTCAGCACTTGGAGTTTTCTCGCGCAGATGCTACAGGGCAATAAATCTTCTGAAGAATGGCTCTGCATTTCTCCCACTATGGTGTTGCCTTATAATGAGGAAAGACAAATTGCTTGTGAGATTGGCTGATTGGTTGGTTATTCCCTAAAATGTCTCACTCATCCCTCTCACAACACCATGGGTTCAACAGCTCATTTCTTCTGCCTTCATTTTCCTTCCCAGCACAGACAGCCAATATCTATACAGAGGCCATTCTCCTCCTGTTCTTCTCCCCTTAAGGAAAAATCCATCTGGCCAAAAGCAGCAGAGATTATAAAACGTCCAGAAAAGGCAAATTTTGCAAAGCAACAGCTTTAAGGAAACAGCAGTAGAATGAAGTGCAGAGGTGATCTGACTGCTGCCACCGTTTCAGTCCCACACCACCAGTGCCAGAAACCAAAGTAACCTCTGCTGAGAGCATCCTTGGATCCCAAGGGCTGTGGGACTGGGCTGTGTCATCACTGGATGGAAATCTGTAGACTGCTCCTTCCAGGCTCTGCTCTAAGTGCTGCTTCAAGCCATACCTCTCCTTTGTTTATTGGTGATCTGACACTCGAGCATTCCAAAAGCAGGAGAATCAGCTTTCTGGAGGAAGTGTACAGCTGAAGTTCTACTCCCTGAGTAGCCCAAGGCAGGTCTTTTAGCTCAAGAAATTAATCTTCCTTTTCCTGACTGAATTCCAGCAAAAGAAATGTCGCTCTGCCTGTCCTTGCACCAGGATGCAATTTCCAGTATGGAAACTACCTCTAATTCCCCGAGTAGGTTTACATTGCAGAGTGTGACAAAGACCAGCATTCCCAGAGTTCATTTTAGCCTCGTTTGCTCAGGAGGGAGCCCCGGAGAAGCTGCAGCCAGGCTGATTTCACACACCTACAGCTGTAAGAAAACTTGTAAAACACAAAATACACAGTGCCAGAAGTCTGGTGCCTGACATGGCCAGGTAAAACCAGAGCTGGGACACATACCCCTGACATCCTGCCACACCACTAAGTGATCTTTCCCTTCCCTGTTGCCAAGTGGTTTGTTATATAATCGAAACTGCACACATAAGGGGAAAGATATATAAAATATAGATACATCAATATACTCCTTGCCTTTTTATTTTGCTAAAGTTTTGAAAAATGCCTTGGGATTCTCAAAGCCAATAGCCCATGAAAGACAGAGGGCTTGATTTCTGTTTGATAGCAGCAGGGTGAGGATTTTTTTTGCAGCACTGATCGGTTTGATTAAACAAGTGTTTAGTTGCAGCCGTCATACAGTGCTCATTAAAAAATACTCTACATTTGTGTAGCATTTATCATCCAAGAATCTCATCATGTTTTACAAAATGTCATTAATTAAACTCTACAATTCCCCTCGGAGAGGGATAAGGAAAATGAAGAGTTGCTTTAATCCATCACTGAACTGCAGCAAGCGCTGGGTTAGAGGAAAGCAGCTTTTCAACAGCACACAGCAGCACTGGATCAGGAAGAGAAGGTCTCCAGGCAAAGTCACCCAGGGAATATATCACACACCTTGTGTTTGCCTGAACTGTGCAGTTCCACTAGAGGTTACATGCCAATTCTTGCATTCAGGAGAAGAGGATGATTTTTCTCCCCCAACCCCCTCCCCGGGTTTATATCTGAGACACCTGGCAGGACAACACACCTTCCACTGACTCCCCAGCAGTGCTAAAGCCCAGGGGCAGCCACGACCCTGCCCGGGACCCAGGAGGCAGGAGATACAAAGCCACACAGCCACAGATTGCATCTCACAGTACTGGAATGCTGCGCAAGCTGGTGCTTAAAGTGGAGGGAGGGTAAAGTCCCCTTAATCCCTTGCTTACTTCCCTCTCCCCTCCCCATCAGTAAATCCACACCTGTTAAAGGTCACCCTGAAATGAAATACATTTGAATGCTTCCTGCTGCAGCTTGGCTGCCCTGTCCCGGTGCCCTGCGGTCCCTCCCAGCTCAGCTGCAGAGCAGGAGAGGGAAGAGGGTGCCCACGTGCTCCGCTTGAATGTCAGAGTTGCACGGTTGAAATCCCACCCGACTTTCAGCTGATCTTTAGAGAGGAATCTCCCTCTCACCCCGGCTTTAGGAGGTGTAGGATAACATGGCCACTGGGCAAGCCTGATTAGACAGATCTGTTATGCCACTTTCACTAACTCGGAAAGAGCTAGAATTTGATCTGGAGCAGACTGGGGAGGGAGTGCAAAGGATCGCTATTTGTAAGTGAAGTGTGAGAACAAAACCACAGGGATCTGTGCCAGGAGAGAATGATGCAAACAAACACCTGTGCATCCACGGCACCACAGAGCACTGGGAAAAGGGAGGACAGATGGAGCAGCAGGTATCTCACCAACTCACTCACCAACTAGTCAACACAGCCGTGAATCCCAATGGTGACTGCATCCATGGACCGGAGAAAGAGGCCCAGACTAAATCTCTGGAAGGCCTGGGCTACATGCAGTGACTTGTGGGGTCTGAGCTGTGGCTCTCCCTCTGCGGCCCCACAAACCTTCTGATTCCTTTGTGTCTTCCAAGAAGATGTTTAACTCACCCACTGGTAAAAAACTGAGGCCTCTCCTGAGCAGTTGTGCTTCTTGACTCCTGACACTTGCTCCAGTCTCGTGTCTCCTTGCTGTCACAGGTGAGGTGACTGCAGCTGTCAGGAACAGAGAGAAAGCCTGGGATACAAACCCTTCCAGTGCTCAGTGGGCAGATGTGCTGGGTTGAACTGGAGACTGGTTGTGGTCTGAGATCTGCAGGAAACATCATCAACAGATGCCACAGTGCTGTGGAGACAGCAATATCCCAAAAACGCCAGTGCGTCTGGCCTGAGCAAGACTCAGGTCAGCATCTGAGCTTCTTCCAAAATACAGAGCAGGAAAGGGAGAACAGCCACTGACTGCTTTAGCTGGGAAGGTCAGAGAGACAATTTCCATGCAAGGCTATGGAAGTGCTGAGCATTTTCATCAGATGTAAATGCGGGAAGAGAGGAAAAGTACAAGGATTGTGCTGGAGGAACTGACAGTAGATTCAAAGATAGTAACAAGGTGATTTTTTTAAGCCTCTGTCACACTATTTAATTACTCTCCAAATCCTCCCCCGATAACATGAGGCCTGTTTGTACATCCCTCCTGCTGGGCCACTCACACTTAGCCAAACAGACACATGGGCGAGATGGGATTCATCACACCAACCTTCCCTCTGCTCAGGGAGGCAGATCTGCCTGCACAGATGGAAGGTGTGTCCAGCCCTGCCCTTCTGGACTGACACCACCACGCTCTTCCCTGTGAGTACATGTCTTTCCTCTTCTTAGCATGGGGAAACTGGTTTTTGCTGGTCCCTGGCTTTATTTTCATATTTGTCTCTGGGAAGCAGCCTCAGATACAGCTGTTGCTGCAGCGGATTTACCTCTGTGAAAATTCCTGCTTTGTTTTTGCAAGTGTTTTAATTAACGTACATTATTTTAGTACACTTTACTACTGATAGCATGTAATTATCTCCCCACAGGTATATATTTAGCTAACCAGCAGGCTGATCAAAGACCTACAAAATGAGGTTCTTTTGCAAGTGACACCAGATACAAGCAAGATGGGACCAAAGGAGGAGGGAGAAATCCATCCCCCTCCCCAGTCCTAAACCTGGGGCTCAAATTTCTCCACTTGGAAAGGTAATCATAACATTAACTTACACATTTTATCAGAGGAGCATGAAGATGCATCAACACTCGAGTGCTGTGAAGGAGAAAAGAACTATGTACATGCTAAACTATTCATCATTGGTAAGTGATCTTTGTAAAGTGTTTTGAGGTTGACAAAGGAAGATGGCTCTGTAATAACACAGAGCAAGCAATCTGCTTGCAATCACAGGTTAATTCTCTCAACTGCTTTTGCCATGTCAGTCCTTAGGTATTATTATCTCTGCATGGCAATTCACCATTTTCCTGAGGAATTCTGGCCATGAAAGAGATTCCAAACTCCATACCCTTTTCTTACCTTGTTCAATGCCTGAGTTTGCTTTCCACTGCAAGCACAATTTTAGGTGAAGGAGGTTGAGTGCCCTGCTCTCACCACACCAAACTGTTCATACAGTTAAAAGTAACTGACTGGATCAAGCAACCTGGGACCATAACTTTTCTCCAAATTCCTGGCTGATAAAACTTGCATCTCTCTGTTGAGTTCTGGAAGTGTCAGTAGCTCATGATTTCTCTCTCCTTGATGGCTGCAGCTCCTTAACCTGTGCTGGTGGGGAGACATCAGATTGAAATGGGTGTTTTGGAGCCAGAAGGCGTCCTGTGCCAAACCTCATGTTTCAGAACCGTATCTGGTCCACAAACCACCAAAGGTTTGATCCTTTATTAAAAGCACTGGGTGCTTTGTCATCGGTTTCAATGGGGGCAGGACCATTTAGGTAAATCCTCGTCTCTTGACCTTCTTGAAGGCCACTCTGTGCCACCTCACACACCTATGCACACTGTGTTTGCACATTACTGCAGTACCACTGACCAGCCAGGTGAGAGCCTGAGTTGTCAAAGGGTGGCACGAGGAACACGAATGATCCCAGCCCCCAAGGGAGGCTTTTGGCTTTCTTGTTTTTTAAAGTTGTGCTTTTTACTTCTCCTTTTCAGCAACTTAAAGGAAGAGTGTTACTTAACTTTTCAGGCCACAACTGAATCTCTGGACTGAGAGCTGCAATATCATGTGTTACCCTTGTTAGTGGAGGAAGGAAACCTCTTTCGTATCCATTGACGTCTTTTGCAAAATACTCTGTGTTTTTTTGAGTTTGTTTCTATTTCTACTTCTATTATTTCTGTGCCATTACTTATGAACTTCACAGCATTTTCCTGAGACATCTTCACTGAGATGAAAACCTCAGGGCAACACTCCATTAGGCTTTTATTTTTAGAGGTTGGGTTAAACCTTCTTGAAATTGGTAGGTTTAACTGCATTCCTTTATTTAGGGTAGCTGAAGGAGACATTAAGTCTATTTCCACCCACATTATAAGATTGCTCAAGAACCTGAAGGCTCTGGGAGGACAGTTTGGGGTAGGATTTTAAAAGGAAAGAAGGTCACATGTGGATGGACTCTACAGATCAGGTGGAGGAAGAGACAGAAAGATGGAGCACTGAAACAGGCAGGGAACGGAAACTTCAAAGAGCCTGAATAATCACTGATATAAAACCTGGACTGAATACAAGGATTTGGGGTCACATTTTCTGCCAGGAGCAGGTCTGGAGCTCTAAGCAAGGAAACTGGCCCTCAATGCCTGATTTCTTCTGTGTTCAGGAAAGAAGGGCTGGGAGCATTCTTGCAAGCAAACAGAGACACATCAGAAACACCTTTCTTTGTCACTCCTCCTCCCATCTGGGTCAACCAACAAGACCCTGAATTTTGGCCAGCAGCACAGGTCAAAGGGAGGAAATGTGCTGCAAAACCTCCTGCACATCTGTACCATTGCACTCTTCCTGCCTGGGTCGGGTTAAGGTGGCATAAAGACACAGCCCTGTTCCTCTCACTCTGCCAGAGGCTCAGGCCCAGGGTTGGGGCACTGCTGTCTCTGCATCGGGGGTGGATCCTCACTCAGGATTTCCATTCCTACCCCCAACAACCCAAATTTCCCCTGATCTTGCTACGGGCAGTTTGAGCTCTTCTGCTCTGCAGGGAACTCCTTAAAATGAGGCTCCCACCACCGGATTTCTTCCTGTAGGTGAATTAATCTGCCTTGCATGAGTAATCCTATTTAAAACAATAGGTTGCCTTGCAAGAATGAGGGAAGATAGTTTGGAGCATGATTTTCCACAAGGACTGTAAAAAGGCCACAGAGTAGTTCATCAGGGGACACTTCAGCCATAAAATAATAGTTACCGGTAAAGTCCACTAATAAAATAAAAGATAATTCAATAAGTGGATTTTTAACCCATTTAACAGAGTCTAAATTTGGAAGCCTTTCTTCAGGTGATCAGGCACACTATGCTTTCCTAATCTTACTTTCTGTTATTAATTAAACTAAAAAAAAAAATCAGATAATAATCTATTGCTTCTGCTTTTATTTTCATGTTAGGGGAGAGCACTGTTCAGTGTAAATGAATTAATTTTGGCAAAAGAGCAGGTGAAGCTGGACATGGAGACCAGCCTCTGAGTGAGATGTGTGACACATTGCCATATCTCTTGAGACAACACAGGTCCCACACCTCGACTGATTTAATACCAGGTAACACAACCCTGCAGATTCTAATCCAAGAATCCTGCAGTGGCAGGAGAGAGGTGTGTGGAATAAGTCTCCGTGACCTAAGAGCAGTAAAAGCTGCAGAGATTAGAGTTTATGTAGGAGCCCTGTGGGCTCCCCTCAGCGCCTTTAATTTAGTTTTCATCTCTGATCCGCTCTAACAGTCCTCTGTGGGATGGAGATTTCATACCCAGCAAACCTGGGGGGCTGGCTGACCTGCCAGGAGCTGCGGGGGACGGCTGCTCCCTGGTTACTGCTGCATCGCTTTGCTCCTCGGCTTCGGCATAATCAACAACAGCAAACCCTGACAGTCTTACGAACCTGCAAGGGAGGATTTGAAGCCTCTAGAGGTCACTAAATGGGGACCGTCGCCGCAGCAGCTGCATCCGCTGCCCGCCAGTGACACCTGCTGGAGTCGCACCGGGGCCCCGGGGCTGCAGGTCTGTGCCTGCTCAGGGCGGACCTTCTGGGGCTCTGTGCGCCCTAAACCCCCCAGAAAGGCTCTGGGCAACGTGAAATAAATCTGGGTGGCTCTTTGCTGTTCTGCCCCGTGCTGGCGTGGCCTCGCCTGCAGTCCCGGGTGTGGATCGGGCACACCACAATGGAAGATATAAAGCTATTAGAGGAGGAGGGGTATGAAGATGGGGAAGGGTCTAGAGGGGCCATACGAGGAGTGGTTGAGGTCACTTGGTCTGTTCAGGCTGGAGGTGACTGTGGGGACACTCATCAAGGTCTGCAGCTTCCTCATGAGCGGCAGCTCCGATCTCTGCTCCCTGTGACCAGTGACAGGAGCAGAGGGAATGGCTGGTGCTGTGTCAGGGGAGGGTCAGGTGGGATCCCAGGGAAAGGTTCTTCCCCCAGAGGGTGGTTGGGCACCGAACAGGCTCCCCAGGGCAGTGGGCACAGCCCCAAGGCTGCCAGAGCTCAAAGAGTGTTTGGACAGGACAGGGTGGGATTGCTGGGGTGTCCTGTGCGGGGCCAGCAGTTGGACTGGATGATCCTTTGTGGGGCCCTTCCAACTCAGGCATTTTGACTCCTGTTGCATGAAGGCAAATCTTGTCTTTATCCACACATTACCTCTTCCACCACTCTGGTTGTGCAGGTTTACTTACACCACATACCACGACCCAGCCTCTCTTTTTGCCTTTGACACCCTTCCCGAGGAGCTGTTGTAGAACACAGTATTTTCCCGCAGGGAAAAGTCCAGAGTGGGCACTGCAATGGGACTTCTTACAGTACAGTAAACGACAACAAATGTCAACGTGTGTATGTACTGTCTGTGTACTGTGAACTCACATTTGCAGTGTTAGAGCTGCCACTTCACAACACACTGGCAAAGGTTCTTTGGTGGGACACTGGCAGGACCGCTGATGGAGTCTTGTGATGCTGCTGATGAGGATTTGTGAATTTTTCCTCTATATTCTCACAACATGAAGCACCGTCAAGGAGGGCACTGACACCCCACGAAGTACATTGGGACTGTCCAAGGCACTGCTCTGCCCTGGGGCACTGGAGAACAAACTCCCTGGGGCGTTGTATGCCATCCCCTGAGGGGACCTGCTGGGGCAGGACCGGAGGGAAAACCCCACAGCCCAGGACAGGGTGCCAGGCTGGCAATGCCCCCGCTACAGCCCTCAGCCTGCAGCCCCCACTGGGAACTGACCCCCAGTGAGGAGATCACGGAATCGTAAGAGTTTTAAGGGGTTGGAATGGACCTTAAAGATCATCTCGTTCAATTCCCCTGCCGTGGGCAGTCACACCTTCCACTAGCCCCATCCAGCCTGGCCTTGGACGCTCCCAGGGATGGGGCAGCCACAGCTTCCCTGGGCAACCTGTGCCAGGGCCTCAGAGGGAAGAATCTCCTCCCCACACCTGACCTGAACCCCCCTGTCTCGCTCTGTGCCCCTCGCTCCGTGTCCCGCCCCCGGGACAGGACGAACGCCCCGCGGTGCCCGCTGAGGGTCCCGTGCCCTTCCCAAGATGGCGCCGCCCCCTCCCCGCCCTCCCTCCCGTCACGCCCCGCGCGCCGCTCCGGCCCGTCCAAGATGGCGCAGCCGCCGGGTGAGTGCGGGGGCTCCAAGGTGACCGCGGGCCCCTCTCCCTCTCCCCTCACCCCTCTCCCTCTGCCCTCACCCCTCTCCCTCTCCCCTCACCCCTCTCACCGCGCTCTCCCCCTTCTTCCCGCCGCAGTTTTCCTCAAGGACACGAAGCTGATGGACGTGAAGCTGGGCCAGCTGCCCTCCTGGCTGGCCATGAGGGACTTCACCCCCGGCGGCATCGCGGGGGCCTTTCGAAGAGGTGAGGGGGGCGCGGAGGGTGAGAATCCCTGGATCCCTTCTCCTGACGGAGCCAGGGAGAGCAGCACACGAGCATCTCTGGCTGCCGGAGTGGATTTTGGCTCGGGCTGGGGGTGGTTCTGCAGCGCAGGGGCTGCTCCACGCAGGACTTTGCCTTCCCAGAGCAGTTTCTCCTGCAGCACCTCGTTCTCCCATCTGTAAATTTGTTTCTCACGTGAACTTTATCCACCAGAGGTTTGTTTGCCTCATTCCTTCTTGTTTTAAGGGGGAAATGGGGTGCCCTTAGTCCTGAACCCATTGGCTAAAAATCTCCAGGTTTCCCAACATCAAAGGTGACTAAAAAATAATTTAAAAAAGCAGTTGATCTCTGCAGATGGTAAGAAAGGACACAGTGCATTTATAGATCACTTAGGAAGAGTTGAGTGTCCTTTGCTGTAGGTATGGATCTCACTCAGGCAGATCCAAACACAAAATGTCAAATGCAAGTGTATGCATTTGATAATACACATGTATATGTATATAATGTATGTGCACGGGTATGGAAGAATTAGAGAACTCCAAAGCAGCTTGAACTCATGAAAGTAGATTTAAACACAAAATATCAAATGCAAGTGTCTGCATAACACACATGCACCAGTATGAAAGAATTAGGTAACTCCAAACTTGCTTGAGCTCATGAAAGTCACAATAATATTTAGGGAAAAAATGATAAATGGCTTTTTTCCCCTCCTTTTACTTTTTTTTTTTGGTTTGTTTTAAGGCTTAGGGCTATTAACTTGAGATCACCTTGCTCAACTAACACACAGGCTGCCTCCTCCCAGACTTGCTTCTGAGATGTTCAGATGTGTTTCATTAGAAACCATTTCCTTAAGTTCTGTCAACCCAGGCTGCTTCTTTCTGACTCAGGAAAAGCCCACAGCTCATCTGGCTGCTCTGAAAACTTCTCCTCCTCCCCAGGTTATGACAGATACTACAATAAATACATCAATGTGAAGAAGGGGGGCCTCGGGGGTGTCTCCATGGTGCTGGCTGGGTATGTTGTGCTCAGCTACATCTGGAGCTACAGTCACATCAGTAAGTAAAAACAAGGCTCTGTGTGTGTGTGTGTGTGCAGGGCAGCTTGGAAGGCTGCTTGGGGCAATAAAAACAATTCATCTGCTGCTGCTTTTAAAAATAAAATGAAAGATTGTGGGTGAACAAACTTAGCCATAGGAACCTTGGTTGTTTACTTGGTGCGTTATCAGCTGGCCGGTATTTTCTTGGCGATGAAGAAAGTTTAGGTCTTGGTGCCTGTCTGACCCGACAGTACTTAGAAAATACATGCTCAGGTGTTTGGTTTTTTTAGGGTTGTTTCTTGCCTGTAATTTCAGGTGCGGTGGGTTTTTTTTTTCCTTGTGACTTGAGCAAAATTAACTTGCTGTGCTTTGCTGCAGAGCACGACCGGCGCAGGAAATACCACTGAGGCACCATCAGTGTCAGGAGGTGAAGGTGCAGCTCCTGAACAGCCCTGGCTGCTGGCGCAGTTACCCTGACAGAAAACATCACAACTATTCATGTTAAATCTGTCCTGTTGTGACCAGTAATAAAGTGCTTACACTTTACGTTTCCTGAGCTGACACTCTCCTTAATTGAGTTGTTAATTGTACCGTACATTCTGTTTCACCCCTCGGGGTAAGTTCAGAGGTGGCTGGGAAAGCATCTGCTCCTTGGATTGCATTATGAACTGGGGGAACTATTGCCATTGATTCCTGGGTGATAAAACTAAAAGCTTCCTCCTGGCCCTTCCTGGCTCAGAGGATGCGTTTTGATTTGAAAGAATGTCTGAGCTGTAGGTGGCATGTTGGTGTTTCTGGTTCTCAGTCAGGCTGTCCCAGGGTCTGTAGGTATTGGGGCAGTTTTCCATCATTGCAGAGCAGTGTCGGAGATGAGACAGGTCTGCAACTCTCATTCTGTCACTGGGACTGTAAAGCTCCTTGTCCTCAGATAACCCAGAATTTCTATCAAAACTACCTGCTTTCATTGCTAAAGCCGGGAGGTCCTTCTGAGTGGGTATAAGCTCACACATCTCAGCCTGGCCACGGTTCAGTCTCTGGGGGCACAAAGTGTTAACCAAAAGTGTCTGATGGTGTGACCTTAAGACTTGACACTTGCACAGTGACTGACTCCACAGTGAAATAACTGCAGCCATTCACACCAACACAGGCTCTTCACTTCTCTTAATCCAGCCAGATCACCTTGTTCTTGAAGAAAAATAAATTCACAGCCAGCTTTTGCCATCAGTACAATTCAATAAAAACAAAGTATAAAGGCAGGCAGCAAACGAGAGATGGGGTAGAATCAGTAAGACTCACATTGTGGAGGAAATGTGGGTTTTTTTTCTTTTTTTTTTAATTTATATTTTGTCATTGGCCCTATAGAAATAAGTCTTCTCAAAACAAATGGGGTTTGGGTTTGAAAAAAAAAAAATTGCTCTCAAAAGAAATCTCTACCACTTTTAAAAGCAGTGTTCCATAGGAAGATACAGCTCCACTTCCTGCTCTTCTCTAGGCTGTGGGAATCCCTGCTCAGTGTGAGCTGGATGGTGGGAGCTGAGACAAGGCTCTTCTATTCCTACTCTTCAAGTCACACTCATTTCCCTCCTTGCTCTTTGCAAACGGAAACTGGGCACAGATGCAGCTTTCCTTATAATCATGAGGATTATTGCCCTGTTCCTCACTGTCTGGCTGAGAGATTTTGCCAATTTTTTTCTCCCCTTGATTGGTTCTCACCCAGGAGATTTAATTTCTAACCTTCAGTACAGCAAGAAGCACAGAAACAAAGCAAGTGGACACGAGTTTTACTGCCTGATGTACTTGAAGTGTTAGGTCAGCCACCAGGACAAGCTTTACCAGGCTGGGCCTGGAGACATGACTTGGCTGTTTAGGAGCTCCAGGACAGCAGAATCCCCATTTCTCACTGAGGAGAAGGCATTGCAAGTGTGAAGTTTTCCCAGTCAGTCTTCCTGCTTCCGCAGGGAAGGCTGAAACGCTGCAGGTTCTCCAGAGAGAAGTGGCAGAAGGAAAATACTTTTTAAAGAAACGCTGGCCTAAGATGTGTTTACCTGGGGTGCTGCACCAGTAAGGGGTTGGTTTATCTACTGGCTCTTAGATCTACTTTTCATCAGGGCTCAATGAAAACAGGCGGAGGCCAAAATCGGTTTTAAAAAGGTTAAAACTTAAAAAAAGTTGGGGACAATTACAAAAATGTTGCTTAGCAGCAGCCAGCCTCTGACCAGTTCTTTCAGTAATGGCATTAAAAAACAACCTGATTAATAGCTCCAGACACAGTGCTAGGCAGGAACCTTTCCTCAGTGGCAACAGCAACCTTGCAGTTTCTGCTCCTTCACTGTCCACTGAGAAAGGCCAGATGTCCTTTGGTGCATCTGTTGGCATAATGACCTTTTTCTCCACACTGCAAGAGAAAGAGAGACAGGAATTACTACACAGTTACAGCTCTTAACCTCTAGCTGCCTTTATTAAGGTAGCCAGCAACTGTTCCCACTGGGAGGGAGCCAAGTGATGCCACTTTATCATAACCCACTACAAAGCAATGCTCACGACCACAAAGGGCTGTAAAACACAAGGAGAATTTCAACATTTGAGGCTTCCAAGACTACTCCATCTAATATGCACTACATCAGAGACCCGTGGGGACTCTCCTGATCTGCTATCCTGAATTGAACAAAGAAAAGCACCTCTGAACTTGAGAAAGTCATGAACAAGATTCATGACTTTGGACCTTAAAGCTCTTGAGAGAATATCCAGAGAAATGCCAATATCTGGTGCAACACCATTCTCCGGATGTGTAATCTGCTTGCAGGTAAAATAATAAGCAGCTGTTAAAGGTTTTCAGTGAAATGGATCCAGCTATTTAACATCCCCATCCAGTCATGGCGATTTTTACCCTCACAAGCACCTGAGGCACAGAGTTGAGATTGTATAGTGTGTGACTACCAAGGCTGATGGGACAGGAAGACCCTTTGCTCTTTTCTAGTGCTGGAGTTGGGGCTTGTGGGAAAAAAACCCTTTTGTTTTCCCTCCTCATCCCTCCCCTCTGAATTACCTTGTAGCAGGTGACTTGCTCCAGGGGTCGGGGTCCTCTGTTCCCAGTGTTGTTGTTTTGAGACTGCATGACTCCAATGACTTGGGGTGTCCTCTGTTGGTTTGGAGAAGAGTTCTGACTCATTTAGTGCATCAAGGATAAAGATCTCTGTGGTTGTTATTTTGTTTAGAAGGGAAAAAAGAGCACCCCGTAATGTCAAATGATCAATTTTCCTCCAAATCTGCGTGTGGGTGCTCTGCCAGCTGGAGCACCAGAGAGAAGAAATCAAGCACTGAGCCTTACAAAGCCCAGAGATCCTGTTTTTTCTCTGTAAGCAGATTTGGAGAGTAGGTTTAGACTGCTAAAATACCATTGCCATCACCGAGGGGTGTCACACAGATTACACAAACTGGCAGGCTGCTGCACAGCCACGTGTGATGTGCTCTTGTGTTGCGTGGGAGTGTTCTGTGACCAGATCTCCGTGTCAGGCTGAAGCAACTGTGGGGCTTTCGTCATCATGATGCTCACTCCTTAATTCTCCCCTCCACACCCAAGAGCCTGGGTGCCCAGTTTGGACCACTGGACAGTACATTCTACTTTAAAGCACTGTGGAAAAGGCCTGAGGGCAGGTGTGTGGGGGAGGCAGGGGAAGCGTGTACCTTTTGCTGTGTTTGTGTCGGCTGAGGCAGTGGTGGTTGCTCTGTGGTTCCCATTGGCAGTTCAAACCGAGGGCTGGTTTAGATGGAAACAAGAAAATTGGTTCTCAAATCACGTGCCAACGTTTTAGCATCAGCTCAGTCAAGTAAATCAGCCAGTTGGGTTTGGCTCCCAGTAAACAGACCTCCCCCTTCCCACTTCTCTTTCCTTGTGTGTAGCATATCCCTCTGCCCGTGAAGCCTTCTGGAATATAAAACCCTGTCATCCCACTGTGCTGATGGCATCTAATCACCACTCCAGAGTCTTACTGGGAACTCCCTGGAGAGACCCTTCCCGACATCACAGAATGGTTTGGGTTGGAAGAGACCTTAAAGCTCATGTCGTTCCACCCCCCTGCCATGAGCAGGGACACCTCCCACTATCCCAGGTTGCTCCAAGCCCCGTCCAACCTGGCCTTGGACACTCCCAGGGATGGGGCAACCACAGCTTCTCTAAGCAACCTGTGCCAGGGCCTCCCCACCCTCACAGGGAAGAATTTTTTTCTGGTACCTACTTTCTTTTGGTTTAAAACCATCCCCCTTGTCCTGTCACTATGTGCTCTTGTAAATAGTCTCTCTGTCCTCAGATAGAGAGGCCAAACTAAACTTTGGCCAAACCTCCAAAGCCATTGGGAAGCACTGGAGCACCCTCATTTGACGTTTACCGGACTCCAAGGGAAGCACGAGGTTCCAGGCCAGGCCTGGAGCATACTCACTGCATGAATTTACAGGCAGGTCCCTCTGGGCAGAATCCTACCAGGTAATTCACACAAATGACTCTCCGAGTGTGCCGGTGTCTGCACAGGGGACCTGCAACACAAAGCTCAGCAGTCCCCATTCCACAGATCCCTACCCCAGCACTCAGCAGAGCAAGTGCACCAGCAGAGATCATGCAAAGAGAGAACAGCAACACCCCACCCCTGATTTAGAGCCACAGAAACAGCAGCTGTGCGAGGTACGTACCGTGTTTACAGAAGCCTCTGTCATACCAGGGACAGTCTTTGATCTTAGACTCCGGGTCGATGTGCAAGAACGGACATTCTTTGTTACTGCATTCCCCTGTGCCGAAGGCAAACACACTCCTCAGTCAACGGTGCAGGTCTGAGTTCAAAATGACTCTCAAAACATCACCTGGATCGTGTGGCTCCCACGGGGCTGTTGCCGACACTTTTAAGTTCAGGCAAAACAGTCTTACTGCCTGTCTTAACAAACATGGACAACACCAGGGACTCATCCCTGGTGAGTAAAGTTCTGCCACACTGGATAATTTATGTGTGCTTTTAAAAACAATGGGGAAACCAAATCTGAAAGAGAACAGTCATGATAACAAAAACCAAACATTTAGTGCACCAGAAGCGTGGAGAAACTACAGATTGTGCACTAACCTCAGTCCAAGGAAACCTACAAGACTGTAGGTTTCTGGCAGCAAGTTGCCTCATTATGTCCAGATCTCCAGAGCTGGAAAGCAAGTGCATAAAAGTTTTGCACCCCCATGCCCTCTGCTGCTCATCAACTCCCCAAAATAAGAGCCACGCAAAGACCAACTGCTCAGCCTACTCATCTCATACCCCAAAAAAAGAACATAAGGCATAAAACCCAGTGAGAACTTGAACTTCCCCCCCTCTTCCTGCAAAGGGGACAAGCTCTTGAGAGTGAAGACATCCACAGTATGTCACAAATTTGGGTTGATAATAAGGTGAAGGACTAAGCAGATCTGAAAAAAGTGACAACCTGACATCACACATATAAGAACCGTAATGCTCTGAAGATGGATGAGAGGGGATGTACCAGGATCCTCTTCACCAGACACTCACACCAGCAAAGGACAATAAGCAGGGGCTACTTACCAAATTTGGAGTAGAAGTAACACTCAGGCATCTTGGTCATGTCATACTCGTGCAGAAACTCGCACTGGTCTCCCTTTTTGCACAGTCCTCGCAGCCAGTGTTTGCAAACAACTGTCTTTTCCCCGCTGATGTGTCGGAACGGGCACATTCCCCCTGTGGAAGGATGGATGGGGCAAGGAGAAGGGAGAACAATTCAAATACGTGTCACAAGGAGGAACAGGGCAACAGCAGCACTTTGTTCCCCTCTGCAAGAGGGGCTTCGGCAGACATCAGCTGTGATTGCAGCCTGAAGTGACAACAGCAAAAGAGGGAGTCCCAAAAAAGCCTTGTGTAGCCCTCTAAAAATGTCTCCAGCTCTCAATCCTGACAACTGCAAACCACAGCAAGTAATCCAGGCACCTCCACAGCAAGGTCTGCGTGTGGTGAGTTCAAACCTTCCTTTAAACAGGAGCTTTCCTTATTCACTTCCCAACATCTTTAAAACATACCACTATTTCCCAACTGCTGCAGGTATTCCAACATCCTTCAGTTTTATCCTCTATCTGTGTTATCCCCTCAGCCTTACTAAACAAGAGTACTATGAACAGAGCTAGAAAATCTGTTTTTCCCCCCTCCACCCTGTGGGAATAACTGCATTTTCCACTATTCCATACGACTTGCCTTTTCCACATGCCGCCTTTAAAAAGAACTCACAAACAGCCGCGCCCGATTCTGTGGAGAACAAGGAAATATAGTTAATTTTAACAAAGCTCCGTGGCAACTTCTTAATTACTTCTCCCTGGAAAGGCAATCTGGTCCTCAACATCGAAAGAAGAACAGCGTTTTGGTTTGGGGAACTTACTTTCCTCGTTCAAGCCTGGCCCTCACAAATATCTGTATTTTTCTCGGGGGCATCAAGGGGAATTTGCAAAGATTTGGTGGTGCTTGTTTTGTTTTTCAGCTATTTTGGTTCTGTTGATTGGGTTGTCCTCTGCCATTAAGTCAATCATTACAATAAATCACAGAATATCCTGAGTTGGAAAGGACCCACAAGGAACACCGAAGTCCGACTCCTGAACCCTTTACTTACAGTCCTGGCCTTATAGTTTTTTACCAGAACAGCCCAAAACAACCATTAGCACGTTATCCCTTGCTGATCCCGACCAATGGGAACATTCAGGGGAGTTAAAACAGAACTTTAGTAGACAAGCCAAAAAAATCCAGCGAACTACGACTCTCCTGAGTCTGTTTGTGTCAGACTGAAGGAAGAGGTTTAGAGACTCAGTCAAAGGTAAACCTGAAGATGAAAACTCCCTGAGATTCCAAATGCTTCATATATCAAGAAGAGATAGATAAAAGGAGAAATATAGAGTACTGTGCAGGAGAGTGACGTTTATTCAACATGAACACCTCAGCGTCCATTTTTCCAGCATGGCTGGGGACTAAGGAGAGTTTTCCTTAAGTAGAAAAGAAAAACATCTGGATTAGGACAGAAACCTCATGGGGAAAGGGGAAGCTGCGTGTTTCTAAGGATAAGACCCGAGGAAGACCCTGAGATCCCTGAAAACCTCCCACCCATCCCAACCCAGCCCCAAGGCCCCGGCACCCAGGGAGGAGGGGACCCCACACGCACTGTCCATGCCAGGGAAGGGCAACGGCTGCGCCCCCAGCTGCTGCTCCACGGCCAGCTCCAGGTCGAACGTGATGTGGTCCACGCTGGCGATGAGCTCCTGCATGGTGGCAGCCGGGGGCCGGCGGCAACGGGACGGTAGGGGCGGAATGGTGGCGGCGGTGGCCGCGGCGGGCGGGCGGGCCCGGGCGGGCCC
>JAYRBT010000033.1:13186742-13201250 GCA_036023395.1 Myiotriccus ornatus | reverse complement strand
GGCTCCGCTCCGCGCTCCGGGCCCGCCCGGCCTCCCGCTCCGCCTCCCCGCCCGCTCCCGCAGGGTCCCGGCTCCGCCTCCCCGCCCGCTCCCGCAGGGTCCCGGCTCCGCTCCGCGCTCCGGGCCCGCCCGGGCTCCCGCTCCGCTTCCCCGCCCGCTCCCGCAGGGTCCCCGCTCCGCTTCCCCGTCCGCTCCCGCCAGGTCCCGGCTCCGCTCCGCGCTCCGAACCCCGCTCGGGTCCCTCCTCCGGGCCCCGCTCCCTCCCGGGGGCAGCGGGCGCACCATGAGCTCGCTGCGGCTCCTCGTCCCGCGCTGGTGCCGCGGTGCCTCCCCGGCTGTGCTGCGGGCGCGGGGCGCGGCCCCCCGGCGTGGCTCCGGGCCGGCCCCGCTCCTGCCGCGGCCCCCGGGCCGGGCCCTGCTGGCACGGCTGTGCAGCTCCTCACAGCCCTCCTGCAAACTGCCCGGGAGCGGCCCCAGGGACGTCGCTGCTGGCAGCTGCTCTGCAGCCCCTGAGGAGGAGGAGGAGGAGGATGAAGGCGTGGAGTTCGGGACGCTGTCTGATAAGTTTTCCTCTAGAAAGTATTACCACAAAGCGTCATCACGCTTTTGGGATTTAAAGCTTCAAGAAGAAGGAGAGGAAGAACCAGAAAGGAAACCTCGACGCGGCCCTAAGAACACACCGTACTGGTACTTCCTACGGTGCAAGGCCCTCATCAAAGAGGACAAGGTTTGGGCCCAGCTCTTCTCTCTTTTTTTAGTGTCACTGATGGAAGATGCAGCTCTGACCCATCTGTTGCTTGCTATCTCTACGGAAAGAAGAAAAATAAGATTTTGTTGTAGAATCATCATAGAATCCCAGAATGGTGTGGGTTGGAAGGGAGGGACCTTAAAGAACTTCCACCCCCCGCCATGGGCCGGGACACCTTCCACTATCCTGGGTTGATCCAAGCCCCGTCCAACCTGATCTTGGACACTTCCACGGATGGGGCAGCCACAGCTTCTCTGGGCAACTTGTGCCAGGGCCTCCCTACCCTCCCAGGGAAGAATTTCTTCCTAATCTGAATCTCCCCTTTTTCAGCTTAAAGCCATTCCCACTTGTCCTTTCACCACATGCCCTTGTCAAAAGTCCCTCTCCAGCCTTCTTGCAAGGAACCCCACGCTCTGCAGGACTTCTACTGCTATCTGCCCACAGCTGCACGTATTAATATCCATTGTAATTCGTTCTCGTTTTCTTATCGTGGATTTTTCTCTTCCCTGTAGCTGGCAGAGGCTCTGGAGCTGTTTGAGGTGCAGATGCTGAAGGAGGAGCGTGTCCAGCCGGAGGAAAGCAATTACACTGTTCTCATTGGTGGCTGTGGCAGGGTTGGCTACTTGAAAAAGGCATTCAGGCTGTACAATGATGTGAGTTTTAAGTTCTCTCTCAAAACATTTTCCCAAGCTAAAACTGTTCCAAATATTCCGTCACTTCACTTTGTCTCCAAAATGCCTTTGAGTTAAGTACGCACTGGCACCTTCTTAGCCTGCAGCTCTTAAAAGCAAGTTAAAAAAATTCCACGAGTCCTGCCTTAAAGAAACAAGTCCGACTCCTCCCTCTCTTCCCTCAGATGAAAAAACGAGGATTGATGCCCACGGAGGCCACTTACACAGCCCTGTTCAACGCCTGTGCCGAGTCGCCGTGGAAGGACTCGGGGCTGCAGAGCGCCCTGAAGCTGCGGCAGCAGCTGCAGAGCAAGAACGAGGAGCTGAACCTCATCACCTACCATGCCCTGCTGAAGGTCTGCGCCCTCTGCTCGGACCTCAGGATGTGCTTCGACGTCCTCAAGGTGAGCGGGTCGCTTTTCTCACCTGGTTAAACCCGGTCTGCTGTGGTTAAAGCTCCCGGCAGTGGTCACGTTGCAGCAGACTGGGTAACGGGAAAGTTTTAATGTTTTCTCTGCTCTTTTAGGAGATTGTGCAGAAGGGGCATGTCCTGACAGCTGAGACCTTTAGCTTCCTTCTCATGAGCTGCATAAAGGACAGTGAAAACGGGTTCCGATACGCGCTGCAGGTGTGTCCTCGTGTTCTAGCTGGGGGGGAAAGTGCTGCTGTATTGTAACTCATCACTTCAACACAGGGGGTGGCTCAGGGCTGGTGAAATGGGAGGAGTTCAGCTCCTCTTAGGACAGGTTCTGAAAACTAGACTTCCACCAGGACGTGCCGTAGGCTGGCGAGCAGCCCTGGATCATCTCACAGGGTTCCACTACCTCGAGGTCACTGCCCTTGTCATCTCACCTTGTCGTGCTGTAAACTCGCTCCTCTGCACACAGATCCCATTGACAGATGTGCTTACAGCCTGCTAGATATGCTCCTGTTATTTAGTGTCACATCTGGTGTGCATCTTCCCCTCTTCAGGTTTGGAAACAGATGACTAAACTTGGGATAAAGGGCGACAGCCACACCTACAACCTGATGCTGCGCGCGGCGAGAGACTGCGGGATCGGCGACCCCGTCTTGGCCTCTGAACTCTTGCTCAGACCCCCTGAGGACTCACCTCAGCTACGGCTCCCACCTGGGAAGCAGAAGGAAAGGACGAGAAATCGAAGGAAGAAGGGATCAGAGAGTGTTCCTGTCCGGCTGGATGTGGAAGCCATGGAAAAGCAATTATTTCAGGAGAGCTCGGTGCAGCCCGAGGAACCGATTCAGCGACAAAATGAAGATGTGAATCAGGCTGAAGAAGAACCAGCTGCTCCTGACAGCCCCAGTGTCACCCACAGCAGGGCTGGAGCCTTGATGAGGAGAGGCCACAGTGAGATGGAGCTGGAACAGGCATACCCAAGCCAGGAGATGCCTTTCTGCAACCTGCCCAACTTGCTGGATTCCAGGGTGCCTGACGCAGCCGTGGTTTCCTTGGGGACAGTGGCCACACCATCCCACAGACTGGCTTTGATGGGGGACGTGGAGGGATTCTTGAACAAAATGAAAGAGGACAATGCAGAGCCCAACATTAAAACATTCACGTTACTGGCTGAGCTGGTGGAACCCCAGAGCCCCTCAGAGTCCTCCTTGCTGGCACTGCTGGATGAGCATAAAGTGAAAGTAGATGTGGCCTTCTTTAACACTTTAATAAGGAAGAAAAGCAAACAGGGAGATCTGGAGGGAGCAAAGGTGAGAGCAAAACCTCAGAACCAGCCCTGTCACCACCTCCTTGTCTCACACCTCCTGTGTTTTGCTCTGAGACCCATTTCTGTGTCCATGACAGAAACTGGGATCTCACACTTTTCCACAAACTTGGGTTAATTTCTGAGTATTTTTGGATTCCATTCTAGCACATTCAGCTCCTTGTCTGGAAAGCTGTAGTGATGCTTTTTGGGAACTGATGCCAAGACTTGTGTGTTGCAGAGCGTGCTGCCAGCTCTGGTGAAGAGGGGACTGTCACCCAACCTCCAGACATTCCGTAACTTGGCAATTGCCTGCCACCAGGAGAAGGATGGACTGCAGCTGCTCTCGGATTTGAAGGTAATCAAAGGAAAATCCTCTGCTGCTTGGGGTTCAAGCTGCAGGAAGAGGCAAAATGAAGGGTTAATGCTGCTAAAGTACCTGCTGAGGTTTTTGTGGCAAGTGGCTGTGTTCTCACTTCCGGGGAGCTGTGCTCCTTGTGTGAGAAGGGGCCTGTCCATGTGCCTTTTCCTTCTCGGAGCCCCACACTAGTCAGCAGATGAACAAGTTTAACTGTAGCATTTGTGGTTTCCAGAGGTCTGGAATAACTCCCAACAAGTACATCTACAGCACCCTCATTGCTGGTGCTGTGAGGAAGCTGGATTACAGCTACCTGACGGAGATCCTGCGGGACATGAGGAACAACCAGGTGCCTCCCAACGAGGTGATCATCCGCCAGCTGGAGTTCGCAGCGCAGTACCCCCCAAAATTCGACAGGGTAAGGAGCCAGCCCTGCTCAGGGTGTGAAGGCACCACAGGGGACACCGCCAAGGGAGGGGAATTGTAGATGCCTGAGTTTCCTTTGGGTTTGTCCGATCTGGCTGACCGTTGGGTGATCGCTCTCTCTCCTGTAGCAGCTTGTAGCTGTCTCGGTACTGAAGTGAGTTCTTGTCTAACAGAAACTTGTTTTGTTGGATTTCTGTTTGCAGTACAAGTCCAGGAACCCGTACCTGGAGAAGATTGATGGTTTCCGTGGCTACTACTACCGGTGGCTAAAAGTTATGGCTGGAGAGGAGACCCCCCACCCCTGGGCCAAATACAGGACAGCCAAACGTGGGGTGCAGGACAGCGAGGCCGAGGCTGTGCAGGAACAGTGAGCAGGAGGAGGGCATTTCAAGTTCTTCCAGCACAAGGAGCATGCATGACTTGCTGCTTCAAACTGCTGGTAGTAAAGCTGCTTCTACGTAATAAAATATTTCATTTTAAGGAGAAGCAAATAACGTTTTCAGTGGATTTCCTTAAGCGGATTAGACAGGCTGTAGTTCAGCAAACCCTGTGCTAAACAAGGAAGAAGCAAAATCAGATTCAACAGGCCTTTGGCTCAGCGCTGGTTTTGTCTCTGTGTTCTGTCACTTTGCATGTGACCTCTAAGTCTCTAGACTGCTGGCATTCCTGAAGGGATCTATGCATTAATTCCAGAGAATTCCAGTGAAATTCACCTTTCACCTACACAAGATCAGGGAAGAGCTCAAATCCAACTGGATGCTTGGGAACTGTGTTATAATTTTCTTTCCAAACAGTCTTTTAAACTGAAGTTAGTTGAGAAAGAGGGGTGGGAGCTGGTTGAAAACCAACCCACATTCAGAACAGCCTTCAAACCAAGCACCCAGAACGCATCCAACAGGAGAAAAGGGGCACGGGAATGTTTTGCCAGAACATGACACCACTCTCAGGAAGGCAAACTTTATTTTAAAATAAATGGCTACATTTATTAACCCCACTCCAAAGCACCCCCTCCCCCCCATTTATGCAGGATCCAGGTGACGCTGCTGCTGCTTTAATTGCTTTACAGAAATATCCCATCCCAGGAAGTGGTGCAATTCCACCCATAGTCCATTGAGGAGGAGGAGGACGTCCCTCAGAGTTCCCAAAGCAGTCTGATGACCAAAGGCTTCACCCAGAACAGCCTCTGCATCCACAATGAGTGCACTCAATGATTCTGCCCTGAAAAACAAACGTGAGGAGGGTGTTTCAGCCAAGCCACAGACAGAGCAGGCTCAGGCCTTGAGGCAGGGAAGCGTTGTCCGTGGGAACTGTTTCTACTGTCTAGATTTCTGTTATTTCCCATACTTTAACACCTTTAAAATGAGTGCCAAAGCTGACAGTAACTTTAGAACCAACTAGACACCAACTCTACCAACAAAAGTAGGAAATGAGTAGAGGTAGGAAAAGGTGGAGGAAATTACCAGGAAGAACAGCACAACCTCCTCTCCTGTCCCTGACCTCGCAGAGGAACAAGCTGCACACTCACCACTTCCAGCTTGCTTTTGGGGACCCTGCAGATGCAGTTGGTTCCGAAGTTGGTGTCCCGTGTCTGGATGCAGCGCAGGCAGCACAGGTTCTCATAGCCCTGCTTCTTCCACTTGGCAATCAGGTTCTTGTCAGCGTAGCCCTCCTTGATGCAGTACTCGTAGAGCTCTGGGGAGGGGCAGACACCACCACAGGGAGGTGTTGGAACACTCACTATCAGGAGTTACTGGCTGTAGTAACCAGCTGCACAGCCTCCCCTTCACCCTCCCTCCCCCCAAACCTGATCTTTCCCACCAGCTCCCAGTTCAAGTGCACCCACAGGTGAACATCTCACTCCAGTCTTCCCCCGCCCAAGGTAAATCCCTGCCCTCTCACCTCTGCTGATGGCTTTCCTTTTGTAGAAGAGGTCAAAGATGTAACGTGTTTTCTGGTGGTGGATTCTGAAGATGGGCCACAGGGATTCCACTTTCCTCTTCCCCTCGTGCGGCTCCGTCTCCGCTGGGAGGGAACACAAACACCAGGGTTCAGCTGGCAAATTATTTCCTCAGTCACTTGGCAATAAACTGATCCAAGAGCACTCATAAGTTCATTGCATAGCAGGGATAAGACTGAGATTAATGGGAGAAGACTCAAATTAAAGGGGCCTGACCTGGAACAGTTCCTTTAGGGAATAAAACCACTGGCAGCAGGGTGACAGTGACCCACCCTGGGATGGTGGGTGACTTCATGCCTGGACAAGAACTACAAGTCTTTCCACACCCAAGGGAGCTTCAGCCCTAAACCAACCTGTAACCAAAGCTCTGTGCTCTGTAACCTGAGCTCACACCAAAACCAGGGACCAGCCCAGGCTCAGCACCACTGGACAGAACAGGTCCATCTGTACGTGCAGGGCAAGCTGAGCTTCGTGAAGCAGCTCCTTGGAGCTTGTTCAGGGGTCACGGCCCCGCTCACCTTCTCTCATCTTCTGATCCAGCTCGTCCAGCGTGGGCTCAATGAGCTCCCACCCGTCCGGGGGGGGCTTCCTGCTCCTCTTCACTTTGGGCATTGCCTCAGGAACGGAGCGGGAAAGGCGAGGGCTCGAGGGTCTGCCTGCACTGCCTCGGGGTCACTGGGGAAAACAAAAGGAAAGCAGCTTCTCCTGAGGCTTCTGTGCCCTTTTCCTGTTTTCCACTTCGAGGGTAAAAGCGAGCTTTATGGAGTTCGTGAGAGGGGTGAAATCCCTGTGTCTGCTGCACAGTAAATCGGTTTTTCTCCTCCCCCGCCGACAGCTTCGGGAGCTCCCGGGGACAGCGGGGCGAGGCCCCGGGCCCGGCACCGGCGGCCCGGAGCGGAACCCGGGGAGAGGAGAGGCCGCAGATCCCGGTCCCGATCCCAGTTCCTGTCCTGATCTCTGTCCCGCTCCCGACCCCGCTCCCCGCCCGAGGCCGCAGCCCCGATCCCAGTCCCCGTCCCGACCCCGCTGTTCTGGTCACAGTCCCCAGTCCCGTTCCCGATCCCGTTCCCAATTCCGATCCCTCACCCGCCGCTCCCGGTCCCGATCTGAGCCCCGATCCCGGTTCTTGTCCCGCTCCCTGTCCCGTTCCCGATCCCGATCCCTCACCCGCCGCTCCCGTCGCGTCCCCTCCGTCACCGGGGTCCTCCCGCGGCCCCGCCCTTGGGCCGCCCGGCGCTCTGCCCGAGCCAACGCCCCCCTCCTCCCTTCCCGCCGCCGCGCCGGGACCGGGAGGGGGAGAGAAACCACCGGGACAGGGAAACCAGCGGGACACACCCGGCTCAGCCCGGCCCGGCCCGGGGGCGGCGGCGGCGGCGGCGGGGGCGGCCCCGCTCGGGGCCTGCGGGCGGGGGCGGTCCCGGTTCCCGTTCCGGTTCCCGTTCCGGTTCCGGGGCGCCGCTCGGGCCGGGGGGGCCGCGCCGCCATCGCCGCGATGCCGAAAGGTGGGGGGGGGACGGCGGGCAGGGCGGCCGGGGGGGCGCGGGGGCGGCGGGCAGGGATCGTGCCCCTCAGCCCAGGCTGTGGAGGTGCTGCGGGGGGCCCGTTCCGCCCCCTCTCCCGGTCGGGGGGTGTGTGTGTGGGGGGGGTCCCTTCCCCCTCACCGGGGGGTCCCTGAGGGCGCTCCGCGGCTGGGGGTGGGCGCTGAAGGGGGGGATTTCAGGCTCCTCTGGGGGTTCCCCCCGTGTTCCCGGTGTGAGCTCCGTGTGCTCCCCCCGCCATGGGAGCCGCGGCCGCTCCCCGGGACGGGGCCTGGGGCTCACGGGGAGGGGGTCGCGGCCACACCGGGGGGGGTCCCGGGGCCGTCCCGTGCCCAAGGGCCGGGAAAGGGGCTCAGAGGGTCCCGACCCGGAGGGAGGGGGGGGGGGTTCTGGGGCTCCATCCGCGGCTCCTTTGATGTGGCCGCGTCCTGGGTGTTCCCGAGCGGGCACCGACTCGCTCCTCGTGTGATTCAGGAGCTGCCGGGGCTGTCACGGCCGGGCTGGATCCGCCCAGAACCTTCTCCGCGGGCCCCATCTGCATAATGGGCTCCGGCAAGCCCCGGGCGCGCCCGCTGAACGCGGCCCGGCCCTCCCCGGTCCCCTTTCCCTGCCGTCCGTTTCATCAGCGTCTCCCGGACTTCGGGAATCCGGACCCCATTCCCGGTCTAGATTTCCTTTAAACCGCCTCATTTTGTGCCCGTCTCGCGCGGTGCTGGTAGATGGGGCTGGAGCTTTCACGTGGTTTTTGTGAAGGCCGGGTTTAACCCCATTTTCCGTATTTAAATGGCCCTGCAACCCGGGGTTTCCTGCTTTTTGTTTCGTGGCACGGCTTTAAATGTTTGACTCGAACCTTTTGCTTTTTTGGGAAAAGAGGGATCTTTGCTCGTTCCCCCCCCCTCCGCCCACAAATCGGTGGGAATTGGTGGATTGTTGGCAGTCAGTGGATTTTGGCACTCACTATTTAATATAAAAGGAGGGGGGGCATTAATCAGCCAATAATAAATTTGGTTACAGGATTATTTGTGATTATTTTGATGGTTGGGGTTTTTTTTTACATAACTTGATTTAAAAGAGGAGTGATCCCATCAGTATCCTTCTGTTCTCTTTCATTTAAATCTCTTAATTTTGCTGTTTAAAGCTGAAGACAGGAGGTGTTTGAGAGTGTGCCTGGCACAGTGGGCTTTGCTGCAGGTGAAATCTGCAGGTGATGACTTTTTAAAAACGCTTCACAGAGGAGGAAGAGAATCATCCCTGTTTTGCAGATGGGAAAACTGAGACACTGAGGTGGTCAGTGGCAGGTTGTAGGACCAGCATTGCCCGTGTCTGGCTGATGTTTTGGGAGCAGAGCCACAGCCCTGCGCTCCCTGAGCTCCCTCCCCACAGTCACTCTCATGGGCTTCACTCCTCCATTTGCTTCTTTTTAGCCTTTTAATACAAAATAATTCCTGTTTAGTTGCTTCCCCCCCTTTATCACCCCCGTTTGTTTGCAGTGATGAGGGGTTTGTGTTCCTCAGTCCCCAGCCCAGTGTGGAATTCTGGAGCAGCTGGATGAGGAGCCGCCTGGCCCCTCTCGGTGTGCCAGAGATCTTAGTGCTGCTCCATTGGGAGTGATGTCATGGGCTGGGCAGTGAGGTAATGTCTCCTCCGGAGCATTCCCGTGGTAGATCCCCTTCCCAGAGGGTGTCAGTGTTGCCACGTGGGATGGTGGGAACAGGCAAGCAGAAAACACCCGTCTGTGTGGGTGCAGCAAGTTGTGCTTGTGGTCTGAGAGCCCACGAGCCTCCCCAGCTGGGGGCAGAGGGAGAAGGCTCTGGTGTCTGTGCTTCCCTGTTTCTCATGGTAAAACACCTCTGGAGTCTGTAAGGCTTCACAGTGGGGATTTGGGGATAATTTATTCCACAGCTCCGCTTCCACTGAGCTGAAACATGTGAGAGTTTGTCCCTGCTGAGCCAGGAGAGTTGGTCAGAAAATGTGGGGTCTCTAAAGCTCACAGGGGCTGCCTGCCCTGGTGCTCTCAGTCCCTCCCAGTCCAACAGCACACAGTGACAGAGCAGTGGCAGGTCTCCCATGGATCCCATGCGATCCCAAGGAAGGAGGGATGGTCCTCATCCCTCCCCATCACCATAAGGCTCCTGTTGTCCTGGGCAGGTGAAGTGAGGAGGGCGAGTGAGATCCAGGGTTTCCTGCTCCTTCCAAGTCTCCTGCAGGGAGCTCCCTTGCCAGGGTTGTTTTCTTCTTGCCAATCTCCTTCTCTCAGGGCTGTGGACTGACTGTCCAACGTGCTTCCCAGTTCTTTGGGCTGGAGGAGCATAAGGTGAGCAGTGACTTGCAGGAATCATTAATGGCTTCAGCAGTTCATTAATACCAGAGTTTGAGCCTGGGGCAGATCTCAGCCAGGCAGTCCCAGCCGTGCTCCCCTTCCTGGTTCCTAGAGCTTGTTTTTATTTTTCCTTCTAAAGCAGTAAAACATGAAGGCTCCTTTCAGTGCTTCGTCAGCTCTCATTGTAATTCCCAAAGCTTTTGTCCAATAAGCTTCCTATTTTCCCCTGGCACAGCCTCAGTGCAGGGGAGGGGTAACGGAGCCAAGCTTTGGGAATGTTGGTTGTAACCACAGGAACACACTGTGATTCCCCCTGTGCAGGGAAGGAAATCAGAGAGGCCACAAGTGCAGGCAGGGAAGGGTGGTATCAATAATCCCAGTTCTCTGTGCATCTTACCCAAAAACCTTGGAGCGTTTCACCGAGTTCAGTGTGGGTTTTTTGTTCTTTAGATCCCATCAGAGGAGCTATTTTGGTTTGTCCAATCTGCACTGAAAATCCAGAGAGCGCTGCAGGAGGAGCAGACCTTTCTGGAAGCTCATCACTAACCCATTTGTTAATTTTATTGTTCTGTGCAGGAAGAAAAGGAGGCCACAAAGGCCGAGCAAGACAGTACACAAGTCCTGAAGAGATTGATGCCCAGCTCCAAGCAGAAAAGCAAAAGGCAAGGGTATGTGTTGGCCTCCACTGTGTGCTTCCTGCCATGATTCCTGGCTTGTCCAGCCTGATTACTTGTGGTTCAGGAGCAATGGCAGCTCAGGCATTGCCAGGATCTTTCCAACAGTGATCAGAGTATGGACTCTGAATCCAGCCTGTTCCTGAGGCGTGGTGGACCATCCAGTTCACCATCTGAAGGTTAAAGGACAAGGGAGCTGATTACTCAGCGGCCCTGGAGATGCTTTCTCCCCATATTTCATCATTCCAGTCTCCAGTGTCAGCTAATTTTTTTATCTGTGCTCTGCATCTTGGCTTTGGAGAACAAGGCCTCACATCTTGACATGTTATTGAATGTCGAAATTATTATATTTGCCCTCTCCTAGACTTAAAAGACCAAACTCCTTTGACTTCTCCCTGTAAACATGATTTTCTCGTTTGCCTCCGACTTGCAGGGAGAGATAACAGGGTTTTCTGGCATGAGGCCTTTTTTTGGGTGTGTTTCTGTGCCCCAGCATTGGACTGTAACAGCTCCTCCTGCTTCCATGACCTGACTGGTGTCCTAAAAGCTACAGCTCCTTTTTGCAGCGCTTGCTCTCTTGATTCCCAAGTTATCACAGCTCTGGTGACGCTCTGACTGCTCTTTTTCTGGGACTTTTTGAAAGTGCTGCCTAAGCCCAAACACACAATTCCAGCTGAGGCCTCCCAGCACTGACCACAGGAGGATAATTACACCCCATGTAGGAAATACTGATGAATACCTCTAGGATGACTCTTTCAGGCAGTTCTGAGCCATAGTGTTGACTCCTCTTTAATGTTCTACCCAGCTGGAACTCAGGATGATTGTTTGGTTTGCTGCTTAGCCACATATTCCAGCCTGGTGTTGGGTTTCTTCTTCCAAAGTGTAGCTCCTCTTGGTTGCTTTCTGATTCCACCTTCTTGGTTTCATGCTGTATTTCCAAGTTCTGAAGCCACTTATGAGTCTGATCCTGTTTTCCAAAATGATTCCAACTCCTACCAGTGTGACATCATTCACAGACTGTATAAGTGTCCTCTGCTTCCATGTTGTTAATAAAAATACCAGCAGGAAGTGGAACAGAAAAGCAGGACCCACTTGAAATGTGTGTCTTGTTTCTCAGCAAACCAGGGAGCTGCTCTTTGAGAAGGGTTTGTTTTTTTGTGACAATCCATATCATATAGTGATGGTTACATCCAACACTATTTTATTAAGGAAAGCTTAAAAAAAAACCCAAATTAGCAAAATTACTCCTCTTTCTGCCCCGTGCTCACACCCTTTGCCAGTTGCTTGATGAGGGATATTGGCAGCGGTTAAACAAGCTGTTCACACCCGTGTTGGTCCTTTAAGAGTTGGATTTGGGATTTTGATTGACATCTATTTCCTCTGATTTCCTGTGGTTCCATAGGAAGAAGAGGAGCAAGAAGAAGGAGGTGAAGGAGCAACAGGAGACCCCAAAAAGGAGAAGAAGTCTTTAGATTCAGATGAGAGTGATGAAGATGATGAGGATTATCAGGTACTGTCATTCTCAGGCACTTCATGCAGTGGCACCACCCAGATTCTTGGGGCAGGGCAAGATTCATGCACTTGACTCAAGAGTTCTATTTGACAGCTACCTATAATAAATTTTTTAGGGAAGAACCATTTTTAGAAGCCCAGAAAGCCTCACTTTGACAGCATTTTGTCCTCAGAATGAAAACTCGTGTGTGTTTATAAATGAAATACGAAGGCAAGAAGAGTTTTAAAAAAGGCTGACGTGCCAAGATAACAATCTTGGTTCATAAATGGTTTTGCTGGCTGGCAATAAAACCCTCTTGAGTTGTGCTTTTGGGGTGCCTTGCAGTATGTTTGATGAGCTCAGAGACAACTCAGTGTGAGATTTAACCCCCCCACCTTGTTCTTGAACCGCAGCAAAAACGCAAAGGCGTGGAAGGGTTGATAGACATTGAGAACCCCAACCGTGTCATTCAGACAACCAAAAAAGTAACTCAGCTGGACCTGGATGGACCTAAGGAGCTCTCACGACGAGAGAGGTGAGTCTTTCCTGCTCCCTTGGTGGGATTTGGTGCATCCCTGGAGTTTCATCCTTGCTGGTGGCAGCAGCTTCACACGGGGGGGTGTTTCCCTGCTCCAGGTGTTGGTGCTTCAGGGAGACCCTTTAAGTGTGTTGCTGCCCAGAGCAGACACTGAACAGCAGCAAACTGTCAAGCAGGGCTCCCTGTGTATCAAAATGTGATTCCTTAAGAGCTTCACAGAAGTTGTCTGCCCTCTGGGAGCAGCTGTGGCCATTCTGGAGCCAGGATGCACTAAGAGAAAGCAATTTAGGCCATTCCTTTCCTGAAGTTTTGTGCCACAAAATCAGGTGTAACAGAAATCCATTTGCCAGAGGTCACCTTGGATCCACTTTAATCCTGCTGCAGAAGGTGCCCTGGTGACAGGCAGTGGTTTCCCGGATTCCAGGCACTGTGGTGAAATTTTTGTCTTGAGCAGATGAACAAGACGGAAACCAAAGTTTAATCTTCTAGTTCCATTTGTCAGTGGCGAGTTTTAGAGGGAAATATTTAAGCTTTCTCTTTATTTGGGATTGATTGCTTCAGCAGGACACCTTTGAGGGTAAGGCTGGGAAAAGCATGTCTCAGTGCTGTGTGGTCTGGGGCAAATTCATTTAACCTTCCGTGTCCATGTCATTATTTAGCTGAAGGAAGGTAGAAGTAATCTCTCCTCATCCCTGTTCAAACCCTGCAAGAGATAAAACCTGTGCCTGAAAACTGGTGAAGGCCCCCCCAGTTCTGGTGGGTCATCCATGTCTGTCCTCACCGCCCTTCCCAGTCGGAAGCCTCCCCTGCTCTGCCTGTCCCTGTGAGCCTCCCTGGATACTCTGGTGACTGGGTTTTTTTCCCCTCAAACAGGGAGGAAATAGAGAAACAAAAGGCAAAAGAAAGATACATGAAAATGCACCTTGCTGGGAAAACAGAGCAAGCCAAGGCAGACCTTGCCCGACTAGCCATCATCCGGAAGCAAAGGGAAGAAGCTGCCAGAAAGAAAGAAGAGGAAAGAAAAGGTTAGAGAACAATTAATCATACCCTCCTACTTGTCTGTGCCACGGCTGCAGTGCCAAGAGCCATCATTTCTCGTGTCACACGTGCTAATCCCTCATCTCCTGAGCCTCTGTGGTGTTCTCACAACTCCCCTCAGCAAGACCAGGTTCAGCTGTTTCCTTCTCATAAAGCTCTTGATTTATAAAGCTCTCGATTTATAAAGCTCTCAGGCACCTGAACGGGGAACAGGGAAAGAGAGAAGGGAATTTCCCTTGACATCCATACTGTCCCGTGCCTCCCAGGCAGTGCTGGCTCCAGTTTAGGGCTTTAGCAGGTTGTGATTTACCTTCTTTGCATGCTGGGGATCTGATCTGCCCAGGGAGTTTGCAGCATTCCTTCCCTTCCTGCCCTTTCTCCATAGCTCTGGTAGGTGTGAACCAGAAGTCTGACAAGCACAAGCTTGTCAAATTTCAGGAGAGAAATTTGGGCATCAGCATCAGGGTGACTTGTGGATGCCTTAAGAGAGGCCGGGGGTAGAAGGGAACACTCAAGTGGGGGCTGTGCCTCTCTTAGCTCAGGGGATCTGCCAGGGGTTGGTGGGGAGGGTGGGATTTTTTTCCTTTGCTTGGCAGGATTTCATTCCCGGGGCTGCCATCCCACCCCCCCAGTCCCCGAGGTGAACGATGAAACTGTTGTTTTCCTCCCCCAGCAAAAGACGAAGCGGCCATGGCAGGTAAAAGACTGCAGTCACTGTCCCTTAACAAGTAAGCACAGGCCATGCAAGAGGAGGAAACGCCGGGGAACTGTGCCTGGTCCTGCCGGGAGCTCTGCCGTGTCGCCTTCCAGCGATGCCACGCGGGGTGTCCTGCAGCATCGACGTCACCTCCCCCTCCAAGAGACACTGACGATGTGTTTGTCCTCATCCTGGCACAGATTTCCATTTGGGGTCAGGGGCAGCTGCTCTCTGCAGTGCAGAGCTGTGCTGAACAGCAGTTCCCTGTAACAGTTGGGAAACATGAATGTTTTTGCTGTTTTTAGGATCAAGAACTCGTAGATGGGGGGGCGG
>JAYRBT010000033.1:13166627-13184110 GCA_036023395.1 Myiotriccus ornatus | reverse complement strand
GCTCTGGGGATACCCAGGGAAACTCAAGGATATCCAGCAGTGATGCAGCTCCTCGTGCTGAATCCTTTAATCTCTCTCACTCGTTTGCAGGAATGCTCAGGGTTGCTCCAGGGATACCCAGGGATGCTCCCAGGCTGGGCAGCAGCACACTCAGGGGATGCTTGGGGGTCATCACCCCTGAGGTGACCCCGAGCCTGTCCCTGCACCCCCTCAGCCCAGCCCTCACCTGATGCTGTTCTTGTGCAGGGTGTCCAGCGTGGCGTTGGCCGTGTCCGAGCTCGCCTTCTTGTCCAGGTTCTGGAAGCGCTCGCGGGCGGTGAGGCCGCGCTGGGAGCTCTGCTTGGGGACATCCAGCTTCCCCCCGAAGGTCAGGGCGCCCTGGCTCTCCTCGTAGGTGAACAGCATCGGGCAGCAGTCATGGCCCTGGGGAACAGCCCGCCCTGCTCAGCACCCTCTGGCCACGGTGCCCACGCCGTGCCCACCCCGTGTCCCCGCCCGGACTCACCGCGGCCACCAGGCTGTTCTCGGTGATGAAGGTGACGGCCAGGAGGGGCAGGGTCTCGGTGCACAGGGTGGCGACGCTGTGGGACAGGGCAGGGCGTTGGCAGGGAGCTGAGCTGCAGCCTCTGCCCCGAGACTGGCACAGCTCGTCACGCGGGTGGAAGCCACGAGACTGCGAGAGGACCCACCGCCTCCTCCATCCGTGGGGCTCTGGGAATGCCCCAGGGGTGTCCCAGCTCCTGGGGCTGGACTGGTCTATGTCCCCCACCCATGTACAGGGATGTTCCAAGGATACCCAGGGATGCTCAGGGGTACCCAGGGATGCTCTAGCGCTGTCCCAGCTCCTGAGGCTGAATCCCTCCCTCTCCCTCACCCACTTCCAGGGCTGGACCCCTCTATCTCCCCCACCCATTTACAGGGATGTCCTGGGAATACCCAGGAATGCTTGGCAATACCCAGGGATGCTCAGGGATACCCAGGAGTGCTCCAGGGACACTCTGGGCTGTTCCAGCTCCCAGGGCTGGAAACCCTCCATCTCCCCCAACCATGTACAGGGATGTTCCAGGGATACCCAGGGGCGCTCAGGGATACCCAGGAACGCTCTAGGGATACCTGGCAGCCCTCCAGGGATGCTCTAGAGCTGTCCCAGCTCCCAGGGCTTGACCCTTCCATCTCCCCCACCCACACACAGGGATGCTCTGGGAACGCTCTTGGCCCCACCCAACCCCGGTACCCCCACCCCGGGGTCAGTTTGGGGATCAATCTCCCCCCGGCACGGTCCCCCCCAGCCCCCTGCCCTCCCCAGCCCTGCTTACGCCATCTTCCTGCCGGCGTCGGCGAGGCACAGGGTGCTGTCGTGGCTCACCCAGGCCACGCGGGACCCGCTGGCCGAGAAGCAGATGCTGTGCACCCACCCACAGCTGCTGCTGGACTCGAACATCAGCTCCCCAAAGGGCATCTTGGAGCCCCACGGGGTGGGGCTGGGCCGCTCCTCCACCTCCTTGATGTAGGCTGAGAAGATCCTGGGAGGGAGGGGGGCAGCTCTACCGTGTGTCCCCGGACACAGCGCCCTGCGCTGCCTCCACCCCTGCTCCCTGAACGCTTCTGTCCCCCTGGCAGAGCCCGTGGGGTCTCACAGGGGGGCTGTAATGCTGGGATCGTCCCCAGCACACCCCCAGACCTCCCTGCATCTCCCCTGTGCTCCATGCCCTGCTCCAAACAGCACCCCGGAGGTGAAGCCTTCCCCACAGACAGACAATCCAGGGCTCTGGGCTGCCCCACACAGCTCTGTGCTGTGCCAGGGTGTGACCCCAACCATCCTCGGGGGCCCCTTCACTGAGGCCCCCCCGGTCACCCACCCCCCTGCTCCTCACCGGCACTTGAAGTCGCAGGAGCCGGCGGCCAGGAGGACGTTGTTGGGGTGCCAGTCGAGGCTGAGCACCGTGGAGCGGATGGGCTTCTTGATGTGCTTGCAAACCCACCTGCATGGAGAGGGCTTGGCCTCAGGGGGAGCATCACCTCCCACAGGCACCCCACTGGGTTGTCGGGGGGTGGATGAGGGTGGTGAACGCTCCAAGTGCCCCAGGAGCTGCCCTGGGCCACCATACTGCAGTAGCAGTTCGGGCATGTGGAGTCCATCTCTCCATCTCCCCGTCTGTCTCCACTTCCAGCTCCTCTCTCTCCCCGTCATCTCTTCCTGTCTTACCTCCAGCTCCTCCAGTCTCCTCTCTCCCAATCCATCTTCCATCTCCCATCCATCTCATCCATCCATCTGTCCTTCTGACCATCCCTCCCTCCATCCACCCATCCATCCCCCCCCATCTCCCCCGGGACAGACCCACCCAGCCCTGCCGGATCCTCACCAGTCGTTCTCCTGCTCGAAGTAGCAGATGGAGATGAGCCTGGAGCCGCTGCCCACGGCAAACTTGTTCTCCTTGGGGCTCCACTTGACACAGCGGGCGGCGCGGTTGATCCGCAGGATCACCAGGGTGGGTTTCCACACGTTGCCCTTCAGGGTCCACACGTAGGCGTTGCGGTCGGTCCCGCACGTCACCAGCCGGTTGCTCTCAGGGGCCCAGTCGATGCCTGGAAGGCAGAGAGGGCTGATGGTGGCCCAGGGAGCCATGGGAATGGGAATGGGGATGGGGATGGATCACTCGGGGCTGGGGGGCTGTTTGAAGGCAGAGTTGTTCTGGGTGGTCTCTGCTCCAGGGTCCTTCTTTACCCTACTCCCACATCCATCCCAAATGATCCCACCCCATCCCTTCCCACCTCAAAGGATTCCATGTCAACCCATTACACCCCATCTCTCCCATTCATCTAATTCCGTCCCTCCCCACCCCATCCCTTCCCATGCCTCCCACACCATTCCATTCCATCCCATCCCCACCCATCTCTCCTACATATTTATCATCCATCCATCCATCCATCCACCCATCCATCCATCTCATCCCACCTCACTCCATCCCTTCCCTTCCCACCCCTCCCACATCATCCCAACCCATGCCACCCCATTTCCCCCATCCGTCCTTCCCCTCGCCCCCCGTCCTTTCCATCCCAATGCATCTCACCCATCTTTTCCCTCTATCCATATTCCTTCCCATCCATTCTATCCCACCCCATCCATCTCATCCCACCTTATCCCTCCCCATCTCTCCCATCCCATCCATCCCACCCCAGGGTGCCTTCTGATACGCCAGGCCGGGGCCAGGAGAGCTGGACACAACCTGCTCCCTCCGCTGCACCAGGAGCTCCCGATGCCACAAGCGGGGCTGGGATTGGCTCCAGGGCAGGGCCACCCCCCCTCCGTGTCCCCGTCCCCTCCGCCAGCCGGGACTCACCCGTCACCTGCCCGTTGTGCTCCTTCAGCTCGTGGATTTTGCTCCACTTGGCCCCGTCCTTGCGGTAAATGTGAACCTCGTGGTTGTTGGGGCACAGGGCGATCTCTGGGAGGGACAGGACAGGGGCAAAGTCCCCCCAGGTCAGGGGCTCTGTGGGGGCAGCAGGGCCAGGCAGTCCCCACCCACCCCTTCCTGGGCTCCAGGTCCCCCTGCATGGCAGGGGGGATCCCACCAAGCCCCCCAGCCCTGGCCCTGCACGGCCCTAACGCTGCAAATTGTCCCTAAGGGAAGGGAGAACCCCAGACCCAAGAGCCCGCTCTCTTCCTTTCCCTAAAGAGCCCCATGGGGCTGGTGGGATGGGATAGGATAGGATAGGACAGGACACGGGAAGGCTGCAGGCACACAGCTCCCGAATCCAGCCCCATCCCGCCCCTCCTGCCCGGCCACAGCAGAGAAAGCCCTTTTTGTTCCCCCACGTCCCCTGTGCCGCGGTCGGGAAATGCCATCGGCCGTGAATCACCCGGCCCTGCTCTGCTCAGCTCAGCTCTGCTCTGCTCTGCTCTGCTCCACGCTCCATCCTCCCTCCCCACGCCCCACGGTGCCTCTGGGCCGGACACTGTGCTGGCACCCCTGTGCCAGGCCCTGTCCTGTGCCAGGCTCTGTCCCTGTGCCAGGCCCTGTCCTGTGCCAGGCTCCACCCCAGCAGAGGGATCTGGGGGATACAGGGGACCATGTGCTGTCCCAGCCCCTGGATCTGTCTGTGGTAGGATTTATACCCCCAAACCCAGCCCCAACCCAGCTCTGCCCTGTCCCGGGAGCATCTCCCACCACAGGGATGTTTAGCCAGGACAGTCAGTGCTTTATCCCTGGGCATTTTGGGATGGGGTACCCCAGCCGTACTTACGGGTCCGGTCCTTGTTCCAGGCATGGCAGCTGATGGGCTCCAGCAGGAAGCTGTGGTAGGCCATGGCTCACGGGCTGGGAACAGGGAGAGACCCCCGTGGCTGGTCAGGACATGCTGCTCCAGCCACTGGGACAGCTCCCAGCCCCACCGAGCGATCCCTCCCACCAGGATCAGCCCTGTGTCACAGCCCACGGTGTCCCCTCTCCGATGGGGAGGAGGTTTCCCTGAGGATTTCCAAGCTCAGAGACTGCTCGCTTCCAGAGACCTCCGAAATCCCACCACCAGCTCCTGCCCCAGCCGGCTGGAGCTCAGTGGGCACACAGGGACCCTGTGTCCATCCCAGGTGTCCCACCACGGGCAGCATCTCCTCTCTCCATCCCCACAGGGCCAGATCCACTTCCTCCTTCCCCACCTCTCATGTACGAAGTGCCAAAGCCCCATGGAGGCACCTCCATCCCATTCCATCCCATCCCATCCCCTCCCATCCGTGCTCAGTCCCGGTGACTAATTCCTTCTCCTGGCTGAGCTCCCACCGTTCCTGCTGGTCCCCACCAAGTGCTCCGGTGCCACCGGATGGAGCAGCTTCCCGCAAGCCCCCTCCAGGTGCCACGGGACCAGGAAGAGCTGGGAGCAGAGTCACAGCCCCCTGGCCATCCAGCTGAGGGAATGCAGGGATGCAGGGAAACACCTCGCCAGGGCGTGACCGACGGGGATTACTCACAGCTTGCTCTCGGCTATTTTGGGAACTCCCCGAACACGTCCCGTTTTCTTTGGCAGCTGAAAACGGTACAGGGGAAGGAAAAAAGTCCCTCCCAGCAAAGCTCCGTCCCCGGGCTGGCGAAAAGAAAACACAAAGAGCTGCATCACCTGCCTGCTGCACGCAGAGAAATCCCAATGCACAGCACGGGCCCTGCTGCCCCACACCCCACAGTGGAGCCCCTGCCAGAACACCCGTCCCCACTGGCCAAGGACGTGAGCATGGATGACAGGCAGCTGCCCTATCCCAGCTGATCCCACTGGGATGCAGCATGGGGTGACCCAAGGAGGGTACGAAGCTGCTGCCATTGGGTGCCGGATGGAGCAGCACCGCGAGGGACGGATAAAATCAGCACAACAGGGACACTGCTGTTCCCTCGGGAGAGGGAAAATGTGTGAAATAGGGACTTGGCTGAAACCAGGACCCAGCTGAAACGGGGACCGGCTGAAACGGCTCCCGGGGGGACGGATGGGAGGCAGGGCACGCCGCGGTGCTTTCCGGCCTCGACGTTCGCTAAGAAAAGAGCGATGCTTTGGGTTTTTCCAGGTGGTTGGGATGCACAGAAGCATAAACCCTCCTCCCTGGGGGTCCTGCTGCTCTCTAGTTTAATGCCACCCCGAAGGGATGAGTTCAGCTGCCGTGCCCGGAGCGGAGGCTGCCTCAGGAAGGAGCGAGGGCTGCTCGGCCCTTCGCACTCCAGTCCCTCCCTGCAGCGGTTGGTGTTTCATTTCCCTCACAGCCCGTTTACAACCAGTTCCCTGAGCCCTGCTCCCGCCCTGGGGTGACCCACAGAGGCTTGGCAGCCCCTTTCCCAGCAGGAAAAAAGCACTGGAGGGGCTGTGGCTGTCCCCCCGCTCGACAGGGGGGCTCGCGAGGGAGGAAAATGGGAATTTTCCAAAGGCCAGACAGGGCGGGATTGGGACTCGGAGCAGCTCCGTTATCTCCCCGGCCAGTCCAAGCAGTTCGGAAACATCCTTGGAGGAGATAACCAAACCTTGGCAGAGCCGAGCGCTGGGGGCTCCTCCCAGTCCCCGGAGGAAGCCACGCACCAGAGGAGCTGTATTTTGGGGTTTTGTGAGCCTGGAGGGTTTTGCACCCACCAGTGCAGGACCCCGTGGAACTCTCCCCCCGGCCACCACGGTGGGCCCCCGGCACTGACCCCCGGGAGACCCTCTGCTCCCTGAGGCAGCTCAGGGTGTCATCCCCCCCGTGCTCCTGCCAGCCAGGCTGGGGACACCCGTCCTCGGTCCCCAGTGTTGGTTGGGGTGCCCCAGGAGCCAGCCTGGCCCTGGGGGGACATCACCGTCCCAGGGCAGAGGGAGGGCAGCTCGGACCCTCCTCTTCCTCACGCTGGGCAAAGCGGGGAGCAGCTGATTCCCGAGGAGGAGAGGACAGATCAGATCGTGGCAGCCCTGGTTCTGCCGGCACCAACCACGACGGGACCCCCACGGAAGGACCCTTTTCACACCCTCCACCCCCCCTCACAACTGTCAGACCTCCAGCAAGAGGAAAAACCTCAAACTTGCTCACAAATCTGGGGGGGGGGAACTTCAAACATCCAAAACGCAGCGACAGCAAAGCTCTCACAAGGCAAAGGGCTGCCCGCACCCCCCTGACCCCCGCCGGGGGGTCCCCACGTCCACTCGAGCGGGGTGGGAGCAGCAGCAGCGGTGACAGCCACAGCCCCAGGGGACAGCCACAGGTCCTCGCTGGGGTGGCAGAGCTGCCTCCTGCCCGTCCTTACCTTTCGGAGCAGCGCGGGCAGGGCGGGCCGGGCTCAGTTCACGGGCGGCGGGGCTCGTTCATGGACTCTGGGCAGTCGACACGAACGCAGCCCCCAGCGAGCGGCGGGAGCTGTGCCTGCCCCGCCGAGGCTGCCCGACTTCCCTTTTCCTCTCCGAGAAATGCAACCACTTCCTTACGTGGGCGTTGGGGGAGCGCACAGCAGCTCCGCGGCCGCCCTGCCCCTGTGCCTGCGGGCCAGGGCCGCTCCATCGCCGCACGTGGACCGGACACCGGCCCCGGGATGCTCCCGCCGGCATCCCGGTGGGATGTGGGCAACGCGCCCCGCGGGCACGAGGGAAGGACGCGGCCGGGAGAGCAGAGGGATGCCCGTCCTCCCCCTCTGGCCGCGGGAGTGTCGTTCACCGCCTGGTCCCTGATGCGTTTCGGAGGGATGGGACACCCTGCCTGCCTCCCGCTGCTGGCCTGGAGCAGGGAACAGCTGCGTCTGGAGCCCACCCGGGGCGAGACTCCCGTCGACATCGCCTCCCACGGCCGGGGAGATCCGCGGGGCCCCGCGGAGCCGAGATCCGGCCGCCCTCGGATCAGCTGCTGCTGGTTCCTGCATCCCACGGAGCCCACTGGGACCCCAGCCCAGGCTGGGTCACCGAGCCTTGTCCCCACACACCAGCCATCCACCCCTCGAGGTTCTTCCCTCCTGCTTCAGAGCAACTCATGTTTATCCCGTTCCCGGCCGGGCAGGGCAGCTCAGCTCTGGGAAAGAGAGATGGGTTTCAGTTTCTCACCCTTTCCCTTCCCGAGCAAGGGGACGCACTCACCCCTTCCCTCCCCGAGGGACTGCAGGACGGGCAGGGTCCCTTCTCAGCCCCAGGCAAAAACACTGAGATCCATTTTCTCTCATTAGGTGTTTTTTTCATCCTTTTTTATCTTACCTGGACCACATATTTTAGAATTTTTTTTTTTTTAATACTTTTAGGAAGTAAACCACCAACCTTTCAAAGTGACTCCAGAAACAAAGTCATTGCTGCCTGTGAGAGATAAACATCTAAATTGTCCATACGGAGATGGACAAAGCCAAATCCGTGCTCCTCTGTCCACCCAGGGTCACTCTGCTCCACAGGACACTAAACTCCATTCTCCTGGTGTCCCACCTGACAAACCCCACCCATCCCAGCCATCCCACACACCAGATCCCCAGACTGCAAGACGAGCAGAGGTTAAATACTCATTATTTTATGTTTAGAAGGGAGAGGAAAGAACTGGAAAGCCAGTCAGTTGTGTGCAAGGAGCCCAGCACCTGAGAAGGATCCAGCCCTGCAGTGGAGAACTTTGTGAGCTGATCTTCCACCCTCCCCCTTCAGCCGCCCCAAGCCGAGAAACGAGCAGGGTATGAAGCAACCCTGGTTCCAGAGGAAGTGGTAAATTTGGTGTTTTTTTAAACACACTTCTGCATTTTCAACAGAAACTACTCTTGAAGGTTGTAAAGCAATGCCATGAGCCAGCTGATCCCCTCAGAGCACAGCCTGCCCCGGCCTCAAGGCAGCACAGGGAGGAGGAACCAGACCTGTGAGTGAAATTTGTGCAAATGCCTCTGTGAGCTCCCGGGGCTCAGAGCTGAACTGCAAAAGGTTCCTGGAGACAAAGGCCCTGCACTGCAGCCAGACCACAGTGACACCTCTGGCAGGTGCTTTGTTCACCACCAGTCACTATAAACAGGATCTTACAGGCCAAGCTCTACACAACACCCAGGCCTGTGCAGCTTCAGGGACTTACAAAGCCATTTGCTTTTCATTTGCTTTCCCAAGATGCGGCTCAGCAGATTTCGCCTCACTTTCCACACGCAGCCCTTCGCCTCGTTCCCTGGGCACTGCACTGGGAGCAGGGTTGGTACCAATCCCAAAAGGGAACTACAAGTAATTCCAGTCATTTGCCTCTGGAAAGAACTTCGGCCCACTGAGCAGACAGTAAAAAAAAGACATTCAGGTTAATTTGCTGTTATTATGGATTAAATGCAAGGCAGACAGGATTAAGAGTAGTAGGAAAAAATCATTCATCCTCCAAAATCATCACCTCAAGGGAACAGTTTTCCAGGAAGAAGCTCATCTTCCAGATGATCCAGATCATCACAACTCCAGGTCCTCCTCTGTCAACTCAGAGAAACTTTCAGTTAAGATGAACTTTGCTTTTTTTAAGGCCATAAAGTATCAGTGCAGGGTTTTCCCATTCCCTCTCTCTCCCAATTAATTCCCTAAACATCCCTTTTGTAATCACCACCAATGAGCATCAAAGCAAAGTAACAGTTTTTTTCTTTTTTATTATTATTATTATTATTTCTAGCAGACAATTTACATAAAATTCCCCTTTTAAGTTAGTGATTCACAACTTCTTGCAATAAACTACTTAAGGAGCAGCTTTGGTAAAGAATGGAATGAAACAACCAACCAAAACAAAAAAAAACAAAACAAAAAAGTAACAATCACAGCTGATTTTGTAACCAACACAATTCACCAAATTTAGATTCAAAAGGAAATCTGCCAAGCCATGTTTTGTCAGTGTTTCCAAACGTTTCACCCTCGTCCTCCCTTTTCAGGTTTGTGCAGATGTGCGAGCTGCATTCTGTCAAGCAGTTTGTCCTGCTAGATCGTGGAAATCCATCCTTACATGATTCGTAGCCCTTGAATGGAGGACTCCAAGGTCTTGAAAGAGAGAAAAATCTTAATCACTATCAGTTGCAGTAACTTGTGTTAAATAGCTCTGTGTAAATGCTAAGAAAAACAAGTAAAAAAACTGAATACTTGAGATTAGACTCATATTCATAGAATCATGGAATCTTTGGTTTGGTTCGGAATGGTTTGAGTTGGAAAGGACCTTAAAAGCTCATCTTGTTCCACTCCCTGCCACGAGCAGGGACATCTTCCACTATCCCAGGATGGCCTTGGACACTCCCAGGGATGGGGCAGCCACAGCTTCTCTGGGCAACCTGTGCCAGGGCCTCCCCACCCTCACAGGGAAGAATTTCTTTGTAAAGGGAAGAATTTCATCCTAATTCAAGAGCCAGAGACCACAAGAGTCATTCCTTTCAAACTCAGGCATATATAAACTAGTGACACAGATCTGAAGCTGAACTAAAGCAGCTTATAGATCACCTCCACCTCTTCTCTGGCTCCTCCAGAACTTTCTGGCATCACAGAACACAGACAACCCAGTCTTTTCCTAAACCAGATCCCAGGAGTTTCAGGAAGGCCAGCAGAGACCTCTGTCGGCCAGGCCTCAGCAAAGCAAGCATGGGCATTATCAAATCCTTTCAGAATCTGTATTGTATTTTCCAACTGCTTGAGGCAACTTCTTACTACTTCGGTAAGTTAATTCTGAGAGGGCAGGACTGTGTTCTGCAGCAGAACAGGGAGCAGAGTCCCATGGGATGGGAGCAGGAAGAGGCAATGGGCTATGTCATACCCATGAATATTCCAGCCCAACTGTGGCTGAGGCTGGATAAAGAAAAGAATTGGTGGGAATTCCTACAGGGACATTAAGTAATTCCATTAAAAAATTAAGTCTGTATAAGCACCATCTGCTAAACAAAGTGCATCTGCATTTATGCTGATTCTTGGATCTGTTTTTCTTACGGAGTTCATAAAACGGTCTCGAATATTCCTGTCAGGATTTCCTGCTGCTAATGAAACCTGCCTTAGGGCTGAGCCCCAGGAGCTGATGTTAGAGATCAAAAAATAAAACCCCACCCCAGCTAGTTCACATAAACACAGCAGTAAAAGCATGTCTTTACCTTGAAATCCCAGATGGTCATTGCTCCATCAATGCCGGTGGTGCAGAATTTCCGACAATCCCGTTTGTCTATCTCGTAAATAGACACTTGGCTGCAAGCAGAGAGTGAGAGCTCTGACACCCATTACACAGAGCCAGAAAGCTGGGAAATTTGGGTTGAATTCTACTCCTACTCCTTCAGATGGAGACATGAGTATATCACAGCTTACACCAGATTTCTGGTCAAATGCCTCAGAAAAATAAGCCCAGAAAAGGATGCTGAGAGCTCTTCCATGGCCTGGTGGACTAAATGTTTTCCCTGGACTAACATGAACCCCCCGACATCCTCTGGGGTCATGTGCTTTTTTTAAATGCAGGGATACTTTACTCAATTAACTTGGATCAATCCTTTTGATCAACAGAATCATGGAATGGTTTGGGTTGGAAGGGACCTTAAAGCTCCACCCCCTGTCATGGGCAGGGACACCTTCCACTAGCCCAGGTTGCTCCAAGCCCTGTCCCACTTGGCCTTGGACAATTCCAGGGATGGGGCAGCCACAGCTTCTCTGGGCAATCTGCCTCAGGACCTTCACAGAGAAGAATTTTCTCCATGTATCTAACCTACATTTCTTTCACTTTCTGAAAACAGTAATACCTAATAACTAAATACACGTGGCAATAACATCTTAAAACAGGAAGCTGGGACGTGAATTCCTGTTTGAGGTGGATTTTGCTGACTAGATTTTGCACAGTGCCACCAGGCTCTTGGGAACTACCCACCTATTATCAAATATGTGATAAGATAAGCTGTGTCCAGGTTACAGAGCACATCAGTCACCAACAAACGGGAGAAGCATGCACACCCTGTCAATGATTAACTGCAGTAAGTCCTAGAAACAGGCAAGTGTTAGGGCAAGACTACAAGGAAAAGGGGATAGTGGCTAAGCCCTCCTGGTAGAGCGAGGCTTGCAGAACATCCTGGGAAACCAAAATGGCATGGAGAGCATTCCCTCCCCTCGTCCTGGCAGCAGGGCACTCACGTTATGCTGTTTTGGTGCAGGGTCTCCAGGGTGGTGTTGCGATCTTCCGTGGTGGCTCTTTTATCCATGTTCCGGAAGCGTTCCATGGCGGAAATGTTGCGCTGGATGCTCTGTTTTGGAATGTCTAGTTTGGAAACGAAGGTCAGCAGGCCACGGTCGTCACAGTTGAAGAGCATGGGGCAGCAGTCATGGCCCTGCAACCAAACACCAGGGAGCCCTGTCAGGACACACGACCTGCTGCTGCCCCCTCTGACTGCACAATGCAGAGACTGACACTAAGCAAGAGCTTATTTATTCTTAGCTGGGGAAAATGTGGTGTTTCTCCCCCTCCAAAACACGGTAACGCTCTAAAAGCAGAAAATAACAGACACTTACAGCTGCCACCACGCTGTTCTCAGAGACAAACGACACGCTCAGGAGTGGGAGGAACTCTGTTTTCAGCTGCGAAACCCTGAACACAAGAACATTTGTTACAGGAATTCATTGAAACCTCTCGTTTTTGGCTCTTAACAGAAAACAGACAGTGTTCCCACACGAGGATTACTGGAAAAGCCAGCCTAGCTCAGTTGTCCTGTGGTGACTCCAGAGGGTTGTAATTTGTGACAAGAAGTTTTAACCTAATGAAAGTGTCCTGGAGGGTCTGTAACAGAATGTTAAGTGTTCCAGTTGAGAGGCTGAAGTTGCCAATATTGCGTGTAAGCAGGGGCAAGAGTGAATTCTGAAACACTTTATAATGACTGACATCCCCTGCCAGGTACACTTATAACTGTAGCCATCAGAACCACAATTCAGAATGAATCCCAACACTGCCTGGATGATCCCCAGAGATCTCTGCTACCAAAACATATGGAGTATCTCCTTCTCCTTGGTTGGAAAGCCATGGACACTGCAAAGTTAATCAGGTCAAGAGGAGGAGCAGGAGGAGTAACTGTTAATGAAATATTTTGCTGGACTGGAAGGTGCAAGTTGGAACTTTGCATCAGCAGAGCCTTAAGGACAGTGGTTGGAATTAATATCTCATGAAATGAACAACTTATTTTCCAGATCCTGGTTGGAGATAGGGTCTTATTAGTTAATGGAGTGAGCAAGTTTCTGGACTCTCTTGAATCCATTTACAAGGAAATATTGTTTCCCCCAAAATTCTCTGTATATTTCCACAGAGAGTGGAATGCAATTTCTCCTTTTCAAATGCTTTTTCCCCCCCACAAAGTAAATCGGCTATGGCCTCACTGAAGAATTCTTCTAAGAGTTTTGGACTATATAACTTAAATTCTTAAGCATCAACCTTACAGGAGCCTCAAAGAGACTCCTGGAACCTGCAGCAGTAAAAGTGGCAACGGCGGCCACGGCCCTCGTGAGACAAAGGTACGATATTCCACAGGGAATCCCAGAATTGTTAGGGTTGGAAAAGGCCTTTAAGATCATCAAGTCCAGCAGCTGGTGGGTGACAGCAAGGGGGTACTTACATCATGTTTTTGGAGGCATCGGCGACGGACACGGTGCTGTCGTGGCTGACCCAGGCCAGGCGGTTGCCGCTGGCGGAGAAGCTCACGCTGTGCACCCACCCCCCGCTGCCCGCTCCCCCAAACTCCGACATCAGCTGCCCAAAAGGCATTTTGGAGCCCCAGGGAGTACTGGCTGGTTTTTCATCCACTTCCTTAATGTAGGCAGAAAACACCCTGCAAATAAAAAAAATAATAATAATAAAAAAAAAAGATTTCAGAGTGAACAGAGAGAGAGAAGAAACCTCCTGGGAGCTCCGGATGGAGAGGGATGTGTTTGATTCCCCCCCGAATAAAACATTATGGGGTCTTTAAACAAGCCTGGAAGCTTCAGTGTGCAGGGAGAAAGGGTGTAAAGCACACAGGGTTTTCATAAATGCTGCTCTTGCACCCCTCTCCTTTTTTTCCAGGAGATGGCACAAAAATACACAGTTGTCAGTGCATTTTCCACCGTGCCAAGATTTCCCTTCTCATCCTTTCGCGGCGCTAACAGCTCTCCAGAGTCGATCCCTCAGCTCTGAGAACACCCAGGAACAGCACTGTGTAATTAAAGCTAATACAAACACCTACAAAATTACCCGCTTTTTAGGAACGTTCACATTTGAGCAGGATTTCAAAGAAAGCAACCTGATGTTCTGATACCAGCAAAGGGGCTCTGAGCCACCTCCCTCCTGCTCGTGATTGAAAAAAAACCGCCTCAAAAACCTGAAATACCACAATGTTTTTATAGAGGTGGGGTTTTTTGTGGTTCGTTTTTTTTTTTCCCCCCAGGGTTACAATTTTCAAGATATGCTTAAATAGAAAGCCTCCCCCTTTCATCAGATTCCTTCTGCATGATTCAGACATGCCACAATATGGTGCTCTTGAGTGTGTTACCATGGAATTCACCGGGACGTCACCAACGGAGGATCAGGGTCCATTGAGCAGGAGGAGCAAGGCAGCTACACCACGCTACTACCAGAGGGGGAAAAACTCAGTATAGAGGAAAAATCTCTGCTCAAATACTCCAAAAAGGAATTATTTTATAGTGAGTTTAAGGAAATGTAGCTTCCCCCCCATCCCTGTTTTTGAAATGTTTTACCTGTGTGGGGTAAGCACTTCCAAAGGTACCTACATTCAGCTTATTCCAATAAAGCTGCTCATTTGGAATGAGAAGGGTATCATAACTGCAGCTATATTAGGTACAGATTTTCAGGGAATTAAGTATGAATTTATATTTGGCTCTATCAGTTTAAATATAATCTAATTATAATCCTTCAAAAAACTTAATTTTATAGAGCCACCTAAAAGGATGGTTCTCCTAATGTATGGAAATAGGACAAGATGTTTAAAGCAACAGCCTTTGACACAAGGCAGGAAAATCATTCCTAAGTAGTGAAAGACCTCGAATTTAACTGCTAGTTAGAATATAAATAAGTCTTCTCCCTCACTAAAGTCTCCCTCTCTTTTAAAACCAGCTTGAAGGCCCCAGCCTTGAAAAGAACACTGGGAAATGACTTTTATTCCCCCAGCAACATTGTTCCAGCAAGAACATTAAATCCACACCTATGCAGTGCTATTAGCTCTATATATTATACATATTTTTTAAAGATAAACGTAAGGGGAGATCATCTATCTAGGCCAACCACCAAAAAACTCTGCTGAATTTCCATCAACCTGCAGCTTTCTGCCCTCCAATCTTTTCCCAACAGGTCTCCCAGTTGGCTCTTATTAGTTGGCAGTGGCTCTGGCAGATCCATTCCATAATTTTCATCAGAACAGGTGAATACCTCAGATCCAGGTATCTTCATTATCTTTAACATGGAAGTGAACATTCCCTAGAAGGGGAATTCTACAGATCTGTACTCACTGGTGACCCAAGAGAACAGTTTCTCATGGTTTGGGGGAAGAAATAGAAACACAAACCTAGTACCAATCTCCACTACTCTTCCTTTCTTTAATGCTTCTATATGGAGATTTCTATGATAAAACCAGCAAAGTTTTTTAATGAATCATCCTGAAGTACAATGTTAAGGAAGAGCAGAAAGTTTCCCAAATGTTTTAAACCAAGACCTGGTCTTTTTTTATAAAATACAGCCCATTTTCAGAGAAATGAGGTGCAGGACTGAGCGAGTTTTCTGATGGGAAATAAAAAGGAAACCAACTGAACCACACCATTTTCGTCCAGAAAATATAATTTAAAAAAAAAAAAAATTAATCACACTGAACAGAAAACCTGTGTGAATCTAACTTTCAACCAATCAGGGAAAAAAAGGAGATAACCAGGGATGCAATGCCCATACCAAGCACTTGAAAAAGCTCAAGTCTAAAGGAATATAATTATATATACACACACACACATAATGTATTTCAGGTGACCTAATGTCAAAGTTCCAAGTTCTTTTATGAACACACATGAGAAGATTTCCACAAGTGAAAAGCAGCTGCTTCTGGAAGATGAGTGAGTACCTCTCACATCGTGTTTTTTGTGAAAGGAAGTGAATAGTTTATCTAACGAAAACGAGATAAGGCAGGGAAGGGAGACAACTCTCCTTCCCAGCTCCCATTTAACATTGTTCCTTAAATTAAAAAGTATCAAAGGATAGGGTTTAGATGTGAGGGTTTCATTCTGAAATAAGGGATGTAATAGTCAGTCCCACCTCCCCTTCCCACTCCTCCTTAGTAATTTTTAGTACACACTTTGAAGCTTAAAAATTGCCCTATTACATAAAGAATTTAAGAAAAGAAGCTTTCATTATCATCCAAGGTACAAGTGATTAAGTAAATGTGAATTAAAACCAGGCACTGCAGACAGCTCCCCATGCAACTTCACTGCAGTGACCCCAATCCCTCCCTCAGAGCAGCCTGCAGGACCCATCCCTCCTGCTGGAATTTCACCATCAGTTTGAAAGCCTGCCCCATCCACCTCTCATGCCAATCTGGTTTTAACAGCTCTTTCTTTTTTTAAAATGCTCTTCAGAAGGTGTGTTTTATTGCACTTGGAGGTGGATCAATTCCTTGAGCCCACTCTCCTCACGGGGCTGCGGGAATGTTACGGCCGGCACAGGGAAAGGGGAGAGCACCAATGACTCAGGGGTGAAAAAGGTGGGATAAGGCCTTTGGAAGTGTGTCCCTCAGCAGATCCATGTTGGCAGTCCAAAGTCAGCAGGCAGTAGCACCAAAGCCAACGTATCTCCAGCTGGGTGTTTTATTTTGGTACCAACCAGAGCGTGCAGTGAGCCACCTTTTGTTGTAATAGCAACTGCCTGATGAACATGCTCATGCTGCTGACTGGATCCAGTAACCCAAATCACACACAGATGCTTTAGTTCCTCTCACCTGCACTTGAAGTCACAGGATCCTGCAGCCAACAGAACATTGTTGGGGTGCCAGTCCAGGCTAAGGACAGTGGAACGAATGGGCTTTTTAATGTGTTTGCTCACCCACCTAAAATAATTAAAAAAAAGAAAGATGCATAAAATTTATATGAACATATTTTACCTGACTCCCCCAAAGTACTCCTCAAAAAGATCACTCCTTGCCAGTGACTAACCACGTCGGTTTTGGAAAGCACGTCACGCCCAAATCTTTCACATCCCCTTGTGCAATCTGTGAGCTTTTTAAGGTTATCTTAATTAAAATTTTAAACACTATGAACAGACTTGTTAACCCCCTGAGCACAAGGTCAGCTGTGAGGGTGACACTGAGCCAAGCAGCCCTGTTTTCACGGATCACCAGGTACGAGCCCTCTCCAGCTCCTTCCCATGAGCTTTACAGTCACATCTCTTGCCTATTGACTTTTCTGCTGTTTAATAACACAATAACTATAAAACAAAGCAAGTAAATGGGGGAACTGCCAATGATACGACCAGTGCATTCGTCTCAATTATCTGCAGTGCGGTGCAAAGTGGTCCTGCTGCTGAATGCATCAATATTGGCCTAAATATGTCTCAGCAGATTCAGTTTATCTGAACTATTTACAAAACAGTAATGAAATCTGTTATTCACTTGATGGCCTCTGGGATGATGGTGCTTTTTCTTTGATTTTACTTCCATCAAGCACCAGTTTTAAGGATCACATTCTTTTTTTTTTAGCATATGGGGGTTTTGATTCTTTTGCAGACAAGTGAGGCAGAGAAAATATTGATAACTGAATATGCTGGAAAGCTGAAAAGCCCAAAACAATCTTTAAAATGTATTTTGCAGATGGTGTCACTGTTCTTCATCTCCACACGGCAGGCTGGACACAGGACACGTGTGGTTTTGTGCCTGTTTATGCAACCCAAAGGAAGAGATGCTCCCCATACTGATTTCACCTACAAATGACATGGCAAATGTAGCTCCAACACGTGCAGCTACAAAGGGAGAAGACCAGAGGCACTAAGTTTAGATGCCAATGAGAAAAAAATGTTAATGGTGGAAATATTTGTGAGAGAAATCTATAAAATGTGATGT
>JAYRBT010000033.1:13110344-13159262 GCA_036023395.1 Myiotriccus ornatus | reverse complement strand
GGGAGCACGGGGAGGGATATGGGGGGCACGGCGGAGGGATATGGGGGCACGGCGGGGGGACATGAGAGAGCGCGGCCGGCGCTGCCCGTCCCCGGCCCCTCAGGGCGCAGCGCTGCGCGGCGCCCCCGCCTCCCCCTCAGCACGGGCGCCCCCGGCCCCTCGGGGCGGCGATGCTGCGGCGCCTCCCACCCCCTCCCCCCCTACACGCCTCGCCCCCCGCCATCCCCTCACGCCGGCGGGCTCGCCGGCTCCCCGCGGCCCCCCGCGGCGGGGCGGGGGCTCACCTGGGGCGGCGGGGCGGAGCGGGACTCGCGGACTCTGGGCAGTCAACGCGACTCCGCTCCGGCGGCGGGAGAGGCCGAGGGGGGGGCCCGGCTCGGACACGGGCGGCAGGAAACGCGCTGCGCGCACGCGCCGGGCCCGCCCCCCGCGCGCGCCAAGGGCGGGGCGGCGCCTGCGCGGCCCCCTCAGGGAGGGGAGAGGGAGGGGAGGGAAAGGAAAAGCGTCGCGGAATCGTCGGGGCCGGGAGAGGCTTTTTTTTGAAGTCGCCGAGTCCGACCGTCAGCGCGCTGAACCGCCGCTGTGATCCCCTGAACCGCCGCTGTGATCCCCTGAACCGCATGACCGTGCCCAGCGCCGGAGCCTGAACACCCGCAAGGGGTGATGGCCCCGCGCAGCCCGTTCCGATGTGTGGCCGCTTGGGCGGTGAAAAACAAACAAACAAACAAACAAAAAAAAATTAATGATATCTGATCGGAATCTCCCGTGTCTCAGCTTGAGGCCGTTTTTCCTCCAGTCGTCCATGTAGGCGCGGTAGAAGCGTCTGGCCCCCACCTCGCTACAACCTCCTGACAGGTGTGTCGCTGCCATCAGCCTGGAGGACAAGGAGGGGGGAAAAAAGACTCGGGAAGGTAGGTAGGTCTCCCCTAGGTTGTTTCTCTGAGGAGTAAAAAGCAAAGGTGTGATGATTAATCGTTTCCAGTAGATGACTCCCATAACACAGGGGTGCCAGCAATACAGGTACACCACAAGAAAAGGCTCCAGGGAGATCCTTGGAGCCCCTTCCAGTGCCTGAAGGGGCTCCAAGAGCTGGAGAGGGACTTGGGACAAGAGCGTGGAGTGACAGGGGAATGGCTTCCCACTGACAGATGGGATATTGGGGAGAAATCCTTCCCTGTGAGGGTGGGCAGGCCCTGGCACAGGTTGCCCAGAGAAGCTGTGGCTGCCCCAGCCCTGCAAGTGTCCAAGGCCAGGTTGGACGGGGCTTGGAGCAACCTGGGCTAGTGGAAGGTGTCCCTGCCCATGGCAGGGGGTTGGTACTGGATGATCCTTAAGGTCCCTTCCAACACAAACCATTCCATGATTCTGTGGTTCAGGGCTGGAATATCAAAAGAATTTCATCAGCAACACATTTCCCTGCTCTTAATCCCCTCGAGGAACTGGCTCCTCTTTGGGGTCTCGTTTTTTGGCTCCTTCAAACTCCGTCGCCTGTGAGATTTTGTGAGCTCAAATACAGCAACAACAAACAAAAAAGTCTGGGGGAATGGGGAGAGATAAGTGACTCCCAGATATACTGAGAAGCAATAGGGTAGTGGGTTTAATTTTGAGTCTGAGAGAAAATAAACAATTTATAAGCATCTTGAAGGCAAAAAAGTAGGTGAATGCTGGCCAGTATGGCTTTGTTGTGAATGAATTGAGCCAATCTAATTTCCTCTTTTCTGGCAGCATAACAAGGATTGCAGATAAGGGCGAAGCAGTGTATGTCATATATCTTGATTTTTAGTAGAGCTTCTGACACTGGCTTGCAAGATACTCTAATAATAAACTGGGAAACAAGTCTAGATGATACCACTCTGAAGGAGTTGCAAAACAGGTTGAAGGGAAAAGTACTTGATATCAGTGCTTGTACCTGTACATTAGTCATCCGTGATGAAATAATGCAATTACTGCATTTGAAGATGAGATCAAGTTCGGAATAAACACAGTGGTAGAGCTAGTATTCAAAACAGGAGCTCTGTGGGAAAAATGGGATGTGGTTCAGCAGCAGGTGCATTTCAGCACCCCCAGCTTCAGAGGTAGACTGGGAAAAGGGCAGCTGGCTGTGCTGCAGGAAAGGATGGAGGGGCCATGGCTCAAAAGCTGAACAGGAATCCAAAATCTCGTTGCAGAAGAGGCAAACACCGTGCAGGTCCATGTAGGTAAGAAAATACAAGTACTAAACACAGGAGTCCTGCTCTGCTGAGCTGAGTTGGAAGGGTAAGGCCGCTCCTGGGCTGTGCTCCAGAGAAACAGGGATAATTTGGAGAAAAAGGTGTCAATAATGATCGGAGTCTTTGAACACATGACTTCTGCTGAGCCTGTTGAGAGGACAGAGGACCGAGGGAGGATGTGCATAGTCTTCAAATAGATAAAAGGCTGCAGCTCTGAGGAAAGGAACGATTTGTCCTCTTACGTCTACAGGGGTAGGGTGAGAAGTCGTAAGCTGAGATAACAGCAAGGCAGATCTGGGCTACAGGGGGAAAAAAATCCTCAGTGATCCCTCTGAACTACTCAAGCCCTGTGTTAGGCAGTGACCTGGCAGGATGTAGGGCTGCTCCTATGGGTTTTTTAGGAGTGGATCCGAGCTATTTGTCGGAATGGCAGAACACGAGGCCTCGCGTCGAGGAAGGAGGCTGGGTGGGGGTGGCACCTCTGCCCGTGGCACCGCGGTCCTGTGACCGTGAGATGTGTAATCACTGCAGCCCTTATTGGCTTAACAACAACACCGGATCAGCTGCCAGGATTAAAGACACACATCTGGGCCAAGGAAAAATTACGTAACGGGAACGGGATTGCGTTTTAAATACGGTTTTATGTGTTTACAAAATGGTTTTCACCAGATGGAGGGGAAAGTATCTAAACGAGGAACTCTGCAGGGCTCTGAGGCATTAAAAGCTAAGACCCTGTCTCCAGTGGAGCCTTTCCAAAGAACTTTCCACCACTGCTCCTGCTGCAGAGCTGATTCAATTAGGCTGTGCTTAATCCAGGAGGGATGTTGATGTTTTTGAGATTAAAGCCTGGCAAGCAAGTGAAAGTGATTTCGATGCAATGTGACCTTAAGGTATATATGAAAAAGATTTGACCTGGGACGCCCTCGTGCAGCAAAAGAGTAACAGCTAGTCCAAAAGAGATCTTTTGGAACAGGCTGTCAGAGACACGTATAGGTGATTGCTGATGAAAAGTCTTGCTTTGAGAGGCATTCTGGATATGCCTTGTTAGTCCCAGCGTGTGAAAACACAGCAGTTTTTAGCACAGTGTCATATCATGCTAATGTTTAAAAGGGAGAGGCAACAAATGTAAGCAGCCACAGGAGGTGCTTCTACCTCCCAGCTCGTTTGAATTCGCTCTTTCTGGGCTCTCTCCCCTCCTGTTGCAGCACCCTGTAATGTCTCACATCTTGATTCTGAGCTTCAGCCCTGAACAGTGTTCTGCTTTCTCACTGGGAACAAATTTGGGTTTGCCTGTACAATAAACTTTAATAAGAAAATGAATAAAGGCTATTGATGAGAGGAATTATTTGCAGGAGACAGCCCAGGTCACACCTTCTATCCTTGACTTGAAAAATCACGAACCTGTGTTAGCACAGATCCTTCACATAGTGTTGGATGTCTCCCATCATTCCAGATACATTAACAAGGTATTATTTGGGGTCTGACACACAGATAATTCTTTTATCTGCAGATCATTTCACACTTCTTCTGTCTTCTAATCTTCTTCCCATGTTTGATACCTCAGACATGGTTTTCAATCTGTACTCTAGCAGTGTTTCAATGGGCAGCTCTTGGCAACATACACAGTACTCTGGAAGAAAGGAGGACCCTGGAATGGTGTTGCCTTAGTATCTTCTTTACCTTTCAAAAGCTTGTTAGAAAAGAAGGTAGAAATGCTGGAGTGTTTAGGCACATGCCCATCCAACCTCTTACTATGGGAATAAATCACTTTAGAAGCATTGAGGGGCTGCCCCTTCTTTTCACCCCAGAGAAATGAGAAGGTGTAGGAGTTGGGTACTTGTGCTTTGTGTTGTTTTGCTGTTTTCCCTGCTAGACTGACTGCTGGAGTGTACAGAAAGTCTTGGGGAACTGGGCCAGGATGAGGGGGGCTTTTTCCATAGAGTTTTGGTGCCCTTGGGAAAGGATCTAGCCTGTAATGTGCATCCCTTTTGGGAGCAGAAGGATGCTGCTCTTTTTCCCTTTCTGTTTTACCGTTAGTGAAAACACCTCTGTGCTGACCATTAGCTGTTCCAGAAGTACCTACAAGGACTTGTGGGACGTCTCTGTTCCCTTTTGCATGAGTCAGTTGGTGTTGAGAACACACCTGTGCTTTCCTCATCTTCATCCCACACCCTCTTCTGCTCTAATAAATTCATGGCAGGTGGGTCCAAACGTGCGAGTTCCAGCTTTGCTGCCTGTTCCTGATGCACTGCCACACAGGAAGAGGATGGAGGCCCTTGGATGACCCTGAAGAATGGCAGTTCAAAAGGTATTGTATAAATTCATGTCTGTGCACGTGTTGGAGACTGTGTATGAGGACAGGAAGTGGCTGCGAAGAAGGCAGAGGAGAAGAATCCTTTTTAAAGAATGGTGCCCACTTCCAGGTGACTGTCCTTAAAGCTGCATCCAAGCCTACATGCCTAGAGATGCTGTCAGTATAAACTGAATGTGTGCTTCCTGCAGTATGCTTTTTTGGAGAGGCAAAATGCCCCTGGTGTGCACAAGGTGCCATTGCGTGATCACAGAACACCTCAAGTTTGAAAGGACCCATCAGAATCATTAAATCCAACTCCCAAGTGATGAAACACTGAGCTAGGGCAGGGAATACCTACAGCCTCCTCATTTACAGTTTGTTCTGCATCTTTCCCAGTTGCTCCTGCGTGCACTGGTTGGAGGCTACATGAATAATTCTTGTGCAGAATTTTCGGGCTCCCTGTGGTGTTTCTCTTTGGGGTCTGGCCCTATTTCCAGTTCCTTCAGCTGAAGAGGAGCAGAAGGATAATTGATGTGCCCATTATGAGGATCAAAAATAGGAAGATGGTATCTACCCCAAGATTTTGAAGCTTCTCATGCTCAAGGCTTTAGTTGCAGCTGAAAAATAAAAGGCAAATCGTGCTGCTGATGACAGCACACTTGGCAAATTCTCCTTTGTGGGTGTAGATCAGCTGCTGGTACCAGTGGCTTGTTACTGCTCTGCTCAGGCACCATAGAGATCCTGATGGATGAGTTCTGCATGGGGTGCAAAGTGCTGAAGTTCCCTCGTGCTCCAGTGGGTTCAGAGTGTCCTACATGCAGCTTTTCTGCCTGGTCTGGGTTTCCTTGAATTACAGCATTCCCTTTGGGATGTCTTTGTTGTTAAAGGAAAATGTTCCTTTTCAGGTATCTGTGCTGACTGTGAAAGCTCAAGTGCAGGAAAGAGTTTCAGAGCTGCTCTGTTGGAATAATCTTTCTAATATATATTTTTACTTGTTTTTCTTACCCTGGAGTTTCATAATAGTGGGGTTTCCCCCTCCCCTTCCTTTCAGGGTTAACTGCTCAGCCTATTCCATCTTGACTTACAGGTCTCTTACTGCAATTTAATAGTTGTTCTGAATTTTTTCCAGGTGCAAGTCATGATCCTGCTCCTGACACAGATCTTTTGCCACACAGGAAGGCTCTGAGGAAGGTATGAAACAGATTGGGAGCACAGCTATTTATACAGCTCATGGAAAGCTGCATATGTAGATTCGAAATCTGTGTGTCACCTTCTGGGGAATTTTGCCATATCTTTAATTTTTCTGTGTATCATAAGCTGCCTTTCTGAAGAATGGATCCAGAGTTCACTGAAATCAGTGGGAATAAGCCCAGATGATTTGGACAGCTCTAGGTTGGACCATAAAGCAGGTGGTGGGGTGCTCGTTTTTTCACCACTGGACTAGTCAAAGGTGTTATTAAGTTAATCACATGTTATTAAGTCAATAGTTTTGGTTCTAACGACGCTTCAGGCTTTTATTTCTGCCCTTCAGTGGAAAGAAGGCGGCTGAGGTGTAGGTGGAGGGTGAAGACATTGTCTGAACACACAGTAACAGAAAGCACAAAGGTGGCAGAAGGCTCAGCCTCGGTCTGGGAGGAGATGCTGTGCACTAAACCCGCGGCTCGCTGTGATATTTCGGAAGTGCCAGTTGTCAGCACAGTGCCAAAGGAGCAATCTGCTCAGTGCTGGCAGCTTCTCTCCCCTCTGTGCCAATTCTGAATGCCATTGACTAGCTGGAGAGGGAACCCAGCCTACTCTTTGTTGGAGGGCTGATAGGTGTGAGGAGTGGAGTTGTGTAATAAGGGAAAGAAAGGACAAATCGAGAGGAAATGGAGGAATTCCTCAGGGTGCCATCTGTGATGCAGATTACCAGGGAGGCAGAGGGAAAGTGAATTTCTTCTTTTGTGGATTAATTTCTGCCGGGCTGCAATCAGTGAGCTAACGTGCATCCTGCTTTTCAGGATCACAAAAAGCAAGTGCTGACATCTGTTATTAACACTGTGCTTTCAAATCAGCACCAGAGAGAAATAATGGGATATATACCTTAAGGTTTCCAGCTGCCAGCATAAAGGGCAGAAAGGTGGAGAGGTGACTTGCATGAGCCACAGCTTGCTTTGCTCTCTCATCAGCTGCTCAGTGCTCACTGATGATTTCCTTGTGCTCATTAGTACAGTGTTGAAGGTCAGGCCCCAGCTTTCATTCAATAGTAAACAAACTGATTTTAGAGGGCAGAAATCAGTCTCAGAGACCCAGAATGTCTTATCTGCTCCTCTCTTCCATTCGGCTCTCAAAGGAGGTGATTCGTGCATCAGTTTGCTGCGTAGTTTGTTTTTCCTCCATAAAACTGTGCACTGTTAAGCCAAATGGGATTCATCCCCACTGGATCTGCATTATAGAACATTAAGGCCTGTGTGTTTACTCCCAGGCTAAGTGAGAGCTAAAATAATGATACACCTCTGAGGCAGAAACAGACCCTGTTGTTTACAAGGGCCTTGAGCCTGAGTCTGGTTTTTTCTGAATTTCTATGTGGATTTGAGTTTGTCCACCAATATTATTTATTTCCAAGCTCTGCTGCAGTAGCAGCAGCTGGCTTTAGACCTGACTGAAGCTGTATTTGATTGCATCCTCAACAAACACAGTCTCTGCTCCACACTTTACGATAGGGATGTGTCTTTTTATCTCGTGGAAAATAGGAGCCCAACAGCTCATTTAGTGCTTACTGTTTACTGATATGAATCATTGGAGGACTGTTGTTGTTGCTGCTGTAAAAATAATAATAATGAAAGAAAAAAACCCCAATCTGTGGAAGGAGAATTACAAAGGCTTTAACAGAAAAATTGCATTCTAGTAACACAAGCTGCTCTTCAGCAGAACAACATCATGTAAATGTGCTGTTGTGTTTCAGAATGCTGCACAAGCAGTGCTGTGTGGGTTTTATATAACAAATTAGCTTTAAACTCCCAATTTAGTATGGAGATAGCAGTTCACCTGCTTGAAGTGTATCCTTTTATTATCGGTCAATTGGAAGGGAATGTCTTGGTTGTATTTTTTATCCTGTCGGAATAAAAGCCCGATTTTACGACTCAGTTTTTATAACCAATGCCCCATAATTGCAGCTGAGAGATGCTGCTTGGATTTATCAGTCCCTTCCAGAAGTTATACTCTCCTCCTTGGAAATGTTATCACGGGTGGTCTTTATGGGAAAAGCGCTGCGAAGTGTAATGGTGAATGTTGAAGCAGCTCCATAAATCTGGGCACAAAATGAAGTGGCAGGTATGTTATTTCGTGCTGCAATCTGGAATGCAAGGAGGCTGAGCATTTCACTGAAATGGATCTCGCTGTGGGCTACAGACTATGGAAGAAATCTGAGCACCATGGAAACAACTAATAAAACCCGAGTTTCAGTGGAGGCACAATTGTACTCTGTCCATTTTGTGGTGGGTTTTTCCTCAGCAGTGTCTTAACTCTTCCACCAAGTCTGCAAAAAGTCTTCTCATAAGCCTTGCTGAGGAGCAAAGCTGGGCCAGGATGGTGCTTTTTTAAAAAATCCTGCTGTCAGTGTATAATATCTCCAAAGACTGAGCTCTTCATTTTCCATAGAGTTATCAGACCTGCTTTATAGACCACTGTTATATTTATCCATGGTTGGCCTAATGCTGCACTGCTTACCCACAGTTAAGATTTAATGTTAAACCACACACACAGGAGCTCTCAGGTTGCTGTTGCATAAATAGTTCTGTTTTCTTTGGGCATGGACTCTGAGTTCACCAGGCCTTCTCCATGACCTCTGCCTGCTCCTGGAGTTTTCCCCAGTGCTTGCTGCCCTCCAGGTCAGTTTGCACTTCTTCCAGCTCTCTCTGAGGTGGGCAGAGGCAGCACTTACTGCTCCTGCAGCTCCTCGTGCTGGCAAACATCCTCATCCCTTTGGATCCGAAGGTCCTGAGAGCAGATGAAAGATTAATGTAAATAATGAAGGGAGAGGAAGCTGAAAGTTGTAGGAGGTCTCTCTGCAAAGCTGTTCTTTAAGGTGATGCCAGATTATTTTTTTTTTTTTTAAAAGGAAAGCTCAAATCCAAACCCCAGGAAAACCCCAGCTCTGGGTCTCAGTATCATGTTTGCCTGTCCTTGCAGCCACTCTGACTTTTAGAGGCTGATGTAACTGAGGACAAGTCAGGTTTGAGTGTGTATGTATATATATGTATATACACGTGTGTAGAGAGAAGGAATCGTCGTTGTTAGTCTTTAAGTTACTAAAATGGGATTTTTGGCAGCAGTTGTATTTGTTCCAACAAAGAGGCAGCCTTTTACTAATTTACTTCATTTTATTTTAGCAATGAAGAGCTGAAGGAAGCTCCTTAGTTTTATATCTGTTAGTTTCTAATCCATTTCTTGGCTGTTCAAACAGCAGTCACAACTTCTCTTTGAACACAGATATTTTTTGGTTTAATTACATATAAATAATTCCTTAGATTTGTAGTTTATCAAAAGCTGATAATAATGCTTCTCTTTTATAAGGTTTCTAGGAACCAGTGCAGATTGAAATTGGTGTGAGTGGGAGAACCGGGGCTTTCGAGTATAAATTCTCAGTGTGTTCAAGATGTCTGTCTAAACAAGAGCACATAATCTACTGCTTTGTTGCTCAAGTATAAAACAGAGCTGGTGTGCTTTTCCATCCAGGACCTGCTTCCACCCTGTCCAGTTTACCTGGACATGACAAGCTCACTGTTGTTCCTACTGGCACGATCCAGCTGCATTTCCATTCTGGCCAGGTCAGTGTCCATCACCTTCAGCCGGAGAGCTTCAGCATTCCCCTTCCCTTCAATCCCCAGACTCGCCTGCAGAGACTCAATTGCATGCTGGTGATTATTTCTGTGGAGTCCAGTGAAGCATATGGTGCAGCAGTCTGTTATCTTGAGTCTGATCCAGCCCTTGTATCAAATTATTGCCCACCAAGTAATAAAATACGGTAACTTTTCAAACCTGTTAAAGCTGAGATACCAGCATTTCACACCCAGCCCTTCATGAATACCTTATTTTAAAGCAGGGCTGGAGAGCTTTCAAGAGGTCATCTTAAAAATGTGCTGCCTAAAACCTGGATCATCTCCTGCTAAAAACCAGACCCACTTGACGATGTGTGACCAGACTGCACTTAACTTGCAGTAAGGGAGAATCTACAGCCCCCAGACAATCTGGTCCAAGGAGTAATTCCCCTTAATGATTTTAGAACTTTCCTAATGTCTAACTTAAAGCCTCCATGCTGCAACCTTAGTACGTACATGCTGTATGTAATTATATGTACCCAATCCCTCCAGTTGTACGTAAAAAATCCATCTGTTGGAATGTGGGCAGCAGACACGGGGCTGGAGGGCACCTCTCACATCTGCAGCGTTGGCACCTCCTGGGAAGACACTGCTTCCTCCAGTGCCACCTGCAGTTCATCCTTCTCAGTCTCCAGCCTCACCTTTTCCTGAATGTTCTTCCCTACCCCCCCCTCCAGCTGATTGATTAGATCCTTAATTTCCTCTAGGGAAGAAAACGGATATTTCATGTGATAGGTTTATTTCAGGACTATGAACTTTCCCAGGCGGGTCCTTTGACTGGAAATAGCATGGAATGGGTTCAGTCACTTTTTATCAGCTGCCCTTTTCATTCACTGCTGAATATTATCCTGGATTTCTGAATGAGCCCCCTTAGCTGCATGTGCTCATGGAGGTGGAAGAATGAAGCCCATTAAATCAAGAGAATTTTTTCCCAGTTTTTATCCAGCTTTCCCCTCTCCCCCTTTCAGATGGTTGCTCTCACAAAATGGGAACAGGACATCACATCACAGTGGGGCTCTCTGCCAGCTGATGGAGGCTGGAGCAAAGGGTGAGAGCCCAGAAAACACTGGGTCTGTTCCAGAGTGTCCATCACCAAGAGTTTCCTCTTGGCCACAAGGACAACAGATTGTAGCATCTTCTAAATATTTATGTCTTCCAGCCTCCTGGAAGAGAGAAATTTTTATAATTTACAGAAGTGCTTTTTAGGAAAAAAGGAAAAAGAAAAAGGAGCCAAGGGAGTTGGGGTCTCCCTGTACAGCCAGTGGGGAGAAGGGATGCAGAGAGAGAGACAGAGAGGAGTTTGACTGACTTGCTCTGAACTGAATGCTGGAGATGCTGGATCCTCTCCACTGAGGTTAAAGGGAATGTCCTCTTCCCAGGGTAAAGCTGGCTGTTGTTAATAGCCCCCTAAGTGAATTGCTCAGAATCAGAGGATTCTGGTAGCCAGAACTGGCACTGCAGCCTCTCTCTTGTTGCACCAAAGGAACGTCGCCAGAGACTGAAAGCACTGCAAGAAATGAGGAAAGTGGAGTTGGTGCTGGAAAACACCACAGAGATCACTGACTAGGAATCAAGGGGCCTGTGATGGGCAGAACTGTTTACATCAAACCAATACTTAACCTGAAGGGCCTTGTTCTTCTCCCTCACAGATTCCAAGGACTCTTCATAGGCAGCCTTAAGCTCAGACTTTTCAGTTGTGTTCAGTTGTGTGCATTCCTTCTGGGAATTCACTCCACCTCTGTGCACTTCTTATTGCCATTCTGCAGGCATCTTACCAAAGGCTCTGTGCTCCTTGTCCAGAGCAGCACGAACAGCAATGGCCTGGAAAAAGAAAGCCAAGCATTCAGTGGACACAAGTTTTCTTTCACACTTCACTTCTCTTCGTGTCCTGCCAGCCAGTCACAGTTAAATTGGCAGCCACTCTAATGACTGGCAGAGTTTCTCTTGGTCCCTCTGAATGGGTGATTAAAATGTTTACGAGGCTTTCTCTCCTCACCATTAGGAATTTAACAAGATCACCCAGTTCCCAGCAGTGTGATAGTCTTCCTTGCTCCTGTGGTTATAATGATGCTGCTGTGGAGCAAATGTTTTCCACTTCAGATGTTCCTGGTGCAGATGTGCTGTTGGTAATTGCCTGGGTTGATCAGTGTGACTCTTCCGGTTTCAAAGCAGATTCAGTTACAAACAAGATGTTATTCGAGACTATTTTAGACTGTGTCTAGCTGCTTGTCATGAAGGGAAAGAATAAAGGTACATTTTTCTTTCCTAGGAGCATTTAATCACAAATGTTCTACATATCCTTATGATCCACACATGCGTTCAGATACCATGGTGACAAGCACACCACAGGAACCATAGAATAAAGAGCTGCTTCATTAAAGAAAAGGATGGTGAAACAGATTTTTTTCAGCCCAGTAATGTAATGCTGTATGTGGGATTTTCGGCTCTTGGGATCTGTTCTAAAGCCAACTGCAGTCATTGGCAGGTACCCAAGGACTTCAGTGGATTTGGAGCAGCCTTTGTGCCTATTTTAAGTAACATTTTTATTCAAATATCCCACAGTTGCACTACTATTCATGCTCTTACACTAACACTAGCAGGAGTAGAAATACTAATTTAATGAAGGAGCGTTTGTCGGTGGTGTTTCAACTGTGTGTTGTTTAGATCTGCTTTGAGTGTGGCAGTTAATAACCAGTGGCCAACCCACCAGTCCTGCAACACTGAAAAGTTCAAAGCAGGATATCATTATCCTTTAAAAGGAGATGAATACCTTGCCTTGCAGTAAAGGAGGACTTTTGCTTTAGCTGTACTCTTGTTTCTGGAAGTCAGCTAATGAGCTTATGAGAAGCATGCTGTGTGCTCCCAGGAATTAGCTGTGGCTCTCATCTGGGTTTGCTCTTGATGTGGTAAATCTTAGCCTTGCTTCTCATGGCCATACAGATTACTTGACATTTAATAGAGAGATCTTAAAATATTAAGAAATAAGGGACCGGTCCAAAGCCGACCTGAGTTGACAGAAAGACTCCCAAAGCCTCCAGTACCACGTCTTAGATCTTGGTGGTCTGGCTTGTGCTGGATGCACTCTTGAATAGCTGGATTTCTTGCCTCTCAGGGTCAACAGTGAAGTTCATCACTGTGGTCTGAGGCCTCTGCTCAGTTTTCCCCATGCTGGCAATCCAGGCTTGGACTGATTCCACTGTCTTTGCTTCTGGAGCCTCCCAGCCAACTTTGTCCTGAGGGAAAGAGGGCAGAAGTACCCTGGGGAGTTGCTCATGGAGGGAGGGGAGGTAGAATTGGCATCCCTCATCTCCTAGAGCCCCTTCACTGTTCTCACCAGGGAAAAGGTAGAATCCCGCCAGCAGCCTCAGAAAACAGACTGTAAAGAACTGTGGTGCTTTATCCTTAGGAAATTCTAGTGGCTTTTGTAGGGCTGCTGGAAGAGTAAAGTCTTGTTGAAATAAAGAAAGATTACACAAATTCAAGCCTATATCAGAAGGGTTTGTTTTCTGTTGTCAGTGTACAACTGTTAGGTCTCAATAGTCTCTGTTTGTTATTGCAAGTATTATTTTCTTTCTCTTGGCTGAAGTACTTTGCTTTCTCTCTCTCTTACCAAATTGTATCCTAACAGATCACATCCATAAGCTATGACTCAGCAGCCAAACTAAATAATGAGACTTCCCTAAGTCCCAAACTCCCTGAAAGCTGAGGGTTCACTTGGTTCCCTCCAGCTCTTTGGTTCTTTCAGTGGCATCAGTCCTGTATTTGCTCCTCCAGACTGTGACTTCAGCGCTGAGTTTAGAGACCAGGCACTGCGGCTCAGCTTTGCTTTTCTCCTCTTCCTCAAGCTACTCTTTCACTGGATCCAAATTATGCTTGGTTTTGGCTGGGCTCACACAGCAGCTGTGCAGGACTCGAGGAGGCACAGCCACTGCTGCGGATCTGTCCTGTTGGAACTGTGACTACACCGACCTGGCTGCCCAGAACCGCCGAGCTCCACTTGAACAGCTCAGTTCTGGGCCATCTAGAAACATCTCAGCCTTCAAAACCTCTCCCTGTTCAGGAGCCAAGAGGTTTTTTCCCTACCTGTTTTCTGCTGTAGTGCAGTGAATTGAAATGAGCTCATACAACTGGAAGCAGAACTTGGCTTGTCATCATCTCTGTTTTCTCTCAGTGTTTCAAAGAATTATGACAGTAAACCCATTTGGTGATTGTTCTAAACACAGACTCCTTGCCAGACTGGTGATATACAGGTGCAGCACTAGAATTACTCTTTGGAGATAAGCAGAAATTTCCAAGACACAGGTGTCAGACAGAGAGATGAAATATTGGTATATTTTTGAGCCAAACTTATGTGATTTGTACAAATAAAGTGCTGCAAGATCCACAGAATGGACAGTGGGCTGAGCATCAGGAGGTGTGTGTGTTCTGCTCTTTGCTGACTCATGGGAGACTCCATATCTTGTTTTAATATCCACACAGGGCACATATCCCCTACACCCCCTCCAAGATCAGCTGGTGACAATCCCAAGAGTAATTTGGATGAGGAATTTTCCCTTTGTGAGAGGTACACAGAAGATTTGTTACTCTGAAGTGGGCACTGTGCAAAAGAGCAGGCAGTGCATGTCCCATGACAGCAGCAGCCTCTGCAGGCAGTTGGTGCTCCCCAGCACCTTGGGCTCCTCATCCAGCAGCCTCCTGCTTGCAAGGGGAGAGAAATCTTTCTGGGGATAGTCTGGTTAAGCCTGCTCTGAACTTCCTCGTGCTCCCAACTCAGCTGGGAGAGCTGCGGGAAAACCACATAAAGGATCAGGAGAGGAACTAATTCGATCTGACTGGAGAGAAAAAGAGAAAGACTGGGGAGAGAGGAGACAAGGGCAGGGCTGCCAGAGCTGGAAGAAACGTAGGGGAAGATGAGGATCCAAGGGAGGCAACATCGCACAAAGCTGTCAAGGAATTTACCTCGGAGCCTGATGGCTTTATTTTCAGCTTGGCTTTTCTCCCCCACAGCCGGCTGGGCTTTGGCTCAGCCAGGTTATCTTCCAGCTTGTGAACATGAGCATTGGAGTTCAGCTGGAAGAGGGAGGTCAGTCATATGCTGAGTAAGGCATCAAGGGCCAAAATACCCTGCTTCTCTTGCAAACTCAGTTTGCTGCAGTTGGTGATTGCACTGGGGTGACTGTAACAGCCCGGGGGAGTGCGGAGTGTCCTGACCTTTGTGAGGGGAAGGGAGGCTGTTCCATCAGCTGGGACAGGCAGCACCAGCTGCCAGCAGCTGCTTCCTGGCATCCTCAGCTCCCTCTGCAGAGAGCTGGCTCCTGCCTTGTGCTCATGGCTTCCCCCGTGGCTGCCAGAATTCCCTGCTGGCCTCTCCCCCTGGATTTCGGCACAGACTCCATGCCTGCACTGAGCTCCTCCACCTCTGCCTTCATGACCCGTTTGTCCAGCTTTGCTTTCACTCTGGGGCTTCTCCATGAGCTCTGCCCTCTCAGCCATGGCAGCCACGTGCTTCCCATGGCCCTGCTGTGCTTCAGCTGCCACTGCTGCTTTCTGTGCCTTCACCTCTGCCTTCCCACCTGTGCAAGGTGTCTTAACAACACAGACCTATCCCGATATGGCTGAGGATTGATTAGCTGGCATTTCTAGAGTGAATTGAAATGGGAATGTTCCTTGTTGCTGATGCCATCGATCTGTACTAGTCATCAGAATGTGTTCAGAGCATTCTATCCAAGTACAACCTCAGCTTCCAGGTCTTCTTCCAGCTCTTCGGTTGTACAAGGCCTGGAGTGCACACACGAGCACAGCAGTGTCTGTGAGCAAGAGATGGGGGAGAAATCCGTGGAAACACGAACAAGAATCTTAATTTCTTCACTCCCTTTTCTATACGTTTATCAGCTCCGCTGGATTTTCTTTCCTGGAAGAGATCTACAGCTGGGAATACTGAGCCAATAAAGCAGGAAAGACCTGGCCAGGTGTCTCAGCAGACACTGATGTTATCTGCAGCATGGTTGGCTTCCTGTGTCATGTTGGAATTTGGCCTTCAGGAATGTAATCAAGCTGATTTGGCTACTTGAGGGAAATAGAGGCTTGTTCAATGAAATAGCTGCAATCTAGGTCTGTGGGTCATGTTTTTGTAGAAATGCTGAGTGTTTGGTTAAATATTTAAATACTGAAATACGTTGGATGACATAAATATTTGAATTCCTGGTGGTAACACTGCGCATCCTGTGAACTGTGGCCTCGTTTCTGGTTTGATTTACCACCTTTCCTTCCAGAGTGAGAGGGAGAGTGCCTGGCAGGACAGAAATGTCCACGGAAAGGTTTGTCAGACATTTTGCTGACTGCCTGCAAGCAGAAGAGCAGGTTCCTGCATCAGATCACCTCTCCCCTGGCCGTGGCAGCAGGGCAGGAGATCTGCAGGGAGCACAAGGTTCCACAGACTTTCCAGTGAGTGGATAGTACCCAAAACAAACTGGACCTCAGAGCTGGCTGAACTGTCCATTCACTGGAAGCTAAAAGGCAAATGTTTCCAAGCCCAGGAGTTTCACAAGCTCATAGAGAAGTCAGAATCTGCTTTAGAAAAAACACCAACCTCTACCTGGGGAAAAATAAAAACCAGATCTCAGCTGGTTCTGGTTTTTTAAGGGCTTAAAGAGCAATAGGCTCCAGACTCCGTTTTAACAGGGGGGGTTTAAGAGGGCTCTATTAATCTTTCATGCCAAGTCAGTCTTAGCAAAAAGCTGCCCAGGCTGGCTGCTGTGTGGTGGAGAAGGCAGGATGTTACAGCAGATGGATTGAGCCAAATTAGCATTTTTTCTCTGTAGTGAACAGGTTAGTCTTGGCTGAGATTTAGTGTCCTGCCTCTTCAGGGGGACTGGCAGGGCGCTCAGGTCCCTTTTCCCTTTGTGGAAGCTCCTCCTCAGCCCATCATTAATTAGTCTGCACACAAGGCACAGCACAAAGGAAAGCTGAGCCTGTTTGCAGCTCTTAAAGGACCAAAACCAGCACTTAACTTTTCTTCTGTTGCTTAAGTGTCCCAGTGGCCTTGCTCTGAAGCACAGGGAGCTTGTACTCCAGGTGGAGAATTTGATTTAGCAGAGCTTGCCAGTAGTTATTAATGATTGTGCACATTGCCTTAGCTACTCAGCTCGTTAACCAGGTAAATTAGTGGTTTGGATGATAGAGAGTTGGATATTTGTATTCTGGGAAGTTAATTTCCAAGGGGAGGTTTGTCAGAGCAGCGCTGGCAGACCCATCACTGAAGTAGTCAATAGTGACACTAAAATAAAGATCTGATTTGTGATAATATTTTGCAATTCTAAACCAGTTTTTATCTGAAGATCAGAAGGCCTTACATAAACATGAATCATTTAAGCCTCCTAACTTCCTGGTGATTGTACACATTTTATATGTGGGTGAACGTGGAAGATGAATTACAAATATCAGACAATGAGTCAGAGAAAAGACTTAGGAAACAAAATCTTGTCTTTCTGATTCTGCTCGCCTGAATTACTGAACTGTACTTCTGCTTGTCATGGGGTTAATACTGAAAAGATCAGGGTATGACGATGGATTTTCCCAGTGAATTTACTGACAAGGGACTTTTCAGGTGTAGCTGATGCTGTCAGAGCTGTGACGTAGCACAGCTGCACCCAGTACAGTCTATCCTGGGAAATTCCATCCCAACTGACACATTAAACCATGAAAATTCCTTAGAGCATCTCCCAAGTTTGGCTCAGTTCATCTCACTGAGGTTGGCAATGATGAGTCCTTTTCATTTTGCAGTGCATCTTCTCTTCTTGTTCCCAGTTGTCCTCTAGGAAGTGGAAAAAAGGGGAATAAGTGTAAAAAAGAACTTTGTAACAAGAATAGAATGATATAATCCTAGAATGGTTTGAGTTGGAAGGGACCTTAAAGCTCATCTTTTTCCAGCTCCCTGCCAGGGACACCTTCCACTATCCCAGGTTGCTCCAAGCCCCATCCAATCTGTCCTTGGACACTTCCAGGGATGGGGTAGCCACAACAAACATGTAGAGGGTGTTTATCAGAAGGGCCCAAGACGTCACAACCAGGCCTAAGAGGGCCATCTGAAATAGAGACCACGACAACTGCACCTCCCCTCGTGCATCCGAGTGGCAGCTTTGATGTTCTTGGTCTCCTCGTTCTCCTCACCTCGTTCTCCTCACCTTGTTCTCCTCACCTCATGGTTTTTATTTCCTTTCCCCAGACTGGGAGAAATGAGGACGGGAGAGAATAAAATAAAAAAAAGGAATTTCTGCCTGATGAGCTCCCTCCAAATCCCTCTTCTCCTTTTGGCATTTGGTGACTGAGTCATTCTGAGCAGAGCGATGTGAGTTTGAACTCTGTGGTCTGATGCCTGCAGACAGGAAAAGGTTTGTGCGGATCACACGAGCCGTTAGCGGCAGCAGGACAAAATGTCACTGGAAACTTGTGTTGCTTTAGAAGGAATCTGAGAATCAGTTAATAAATTCTGAGGCATATGAGGCATCTGTGAGTTTAACATCCTGTGGAAGTTAACACTGACTTCAGAAGGAGCAGCAGACAACCACATGGCTGCTACAGTGCAGATTTAAAACTTCTCCAATTACATTAAATAAAAACCAATTCAGGTGCAGGAGAGGGAGAAGCATTCCCCAAGGCTGGAAAAGAGTTACATGGAGGGGAGCATTTTATAGGGAGAGGCCTACCAATGTTGCCATGTAAAAGTGGGTCTAATTAATATAGAATGTCAAGGAGATGCAAGGCCTTTATGTAGAGGGATCCCTAAAAATTGCTGTGAAATGACTGTTACTGTGGGGTAGGAGGGTGAAGTGAAGAATTAAATCCATCCAAGGTTATATGAGATGCTGGAAGAAGAATATATATAACAATATAAGATATATATATAGATATATATATATCATGAAAGAATATTGTGTTCATCCTATGAAAGGCTGCTAAAACTCCTGCCTGTCATGGCAGAAACTTCCATATTTGCAAGAATGCAAGACTTTGCCTCTTTTGCAGTTTCCAAGGATTCCTTTAACATACCTGTGTTGGAGTTGCTCTCCATGACTCAGATCATAATTTCTTAAAGTTAAGCATCAAAAAAAAATCTGTACACAGACAGATCCTTAAAGAAGAGTTTGCATTTTAAGAAGATGCTGCTCTGACTTGCTGCAGCTTGTGCTGAGCATCAGTGGTGGGCAAGGAACAGAACTTGGGACTTGTGACAACAACTGCTTTGCTTTTAGTCTCCTTTGTTACCTAAGGACTTTATTTAAGATACAGGAGATTTACAGGCTGGCTGTAAATCTCATGCATCATCTCCATATGCTCTTTATTCATTCCATATTCTGAAAAGGAGCCTTTTGTGAGTCATTTGAGGGAGCCGATGCCCTGCCCTGGTGAATCCCAAACCTCTGACCATCCCCTATGGATAACACTCAGCCTGCAGCTGGATGAGGAGGTCACCCTTCTCCTGGCTGAGGGTGTCTTGTCAGCTCCTCTGCTTGTCAGCTCTTCTGCTTGTCCTCTGAGCTCCCACGTCTTTGACGTGTTGCTTCTCATGTCCAGTTCCTTCAGGTCCATTTCCTCCTCCTGCTGGGCCACACTGAGCAAAGTTTCACCTGGAAATAAGGACTTTAAGCAGTGAGGTTCCCCAAACAAGCCTTTTCTATTATAATGGTCCCTGAAAGGCCTGAGGTGGTCATTTTATTATCAGATCACAGTGGGTTTTGCATACCAGTGGGAGACCTGGTGTTTCCTGAAATGCCTGTTTAGAGCAGAGTTTCATATCTCCAGTGTGAGTAATGCAGCTCCTAGGAAAGGTTGTTATGGTGCACAGGAGCAGCTCTGTGTGCCAGCACAGAAATCAGGACTGTGTGATTTGATTCTCACCACGATCTACGTTCACACCAGTCCAAGTGGGACCAGGACCCTTGGAGAGCTTTTTCTTATCTAAGGCTGTGAGGGTTCGTTTGGCTCACACTGGAGTTGGGAGGCTGTGCCCCCAGCTACAAGGCAGATTTTATTTCACCCACGTGTGGAAAATTGGCTTTGACATTTTAGTTTCACTTAAAATTGTATATCTTGATCAGCATTTTGTTTCCTCTCTTACCAGGAAACCAACTGATTTATCCATCCTGGGAAGTAAGTGAAGAGAGTCTGAGCTGGACCTGCCCCTTTGTGACGAGAGTGTGGTCCTGCTGAAGAGAGGTGAACCAAGCAGCTTTGTTTCAGCTTTTAAATGTTAATGAACAGTGAAATCTTGTATTCCCATGCTCATATCCTCACCCCTTCTCTCGATGCTGCTTTGAGAAGTAGGAAATCCAGGCCTTGAATTTCTGAGACACTTTCTTTCCTCTCCCTGGAGGCAGCAGGCTTAGACTCAGATTTCAGGATTTTCTTGGTTTACTAACTTTTCTGGCATTGCTTTGGAAAGAAATCATTCAGGCCCCTTGCCCTATCAATAATTAACAAGAAAGTCACCAGCTTTCTCTGTGTCTTTAAGTGAACATGGCCGTTATTTTCTCTCTCAGCCCTTATCTTCCCTGCCCAGACATCCCAAGGTTCTCAGTGCCTGTAATTGCCACTGTTTAATTCTGCAGAACAGGACAACCTCAGATTATTTTCCTCACCCTCATGCATAATTTTCCCCAGAAAAGCAGCTGCAGAAACTTCTGACATTCCTCTGAATTGCCATCAGGCCTAGCCTGTGGCAAACAGAATGTGTGGGGCTTAGAAACAACAGTGTGGGTGGAGGTTTTGTCCTTGATAAAACTCAAATATACCTTGTGCTGTCCTGTGATAGGAAATGCGGTAGTCTCAGTAACAAAAAATAATAGTAGTAATCTTGTGGCTCTTGGCTTTAAAAGTGAGACTGAGGCACCCATAAGTTGAAATCTAAGGACAGAGTGGGCTGGAGGAGCGATGCATGTTGTGTAATTATTGTAAAAGTTGGGCCATGCAGATTTTTAGGTTCCTGCGAAGAACAGAATGTTCCCTTTTGCGTGGTGGGTACAATAGCTGCTCTCATTATGTTGTGATAAAAACATATGTGCAAAATTAATGATGTATGCTGCTAATATTAGATGACTACAACAATCTCTCTGCGTTTCACTTTCCAGTCTTAAATTGGGTAAATGATCAGTTAGTAGGATTCTTGCCTGACTAAGGAATAGTAAAGAGCAAGTGAGATTTATCGCACAGCTGAAGGTGCACTTCATTTGCATTTTATTAACTGAGCTGTCTGATTAAAAGTCAGTTTCGGGAGCGTGTGTAAGAGAGAACATTATATGCATGAGGAAGTGGGTTGCTGTAGAAACTCTAATTCTGCAGCTCTGTCTCCACCAAGGACATGCTGAGTCACAACTGCCACCAGTTTAGTCAGCCCAGTTTGGGTGGGAGTGAACGGTCCCTTCTTGGATCCGGTTCTGCCCCCCTTTTCCCCCAGCTCAGGGGAGCCAAGCAGCAACTATGATGCTGCCTTCTTGTCCACAAACCCTGGAGAGATTAAGCTGGGATTCAGGTTTTGGTATGTAAAAGGGTAAGGATATAATGATAGGTGTAATGATGAAAGAGCTACAGGTAGAGACAGTGCAGAGAACCTCATCACCGCTGCAAATCTTCCCCAGTGCAGCTTCTCAGCCCCACAGGCACTGAAATACTGGGGTAAGGAAGCCTGTGGATATTCCTACCTGTGACAGTTCTTGGAGGGGGAAGCAGAAGCAGTGGAACCAGGCATTCCTACCTGCTCCCTCTCTGATTTCCCATGGGTATGATCCCTGCACAGGATGCAGAGCTCTGTCCTCTGCAAGTGGAAGACGTGCCTTCAGTAATGGTGTTGGAATTCAAACAACATGAGTAACTGCCTATTCATAGCACATTTGTTTGCTGTTCCCTGCTTTCTGTCACTTGCCCTTCCACTTTTTTGCATGTCATAGGTGAAAACTTGGGTTGCTCTTCCTCTCTGCAACTCGCTGTTTCCGTGGTTGATCCTGCAAAAGTTGCAGGAGGCAGCGCAGTCTAATAAGTAACGGTGCCAATTTGTCTAGTTCCAGGTCGTGTATTTCCTACTTCTTTGTGCTTCTCATGCAGTGAGAGGGTTATTAGACATCCTGGCTCTGGCTCTGGCTCTTGGAAGTGTCTCTCAGACTAACATTCCCTTGAAGGGGCATAAGGTGAAGTGATGACCCAACGTCTTTCGTTTCTGAAGGAAGATTTGCTGTTCAGCCAGTCCCAGCTTGTGCAGAAGGCACTGTGTGGCTTTACCTGAGGATTGCTGTACCAGACTGTTTGAATCCATTCGGAACAATGCAGTGGATGTGCTGGACAAAGAAGCCATCAGCTAGTCCAGCTGCTCCTGGAATTAGACAAAGAGGGATGAATAAACTAACAGGAGATACCAAGGCTGGAGAGAGAAAACTTTCTGTTTTGTGAAGTCATTTGCATTTCACAGCTGGAAACATAACCATATCCACACGAAGGAAGCAGATGTAAGATCCATTCCTATCCATTTGATAGCTCAAAATCTGACAAGCAGCATCCCAAACTTTCCCATTCATCTCTCAGCAGCGAAGTCCTGGGCTGAGCTGATGACAATCCTCGTAGGCAGCGAGTTTTTCTGGTTGATCGAAACCTGACATTTGTCTGGGCAGCAGAAGGCCACTGACTGCTGGAGGGGGGATTATGTAGCCTGTCATTAATCCAGGACTGCACTCACGCTTCCATCTGTGCAGGAATGTTTCCGCAGCGGGGCTCGTGGTGCCTTCCCCGCACGCACAAACACGGCGCGCCCCGTCTGCCTCTCGGTGCTGCAGGGGCAGAAACCTCAAGGTCGGAGCAAGATTGTCTCTCAGCACGGAAGAGAAGGGTGCAGGGGCAGACACAGCCTGTTACCTGACGGGTTTAATCCTTTCCACAAAGGAATGATGGGGAAGTGCTGGGCACCAGGACCGATGACATTTGCGTGCCGACACCTTGAGCTGACTACTGATTGTACCTGTGATGTTCACTCACCTGCAGCCTCCTCTGCCTCAAGGAGGACCCAGAGCAGGGCCACGCTGGATTTCTGGAGCAAGCCCACCACTGCTTGGTGGGATCCTTGCTCTTTTGTAGCTGCCCTGTGGTGCTGTGTCACACCTGGAAAGGAGCAAGGGAGGAAAGGCACGACCTGTTCGGATACAGCTGGAGAACAGCCTGGTGGTGCATGAGGGAGCAGATCTGTGATTGTTAACCTGTGTAGAGAGAGGGAGAAATCCTCTCTGTGGGTACAGGGAAAGGAAACAAGTTAATGCTGGCATGGGAACAGCATTAAAGCATTCCCTGGAGTCTCAGTCCTCACGGGGGGCCCTTACCATGGAAAACCCATTTGCCCTGAATAAATGATTCTGCAGCACTGCCAAAGGAAAGCGTGTTGTGGAGAGATTATATTTTTACCTTTTGGGCTCATACTTTGATCCGCTGGCAGGGAGGACAATGTGGCTTACAGGCTGCCAGAACCAGGCACAATCAGAACGTATTTTACCACAGTCAAACGCCACTTTCAGAAACCTGCTTAGTAGCAAAGAAAGGAAATTGTTGCTGAGTGTAAAAAAGATAGACCAAAGGGCCTGTGATTCATGCTCTGATCATGTTCTGTCAGTGTGTCTGTGCAGTGGAGTATGTGAATAACTGGTGGAGTTTGATAATATGCTTAAATACTGCTCCTGCTGCTAAGCATTAGCATGGCTGCGTGACAGCACAGCAGAGAGGCGAGTCACATCCACCAGGAGAGGCGAGACAAGCTGCAGGAGCTGCAGGGCTCTGGCTCTTCCAGCAACACCTAAGCAAGGGCAGCAAAAATGAATTTAATCCTTGGCTGATGTACCTTTTAGGTAGCTTTCCCTCAGCTTTATCTTACTAGAAACAAGCCTTGCCTTGAGTTTTTGGGGGTTTTGTTCCTTTTCAGAATATCTCTAAGGATTATATTTTTAATCGAGGCCAGTGACAACATGCTGGGGAGTCGTGGACCAGCCTTGCTGTTCTCTGTATGTTAAAACACTCAACTGTGGCATCACTGGTCAGACATTTGCATAATCAGCGTTTTCGATTAATCGTTACTCGAAAGGGTTTCAGTGCCCTGCTGGCCAACTCCTCCATTCTGGCACTGTGGTGCTAAGAGGATGCTCTTCTGCTCCAGCTTCTCCCCTGGGCCTGGTGATGACCCCTCTGGAGCTCTCTGGGCTGCAGACCCATGAGCTGAGTAACTTTCTCAACCGCTCTTGGAGGAAGATGAACATGTTAATCTGGGCAGCTGGAAGAAAATCCCTCGTTGTCCCCATTCCCTTGCTGCATGCTCAGGAAAATGGGTGCAGACAAGCTCTCCAGCCCTGCTGGGGACCAGCTGGGAGGGACTCAGCTCTCAGCTCCGTCCCTTCACTCCCCCTCCATTCAGCAGAGCTTGCTGGATGGAGCAGAGCAGCAACAACCACCTCAGACAAGGTGCTGCAGCAGCTGCTGTGCCTGGGCTGCCAGGAGCTCTGGGAGGTCTGTACCTGTGCTCCACTGTGGATCCAAAAGCATGGGCAAGGCAGGGCTGTTGGACAAAGCAGGATCAAGTCCTCAGCTGACAGCTCAGCCATCTGCCAGGCCCGCTGCCCTGTGGCAGCTGTGGATGCCAGCTCCACCTCTCAACAGCACATCTGTTCATTTAAAAAAAGCATCAGCGTGTTGTTTAAGGTCATTCCGTGTTCCCTGGAAATGAGAGCCTGGTTTTAGCAGCTTTTTCAATCTCAGTGAACTGGCTGAGCTCGTGGCACACTGGCTTTGTCCTGGTTTGCTGTAACTAAGTGTGAGATCTCAACCCACCTCCACTCTGTCCACCTCTGCCTGCTCCTCCTTGGCTTCTTCTTGAAATTCTCCGTGCCCAAGTGCATCCAAGGCAGTTGTAGCCACAGATCTCTTCTGGACCAGAGCCCAGGACATCAAAGGGGACAGGACAGAAGGGACACAGGCCCACCCAAGGCAATTGTTAATCTGCACCATAAGCTGAAAGCCAGCCCATGGTGCCAAACATCTAAAATAACTTCCCAGCCCTCCGAGATTTGCCCAGCCAGGTCCCACCAGACCAGCCCTGTGCTTTGCTGTCCCGTCCTGCCCAGAGCAGGATTCCAGGGAACCTTGCAGTGTGCTGCTTGTGAGCCATGATTTGGGACTGCCTGTCTATGAAAATCATATCTGCTCTGTACAAAAGGCTTGTTTGCAATGTACAAATCCTGGGAGCTGTAAAATACCAACAGCTGCTGGAAAGGGCACTGGAAGTTCAGCAGCTGGAGACTGTTTGATCTCTCTGTAGCTCAAGTCCTGCTTATAGTAATAGTCTGAGGAGCCAGCAGATATTCCCAATAAGCTCTTCTCAGTAACAGATACTCTTCAAAATGATATTAAAAAGGAAAATGTGTGTCAAAACCAGACAAAGGGTCAAGTCTTCCTCTCACAAAAGCTGCTTCTTGAGATTACACATGTATGCGAAATGAGCAGGTTTTAACCCGTGGTCTCTGCCACAGCTTTCAGATCTGTCAGTTTGGAGGCTTCAAACAAACCCTGTAACAGCTCGTTTGAAGTCCTGCGAACCCCAGGCCACTGAATGTTAACCAGAAACTGCTACGTCAAGCTCGTTTGCTTTGGAGCAGATATTTTACATTCAGGCTTCAGCTCGCAGACAATCGAACAAATCTTCAGCTGCTCCTCAGTAGCTTCTTTATCCTCAGGTTGAAGCAGCTGAATTTTATTCCTAGGGGAAGCTTAGGCCGGGGGGGCAGCATCCTGTTTGCTGTACTGCCACTCTCACTGATGTTCCTCCACACTTCCATTAGTGAGAAGTGGCTCTTCCATCATCTGTGTTGTTTGATGTGATCACACTTTGATGCACCCAGAGGTAACAATTAGGAGTGGGCACAAGCAGCACTTTCTGCGGCAAGAGAAGGACCAAGAGATGATTACACCAATTACCATCAGTCCAATCAAGGCACAACACAAGCTTTTGGGTCAGAGACTGAGTGTTCTTCTAGATTTCCATTCCTGAGCACGTCTTGAGTGTATCACTTCAGAAAAAAAACCTTTTGTGGGATGAGTTGCTTAGGCTACCCGGGAGATTTTGCCATAGCAGCCACGTCAAAGTCAGTGGGATTGAACACCCAAACCTTTTCAACAGGATTGAAAAGCTTGTCCAGGCTGTCTTCCCTGTCCCGAGGAGATGTAAGCAATTGGCATTAAGCAGCTCAACACTTCAGTTTAAAAATGATCATTTTTACCTCAGTGGCAGCCCTGCCACATCAAGGGGGATCTCACCATGCATTGATGAAGATAAGGGAAGACAGCTTTCCTTTCTCACTCTGACCTGCCTAAGGAAAAGTCACTTGCAATCCTCTTCTTCCTGGATAATTAGTAACAACCCCCCACTGCAGAGAACCTGTTTCAATCTCTGGCCAAGCACAGCTCTGGTGTGTAGGTTTCTTATCCTAGAAACAGAGGATGGAGCAGGGATTTGTGCACTGAAGGGAGTGAGTAACACACACAAAGTGCCACATGAGTAAGTCCAAGGAAGATATAATATCTTTTAGCTGCCTCCTGGGAAATGGCACATGACTTCTCCAGACCTGGAACACAGAGGGGAACACATCCAGGTGTGTTGGGAGCAGCCAGAGATCGAGAAGTCACAGCCCTGTGGATGTCAGTGAGAGCTTTGGTTTTGATATCAGCGAAGCCGGTATTTCACCAGTGTGTTTGGAAGTGCAGTGAGTGCAGCAAGAACCACAGCATCGTTCAGTGCTGCTCTCAGAACATGCCTCTAACCTTCCCAGCACTCCCACTGGCACAAGTTTTAGTAGGGATATTTTGGGTTCGTGAAATGGAGGCAGGAGGTGCCGTTGCTTGTTCGGTTCTGTCACTGCTGGGTTCAGGAGCAGCTCTCCAGAGCAACTCATCCTGCTTCTGGGCATCCCCTGAATTACAAGTTTGTAAGATTGTCCTGTGAAATGTGTCCCTTTTGCAGAAGTGGAATCACCCTGTCCATGTCTTCTATCCTGCTCTAATATGCTTTGTTTGGCTTCTGGTCTCCATGAAACCCATCCTCCTCTAGACCTGACCACATCAATTCATTCCAAAATCACCAAAGGGATACCAGATCATCAGAACCTCCCAGGGCATTTTCACCATTTGCTCTCAGCTGAAGTCCCCTCTCCTCATGGCTCTGCTGGGAGTGGCATCATGTGAGTTCTGCAGACAAGTTTAGGTTGACTCAAACCACCTTTACGGTCCATCTTAGTTAGTCCAAGTGACCTCTGGGAGGACTCACAGTCCCCTCTGCCCTCAGAGCTCCATCCAGGTGCGGGAGGACCTTGGCCAGAGCTGCTACCCACCCAGGGAAGGTCTGGCCATGCCCTGGCTCTCCAGGCCAGGCTGGAAGGGGCTGGAACCGTCCAGTAAACAAACTGAACTTGCCTTGGCCTTGAACTGTCCAGAGAGGCAAAGCCAACATATGGTCCCTGAGTGTGATGCAAATCTGGGATGAGTTGAAAGTAGGAGGGATGCAGACAATCCCACATTAAAGAATAACTGGTCCATATGTTTCCTCTCTCCTTTTTCTGTGTCCTGAAGGGCTTAAGTCAGGAAATGTGGTGGGGTCTTTTACCTTGGGAGCCGGGATTTGTGGCTCTCAGTTTAGTCCTGGATGCACGTGTGCAAGCACAGAACAATGAACCTTCCCTGGGGAGCTATTTTTGGGGTCTTGGTTGCAAGACAATTATGGTTTTGTGCTGATGAGTGTTAGTGGTGGTTACAATACAATTGTAGAATGAAAACTGTGCAGCTTTTGGGGGAGGCACCGTGCCCTTTATGTGTGCTCAGTCTCATGGGCAGCTAAAGAGAGAGGAAATAAATTTGTCATCATCTGATACACTCTGTAACTTCACTGTGGAAGAAGGGACAGGGTTTGGTTTCATTTACAGCAGTGCAGATCCCTCCAGTTCGAAGAATTCATTTCAGACTCGCACGTGTCTGATTTAATCAGAACAGGGTCCATTCAACACAAGGAAAAAAACCCAAAGCAAAGTTAATATAGAGAGTTATCTGCTTACTTACAACTCCCAGTGTTAGTCCCAGCCAGCCTGGCTGTGCCACCACAGCGAATTCAGATAATTTACCCTAGATGAGAAAATAAAAGATGAGTCTGTTAATCAAGATTGCAATATCTGTAGGAAAACAGAAAGTAGCTGAGAGGTTCTGCGCGTTCAGCAGGGACAGACACCGTTGCCTGTAGGGGCAAATTTGCAAGTCAGTGAGAGGAAATTTAATCTTTTCAAAGATCAGATCTATAAAAAACCCTCTTTCTTCTTGGATTCTGCATTAGAGCTTAAAGAAATCCTCCTTTCTCTGCAGCATATGGCAGAAGTATGTAGCACACAGGAACAGGAGTGAGAGTGCAGTTGAAAACCCCAGTGTTTTACATTTTAACTGACAATTTCAAAATTAATCTGCAAAAAAAAAAATCTGCCAAATTAAAAATAACCTGCATTTTGAACCACTGCAGCAGCGATCAGTTGAAAGGGCATTGATTTGGGGATTGATCAAAACTGGATTTTTATTTGACATATAAAAACTTGACATCTAAAAATAGGAAGGCAAAACAAAACTGGCCTACCAACTCAGTTCAAGAAAAATGGGAACCACTAATGCTTCGTGGGAAATGTGAAGTAAACAGAAAATAACTTTGCTGCTTGAAGAAGCACGTGAAGATTTTTTTGGGGTGTATTTTTTTCCTGAGGGAAGACCTTTGTATGATCTACAGTGACTTACCAGTGAAGGGCTGGTACTTACAAAATGGGAAGAATTGTTCTTCCTACTAGTTTCAGCATAATTAAGGGTCTCCAGAAGAGGATTCACCTGGATGACTTGATCTTCCAGGGATTCCTACAAATCTCAGGCACCAGCAGGATGCTCAACACTGAAGCCTTGGGCTTTGAGCACAGCGACTCCTCCCCATCCAAACCAACCCAGGAAAGACATTTTCTGTCAGTCAGCTCCCACAAAAAGCTGAATTACTGCTGTGAGCAGCAACTCCATTCAGCTTTAGCCCTGCCAGAGGCTCTCCACAGGGGTCCATCCCTGTGGGTTTGGGAATCTGGCTAATCCCTGTTCCAAGAAGGAACAGCAAATGCAAACTGTGTTGCTGTGCTCAGTGCTTCAGCCTCCTAGAAAAGAGATTTTGGGATGTTCCAGGACTGAGAGACCCGCGGGGAAAGGGGGGGAATGGCTGGGCAGCGATGAGGTCTGCAGGCAGAAAGCTGGGAAAGAGGAGTGAGGTTTATTGCTTGGAGGAGGAGGAAGGTTATTCCAAGGATAGAGGGCAGCATAAGACAGGCTAGGAATGTGTGTGGGATAGGACTGTCCTGGGGGGAGAAGTTGAGGAGGAGGAAACAGGCGCGGAGGGACAAGCTGGAGCTTGACAATCCAGAGGTCTGGCGGTGAGGAAGCTGGAAGGAGGAATAGGAAGCCACCAAAGGAATCCCACAAGGCTTGAATAACAGGATTTTTGCTGAGAGGCCAAATGTAGCTGCTATTTATGGCTTTAAATTCAGAATTGTTTTACTGACCCTCATAGTGAAGTCAGGTGGGGGTGTGAAAAAGGAAAAAAAAAAGGAAAAGAAGAGGGAAAATGAAAATAAAAGAAAAAGAAGAGGAAAAAGAAAAAGAAAGAAACAGAAAAGAGGCTGCTCTCAGTCCATCAGCATGGAGGGATTCTTTCTATTTGATACCAAACAACACTCCTCATTGCTATAATGAGAAAAAAAAAAACAGGTCCCTCTCCTTGATTATTGATGCTTGTTTCTCTTTTATTATTTGGAGAACTTACTCTTCACAATATTTTACCCAGATAAAACAACTTCCTCACTATGTTTTGGTTTTGCAGGAAATAAAGTGCTGGGAAATCCCACCTGGCTGAGGATCCCTGAGGCTGCTCTTACAGCGCTGTTCTCTCAGGAATCTCCATGTTCTCTGCAAACACTGTGATTATTTCTCCCACTGCCATTTATTCCCATTTCCAGACCACCTGCGAGCCCCCAGAGCTCTGTGAGAGTGTGGGTTCACTGCAGCCACAAAGCAGGATCCCCCTCTGGTTTGACAGGCGACAGACAGGCGGGGAAAAGGGGCTTGGATGGGACCTGGTTCATCAGCTGCTGTCCTCAGCCATCAAAAACTACCAGGAGAGCCCATGGCACATCCACTTCCCACGGCCCGTGGTGGTTTTCTCCCTGGTCACGACCTGTGGCAAAGCCGTTCCACGGGAGGGAGCAGGGGAGTTCAAGGCCATGACTCGTGTCCCCCAAGGCTTTGCATTTTTTGGGACCTGTTCCGTGCTGGGAGCAGACCGTGTCCCACACTCCAGGCAGTTTTCCTTCCCCCACCCACACATCTGAACCAGCTTTAATGTTGTCAAGGCGACAGCCAAGCTGCCGCTGGTGAGCAGTGTGTCCAGCACCCGGAGATGTGCTGCCCTACCTGCCCAGCTCGCTGCTCCCCGCAGAGGAGAAGCTGATTTCATCCCTCCCATGATTACAGGGAGCAGGGGCTGTGCCGTGGCTTTGTTTGGACACACTGCCCAGGCTGCTCCTGTCCCACCTCTGCAGCCCCAGGCGATGCTGAGCACCAGGCTGGTGACTCACAGCCCGCTCAGGAGTCACTCTGGGGAGAGGGGGAGAAGCCCCTGGGCTGGGAAGGGGATTCTGGCCACCAGAATCTGGCTTTAGAGGCCACTGCTTGGGCTGAAGTCAGCTTGGCACTGGTTGGAGGCAGCGACAGCACTGGTTCTTCTGGTGATTTCATTTCTCCACCATCCTCCTGAAAACCTTGATGGTCTAAAAATATATGTGTGCAAGGACTCCAGTGCTGCCCCTTTGGAAACTGGTTTCACGGCTCAGAAGGATCCTGGTGTAGCACTGCCAGCTGCAATCTGCTGCTCTGGGATGAATTTCACCCGGAAAGCAGGAAGGAGAAATGTCCTCTGTCCGTTTCCTCTTTGATCAGGCAGAGATAAGGAAAGTAACAGCTCAGCAATCATTTCCCCTCTCAGTCTACACAGCTGAACCTGTAGACAGGCTGGGTTTAGATGCCTGGATTTGCAATGTAGATTTGAGGCTTGGCTCAGGTCTGTAATTAACGTGTCACCTCCCTGAAACACAGGGACTGGCGTGGTCTCCGAAACAGATCAATGAAACATTAAACCAAACAGCTACAAAAGATGAATGCAGGTGACAAAACAGTTCATCCTGGCATCAGACAGTTTCTTGGGTGCAGGGCTCAGATTTTTATGGAACTCTCAGTTCTTTTCGCCTCACCGTTCTTTCCCAGCTGGGGAAACTGAGGCAGGGGACGACGACTACTTACAGCTTCAGAGTTGTTCACTCAGTGTCAGCCCGTTTTTTGGCACACAGAGTACCTACAAAAAAGTCTGTTTTGCTCTGGTCCTTCAGTTTGAAGCCAGAAGGAGTGGCTGGTGCTCAGCTTCTCCGAAGGCAGCCTTCAGTTGTGTTGTTTAGGTTGTTTTTAAAAGCTCGGTGTGAATGTATTCCCAAAGGTCAAGGAAGGGGTAAGGCCATGCCAACAGCTGGGGGTGAGTTAACCCTCCGAAATTCCACAAAATCACGTGGGACTCAATAAACTTATGGTTAAAATACCTGTGAATTCAAGCCTACCTGCTATAAAACACAGTGACTGTAAATCCAGATGGTTCCACATACTCCTGCAGGCACCACCCTTCTCTCTTTCTGCCTCTGCTTGTCATTTCTGCCACATGGCCCTTCCTGCCCTCCATCCCACACCTCTTCCCACCCATCACACACAGCAGGTACCTGCCAGGTTAAACCCAAGGTCCTGGAATCGTGTTTGCAAGGGCTGGACAGGCTCTTTCAGAGCAATTACATCTTAAAAGAGACCACACATTCCTTATCTGTAAGTCCAGTGATGCTGGGAGCCTGACTGGGAAGCTTTGATCCCTCCAGAGAGGCCAGATAATACTTCATCTGGTGGGGATTTCTTCTTGTCTTGCCTTGTAGGGTGTTCTCTCAACTCAGCTGCTGGAGCGTAGGGACAAGAGGCTGAAGTAGAAAGACCATCTAAAGAAACTTCCATTCAAAACCACCTCTTAGGCCATGTCCTTCTGGCCAGGGTGGGACAGCGCATTTCCTTGGAGCTGATCTTTGGCAGGCAAACCTCAGACTGAACCCTTGGCAGGAGTAGCTGCATTACTGATGGAATTAAGGTTTCGTTTCAAAATAATTCATAATCCTGCATGTTCGCTGCAAGCAGAGGGGATAAAGCTGTTGCTGTGTTACCGTCTCGTGCGGTTTGGTCACTTGGTGGGTATGAACTGCCCTGAAAGACACGAAAGACAACAGCTCCTGTATCTGCTTTAGGTATTTCCCTGCTATATTTGCCTCAGCCAGAGCGTTTGGGATGTGGTTACCCTGCCAGTGTTGCCGCTGGGGGTGTTGTGGGTGAACACGCTTGGGATAGAGTTTCCAAGCAGGAAGATTCAGATAAACAACTGCTTTGAGGTGAAAATTAGAGAGTTCGTGTTACACCCACCTCTTGAATTTGTAACTGACTATTCACCCTGAAAATCTGATTCTAGGAACTCAGCATGTCCCGTCAGGAGCAGAATAATACCAGAGAAACCACGGCCAGCCCTAGTCCTGAACGCTGGGGACTGTGATTAACTCCTCAGGAATCTATCCGGAGCAAGTCGTATTTTCTGGGCTTTTTCAGGTAATTATTTCAAACCTTAAATCCGTGAATGAAGATTGTAAACAGTTCTCAGCCAAACATCTTAGAGAAGGACGTGAAATGCATCAAATAAGCAATGGGTTCTGACCTGTTTGCTCATGCGTAATGTGAATAAATCAATGTTTTGACCACGTGGGCTGCAAAGGCAGCAATCGGATCTCCCCGTGAAGGGACACAGGGCAAAATGACAAACCTGAAATAGCTGTTGGCTTGCTGAGCCCACGGACAGATCTCCGTGAGCCAGGACTCAAGCAAACTGCTTTCTGCCTCCTCTGGATGAGTTTAATGATGTGCCATTGCAGTTTCCAGAGCCCAGGCCCCGTGCTGGCCACGCTCTGCTCCAGCACATCACCACACTGTAGCTCCTGCTGCAACAGCCCGGGCTGGGCTGCAGCTGCTTCACCCAGGCACAGACTGTGTTATCTGGGAAGGGGGTTTTGGAAGGCTCCCTCAGAGAATGGAGGAGAGGTTGTGGAGTGACGTGTCCCGATGGCAGTGCACAGCAGGCTCTGCGGACAGCGGCTCAGGGCAGGGAGTTGTCTGAGCAGGATGTTTGCCTTTGGTGTGGGCTCAGTTTCTTGCCCTGACACAGATTCCTTCATCATGTTAAAGTGAGACTGAGAGTCCAGCCCTCTTGCCTGAAGGGATGGGGAACACAACTCTGATTCAGACTGGAAAATGGTCTTCAGATAAGGGGCAGAGCAGCCTGTATAGAATCACAGAATGTTTGGGTTGGAAGGGACCTTAAAGCTCATCTCGTTCCACCTCCCTGCCATGGGCAGGGCCACCTCCCACTATCCCAGGTTGCTCCAAGCCCCGTCCAACCTGGCCTTGGACACTCCCAGGGCTGGGGCAGCCACAGCTTCTCTGGGCAACCTGTGCCAGGGCCTCCCCACCCTCACAGGGAGGAATTTCCTCCCTATATCCAACCTAAATGCCTCCTATATAATACAGACCACGTGTAAGAAAGGCTCTGGTCTCTCCCTCTGCACTGCCAGGGATACCAGGCTGAACACAGCAGTCCAGGTGTCCATAGTGATATTCCCAATTAAAAAAGGAGGTTGTAAATGGAGGAGGGCAAGGAGAGGAACAGGGGATACAAACCCACTTTTGATGGCTTGCTGTAGAGCCTCAGCCCTTGTGCTGAAGTGGCAAACCTTGGAATAACAAGGAATTCAGTTTGGATGCTGCATTTCAGGGTTGCATTTCAGCATCAGCAGCAAACTGATCCCTGGTGGTTTGGGGAGGAATGGAATCTGGATCGGAAAGCCCTGCTGAAGGATCACAGGGTTATATAAAGATCTGCCCCAGGAGACAGCAAGATGTTTTTGCATTTATTAGTCATTTAAAAAATAATGAAAGCTGCATCCTCATTCTCAGCTGTTGTCTGTTGTTGCTTGGGGAGGATCAGTGTATTCCTGTGAGGGCTGCAGGGGGTGTTGTCTGTACAGAGACAGGACCAGGCTCTAACCAAACAAGGCTGTTTGTGAGGCACAGAGGGTCTGGTGGGGACAATGCCAGGGACTTTCAAATCCCACCAGGTGCTCAGTGAGTTACAGATCCTGCAGGAGACAGTCTGTGCAATTATGTGATCAGAAACTCTACAGGGAGGGGCACACACACAGGAAAGCAGAGTTCAAGTCTGTCTTCCTGGTGTCCAACTTCTCAGTGCTCACATTTTCAGTCGTAGCACTCAATGCAAGGAACTGTAGAATCACAGAATCCTGGAATGGTTTGGGTTGGAAAGGACCTTAAAAGACCAACCAGTGCCACCCCTTGCCATGGGCAGGGACACCTTCCACTAGCCCAGGTTGCTCCAAGCCCCTTCCAGCCTGGCCTTGGACACTTCCAGGGATGGGGCAGCCACAGCTTCTCTGGGCAACCTGTGCCAGGGCCTCCCCACCCTCCCAGGGAAGGATTTCTCCCCAACATCCCATCTAACCCTGCCCTCTGTCAGTGGGAAGCTCATTACCAAATCAGTGTGTGTGTGTGTGAGAGAGATGTGAAGCAGCTCAGACAGAGATGAACATCACCCCCAGGCTTCGCAAAAATTATCCTCAGCTCCTGTAATCAGGTGGAATATGCATGTCGAATCCCCTTTTTAGCATTTCCTGAGCATGGCTTTCGAAGGGAGGCCCCTAAATACACATTTTAAACAAAGACACTAATTTCTGTTGAAATGCTGTCCTCAGCTGTGATAATCAGAGGCGCTGGAGCAAGGTGAGCATCCGTCTGGCAGCAGGAAAGCTCATCTCCTTGTCTAATTAAGCTGCACATGGACTCCCTGACAGCAAAGAGGCATCCAGGGGCTCAAGACCCCATGTTTTATATGGATTTTCTGGTGTTTTCATGGAGTTTCTTTTCCCTGCGTGGTTTACAAGGTATTCCACTCCTTTAGAGAGCTTTTTTCCTTCTAGGTGCTGTAGAACAAGGTCATGCATGATTTATACAAAGGTGTGTGGGTTTTTTGAGTAATTCCAAGGTTTCTCCACCACTGTTGTGCCTCATCCCCGAATTCACCACAGATTTCTCTGTTTCAGTTCCTTGAGTTAAAGATTCAAGGGCTAAAAGAATAATTATTAGTGGACTCCTTTAGGAGGAAAAAAAAAACAGTGAGGTTTTGGCCACAGGTGATTATAGTTTCCACAGCTGAATCAGTGTCCCATAAGTGACAGAGGATAATGGATTTAATAAATAGCTATGATTAAGTCTGATGTTATTTTTAAGTAATTTCAAAAACCGTTACTCTAATCCCTCCGTGGCTGGCAGAAAGGAGGATGCTCAGAAGTTAAAATTAGGTCCTTAAACGTTCAGCCTGGTGTGGAGTTACAGGCACTCCAGGGCTGTCCTGGTTTTCTGCGGCATCCGCTTACAGCGCGGCCGAACGGACACCAACAGCTGCCTTTGGAAAGCGGGAATGAGCTCCTGCAGCTCACACTCAGCCCTGCTGCTGTTCTCCTCCCTGAGGCTCCCCCCAGCTCCAGCCCAGCTCCAGGGATAATCACTTGGTGTTACACTACTGTTACCCGTGCAGAAATTCCCTTTGCTTTAATTCCCAGGGAATTCCCAGCTCTTCCAGGCCTCCTTATCAATAAATTTAGATTTCTTCTCTACAATATCAATGTGGCTCTTTTTCAGCACCTACATTCTAGAGTGATCCCATTTCTTGGCTGGAAGGAGGGCCTGAAGAACACTTTGCCTTGAAAAGCACCGGAGTTGGTCCCGTGGCCACAGCAGGAGCTGTTTCAACCGAATTGATGGAAAACTGTTCTTCTTTCCTCCTCCTCCTCTTTCCCTTCCTCATTCTTTTCTCTCCTGTGGAGACAGGCTGGGAGAGCTGGGGGTGTTCACTCTGGAGAGACCTAGAGCCCCTTCCAGTGCCTAAAAGGGCTCCAAGAGAGCTGGAAAAGGACTTTGGATAGGGGCTTGGAATAACAGGATAAGGGGAAATGGCTTCCCACTGATGATGAGGTTAGATGGTATGCTAGGGAGAAATTCCTCCCTGTGAGGGTGGGGAGGCCCTGGCACAGGTTGCCCAGAGAAGCTGTGGCTGCCCCATCCCTGGAAGTGTCCAAGGCCAGCCTGGAAGGGGCTTGGAGCAACCTGGGCTAGTGGGAGGTGTCCCTGCCCGTGGCAGGGAGTGGCACTGGTTGGTCTTTTAAGGTCCCTTCCAACCCAAACCATCCTGTGATTCTATGGGGTTCAGTGAACTGACATCTCCATGGCTCCCCAGCTGCAGAGGAGCAGGGGCACAAAATCAGGGGAGTGGGAGAAAACCAGAGGAGGAGAAAAGCAGAACCTCATTTTTGAGGCTGCTACGCTAAATTAGAGGAAACAACAACAAGCTGCACCTCGAGCCTCAGAAAATCCAGCTGCAGTGCTCGGCTCTGCCTCTGGCTCAGCAGTGAGGCAGGGATAACAATAAATCCCTTCTCCCACCTTCTGCATGTCCTGATTCGAGCGGCTGTGGTGGCCGTGCGGCTGTCACTCACCCCAGGCCTGGCACAGAGCACCGAGCACCTCCCAGCCAACAGCGCTCTGAGGGACAGGGTGGGATTGTTGGGGTGTCCTGTGCAGGGCCAGGGCTTGGACTGGATGATCCTTGTGGGTCTCTTCCAACCCAGGATGATTCTATAACCCACCAGCAGTTCCATCATCAGCTGTTCCAGGAGCCCACATGGGTATTTCCTCGGTGTTAGTTTAACTAACAGGTAAAAATAATTTGTTGATGTTAACTTAGTGGAACTACATCATTGCTGTGTGAGAGCAGAAGTTTGGGGGCTGGCAGGGATCCCTCCCTCTGCTCCCTCTCTGCCACCTGAGCTTCTCCTCTCACGGAGGGGCTGCTCCAACCAGCTGCTGTGCTGGGGCAGCATCCCATAGTGGATCCTGGGATGTTCCTGCCTCGTCTCACCCTGCCACAGAGATGCCACCTTTCCTGACTGGCAGCTTTTCTGCAGGCAGTGAGGGCGAACCTATTCAAGAAACACGAAAATAAAAAAACAGAGGAGGGAAAATCAAGGTTTTTCTCTCAGGGCTTAAAATGGGTGTTTTCAAGTCTGCCCCAGTCAGAGCCTCACCAGGGTGCAGTGGTGGGGTGGAGGGTGGCAGGGTGTGGGAGAACAGCCTCAAAAACCCCCCTCTGAACTAGAACCACAGCTTTTCATACCTGTCATGATGTGGATTTTCAGCTTGAGCACACAAGGCTGAGCTAAGGGGACACTGTCATGTAGATTTAGGGTTTTATCTCCTTTGCTCTCCATTAGCTGTGAAACCTTCTTATTATGCTGAAAACCAAAACTTTCCCCCTGCTCCCCCAGTGGTTGTTCCCTTTCCGAAATATTGATCTGCCTGTGTCCTCAGCACGGGTTCAGATCCACCCCCTCGCCCTCAGCCTGCTCCTGGGTGGCAGTGCCACCTCTCATGCCATCAGGGACCGGGGCAACCCACAGGGAGGGGGACATTCATCCATCCACACGTGGGGGTTCTCTCCCCGTCCCCTCCCTCCTTGTGCTGGCAGTGACAGAGAACTGAACAGGATGGGGCTGACTGTGCTTGGCAGGTGGAGAGGGCATGGAAGGAGCGGGGAGAAAAAGAGCAGCCCCGGATAAGGATGAACCTCCGACAGCCTCGTTCCACATTCACGCCCTGCAGCACCTTGGGCCAGAGCTCTGCAGGCAGGGGACCAAAAGCTGGGGGCTGGCCTGTGCAGGAGGCTGCCCCCTCTTATCTTAGGAGGGGTGATTTTAAGCCAATTTAATTAAATTGCTTGGCAAGGTTGCGGAGGACTCATCTATTTCAGCTTGAGCCAGGCCTGTTTTGATTTAGTGTTGGCTGATTAGGAATTAGTGGAAACAAACCGCTCAGAAAACAAAATTAGAGGGTGCACGCTAACTTTTGCACCAGATTAAGCTGAATTAAAAAGCAATTGAAATGTAATTTTCCTGTCTCAAGCAGCCAAGAAACAAGATAATGCAACCAGTGGCACTTGAAGCTTAAAAACACAGCAGCCAGGATTAGCACAACTGGCTTTTTAACGCCTACAAACAACAGATTTGTCTGAAGGTCTTTTCTCAAACCTCTCCCCATCACCCTCCACACAAAGCTTGGTACAACTCTTTTTATTTGCCTTGAAATGCCGAATTGGTGTGACAACCCCCCCTTCCCCCAGGATTTGAATCCATGACTTGAAGCAGCCTGGGTATTGCACTGTCTCCATGGGTATTTCCATGCTGGAAACAACCACTCAGTGAACTAGTTGTTCCCTGAACTGCTGTAAATTGGTCTGCAATAGTTCTGTGTACGTGGCTGGTGGGGTGTGGGGGTCCAGGGCTGTGGTGGGTGCTGTTCCCACCTCGCTCCCACCTTCCTGCAGCTCGGGATTTCTCTGCTCCCCACCTTCTTCGGAGAAAGAGATGTCAGGCAGTTTAAAATTAGGTTTTAATTAAATATTTTAATAGCTGTTTTCCCTACCCACTCGGGAGGCACTGCTCCTCCCTTCCCCACAGGCTGGACCAGGCTGGCACCTCTGCACACACACAGAGCTGTGCAGGGATGGGGTTCACGGGGCTGAAAATGGGTGATGGAGCAGAGGGTGTGCAGATCCAGGGTGCCTTCAACACCTCAGATCCCCAAAACCGCCTGCAGTGCTGCAACCAAGCCCTGCTTGGCCCTGCAGTGGTTTTACTCTGCGCTGCTGCAGCCTCGCCTTGAATATTGGGGCAGTTTTGGTCACCGCAATATAAGGAAGATCTGAAGCCACTGGAGAGAGTCCACTGGCAGAGGAGGGGCAGGTCCTGAGCTCTGCTCTGGGGAGACAGAGACAGCACCCAGGGAATGGCTGGAGCTGTGTGAGGGCAGGCTCAGGTTGGATATCAGGAAAGGTTCTTCCCCCGGAGGGTGGTGGGCACTGCCCAGGCTCCCCAGGGCAGTGGGCACAGCCCCAAGGCTGTCAGAGCAGAGGGTTTGGATGATCCTCTGGGGCACAGGGTGTGACTCTTGGGGATGGGCCTGTGCAGGGCCAGGAGTTGGACTCGATGATCCATGTGGATCCATGTGGATCCCCTCCAACTCAGCATTTTCTGTGATTCTGTGAAATGCAACCCACCTCTTGACTGATGGAGACTGCAAGGGGCACAGAACGCAGCACGACACGAGCTGCCCAGCAGCTCCTGGCCAAACTCTAAAGGACTCATGAAGACAAAGGGTTCCTGCTGGGTTTCTCTCCTTGCCACCCTCTGCCTGTGCCAGCCAGCAGCTCAGCACCTGATGATGCTCCAAGTTTCTTAATCCTGTCCTGGCTCATTTGCAACCTCTGCAGCCAGTTCCCCTCAGCTGCCCCCTGGCTCCGTGGTCCTGGGCCCTGCTGACTGAAGGATGTTGCTCTCCTGGCCTGCAGCACCACCCACAAGCTACCCAGACAAAAAACAGGGGCATCCCCAGACTGCCTGTGCCCTGCACAGCGATGGGGTGGCAGTGCCCAGACCGTCTCCAGTGTGACGGGACATTGCACAGGTACAGGCTGGCATCACCCACCGAGGGTCTGGCCAAAAACAAGGCCAAAGTGGGCAAAGCATAAATGCATGGAGGAGATCTTGGGGGGTGAGTGGTGGCCCAGGGCAGCCATCAGCATCCATTCTCCTCCAGGTGCATCCAGGTGGCCGTGATGAGGGAGCAGGTGGAGATAATGGGGCCTGTCCTGGGAAGAGCCAATCCTGGAGGGGAGCTGGGGGGGTACGTGGCTCCACAGGGGCAATAAAAGAGGCAGTTGAGGGTGGTGGGGTATGAGAGGGGTTTGGGGTAAGTGGTTCTTATGTTGGTGTGGGTGGCTGTTTATTCCCTGAGATGGGGCTGCTGGTTGGGCTCTCCTGGGTGTTTGGGGCTGGGTCTCCTGCTGGGCTGGTGTCAGTGGGTGGGTTGTGGTAGTCTTCTGCTGAGCTCCTCCAAAAGAAGAGGCTGGCAATCTGCACTAGCTGCGGGATTTCCAGAACTTCTTCCTCAGCTGAACTTGGTCACTTTATGCCTCTGCATGTGACTGTGGGTCTTCCTTAGTTTGGGGGGCTGATGTAGGAAGCCAGGTTGGGCTGTGTGTCCTTAAATCAGCCCTTGAGCTGATCCTTTGGGAGGCAAGAGGCCCTGATAGGCTTGGGCTGTGTGTCCAAGTAAAACTAAAAGGCCCAGGATCAGAACCAGAGGAAGGTGGTGTTTCTGTAACCATGGGAAGCCTGTGCCTGGCTTTCTCATGGGATTACAGCTGCAGCTGTAATTTTTGTAGCCTGATATTAAGTGGTAGTTTGTGCTTGTGTTTAGTTTGGTGGCTCAGCTGCAGTGTGTGAGGATCCTACCGAGCGCTGCTTGGGGCAGGGGACCTGCAGCATCTCCCTGGGTGGGAGTGTGGGGTGGAAATGTGTGGCACAGGCTGCTGGTGGGAGTGGGGGGGACCCAACTCCCTCTGTGGATGGCAGTGGATGCTGCTGGGTGGTTGTGGCCTGACCCTGCTCTGTCCTGAAGCCCAAGAGCACGTGCAGACGTTCAGCTGGCACCTCTCTCAACCCTGCTGAGATGGAGGTCAGGAAGCAGGAGCAGCGCATGAGGAAGTTCAAGAACAAGGGCAAGAATGCAGCTGTGAGTACCCACCTGCCTGTGCCAGCACCTTTGGGCCACGGCAGAGCCCACTAGGGTTTGCCTGTTCCCCTTTCCAGCAGGTGGAGACTCTTCTGAAGGCCCATGGCCCTCAAATCTACCTGTGTGGGGGAGCATGGGGATGGCTCTGCCAGCTGGGATGCTCAGGGGGCTTTGGAGATGTGATGTGGAGCAGGCTGGGCTGCAGGGAGTGTGGTGACACAGGCAAGGGGGATGTGGGTGACTCTGGGCTGGGGAAGGGGGGTGGCTCAGCCCCAGCCTGCTGAGCTCTCTGCAGCAGTTATCCCTGCAGAGCAGGGGCTGGTACGGGATGTCAGACCGTGGGATCTGTCAGCTTGCTTTAAGCCAGTAGAGGACATGAGGGTTTGCCTTTCAAGTTCAGCAAATCTAGTTTTAAAAACACCCACTGGTTGTCGGTTCATCCAGCAGTCCGTGTCTCTGGGAGGCACCGAGGGGGAGGTTTACTCTGTCCCATCTCCTGCATCACCCCCCAGGCCACAGCAAGGAGATGCTGGCTCTCTGCACTCCTGCCGTGGGAAATGTGGGGCAGGAGGTTGCAGAGATGAGCTCCCTGGGGAATGGGGTGATGCAGATGCCGTTGGGACGTTCCCCTCTCCCCTGCAGGCCCTGCGGATGCAGAGGGTGGAGATGAGCATTGAGCTGAGGAAGGCCAAGAAGGATGAGCAGATTCTGAAGCGCAGAAATGTGTCCCTTCCTGTGCAGGACAAGAATGTCCCTCCAGGACAAAGCAGGACACATGAGGTGAGTGCTGGGTCCTCTGCAGCTGGGCAGGATCGGTGCAGTACTTACCATCCCCTACTTGGACCACCACCAAGTCCAGCTGGTGTGACCTGGGTTAAGTATCTGGTGCCATTCCTGATTGCCATGCCCCGTGCTGGGGAGTGTTTCAGACTGCCTGGCCTCTGCCTTTGCTATTTTTCGTGGAGATTTTGTCCTGCTGGCCTCCCTTGATGGCAGGTAGAACAGGCTGGTGCTCTGGCTCTCTGGGAGCTGGCACAGCTCCTGTCTGGCTCCCTGCACAGCCAGGGGTAATTACTGAGCTCGCAGGCCCATTATGGTGTGTCAGGGACTCTTTCAGTGCTTGATTATAAGCATTAGTTGCCTTGAAGGCTTTTGTGGATTCTCTGCCTCATCTCGAAACTGTGTTGCATAAAGAATAGACACCGCTTAGATATGAAGTGGTGACTGACTCGGGTCTAGACAGCTGATTGACTGCAGAGATTAAACCAGAGGGAGTCCCGGCTCCCTGTCTGACTCTGAATCATTCCCTGTGACACAGATTATTCAGCTGTCCTTGGAGGAGATCGTGGAAGGTGTGAATGCCAACAACCCCAAGCTGCAGCTGCAGGCCACACAGGCCACCAGGTATGTGCCTGGCTGCCTGGGCCAGGAGGGAGGTGGCTGATGGAGCTGTGGTGGGTCCTGGTGGCAAAAAGGCATTTATTCCTGTTTGAGGAGCTCTCTTAGAGAGATGGCAAAGAGGGAAGGAGCCTGGTAACCCAAACTGCTCTGGGGAACCTCAGCTGGTGCCTGCTCTATGCCCTGGGTGCCACGCTTCTCTCTGTCACATCTTGGGCAGTGCTCGTAGCACAGACCTGGGGGGTTGAACCCAGCTGAGGGGTTTGCTGTGGCTCCTGGTGCTGCCCCCCTTGCTGTGCCTGTGCTGTGCCAGGGATCACGTTGGATCCTGCAGGAAATCCAGAGCCAAGTGCTTGGGCAGGCCAAGAAGTGGAGAGCCTGGCTCTGTAAGGGTCAGTGCTGAGTGGGACTGTCCCCACTGGGGTGGCTGTAGCAAGGATTACAGGGTGTCACCATCACCCAGCTGACCCTCTCCTGAGGGTCCAGGAGAGATTAAATGTTTGTCTTTAAGCTGGAAAAACAGCCTGGAATTGGCTGGCTGAGCTCTGGTCTGTGCAGGGCTCCTGACCCTGGGAGTGGCAAAGCCAGGCTGGAAGAGAACACATGGCATATATTTTTATCACAGTATCAAACTCCTGCAAGGTAGGGGGCATGGAGTATTACCATGGTCCCAAAAGGATGTGTGAGGTACTGCACTCCAGGAGATACAGCTAAAGATGCTGAAGCAACAGCAGGGTGTCTTCCCTCTCTATGGCAACCCCTGTGCTGAGGTTTGCTGGGGTGGGATGCTGAACTGTCATCTCTTCCAGCAGGTGATGCTTCCCCTGCCAGCCACAACCTTGTACCTGGTTGTGGGCTGTGGTGGCACCTCACAGGGTTTCTCATGGCAGGCTGTGCTGTGTCCTCTTGCAGGAGAATGCTGTCCAGGCAGAATGACCCCCCCATCAACCAGATCATCGAGCTGGGGATCGTCCCCAGGATGGTGGAATTCCTGGGCCATGCTGACAATGCTGCCCTGCAGTTTGAGGCAGCCTGGGCACTGACTAACATCGCCTCTGGCACCTCAGAGCACGCCAGGGCTGTGGTGGAGGGAGGTGCCATCCCAGCCCTCATCTCCCTGCTGTCCTCCCCTCACATGCACATCAGTGAGCAGTCAGTGTGGGCCCTGGGCAACATTGCAGGTGAGGAGAGGTGTGGGGGCACACAGAGGGTCACTGACCAAGCCAGTGCTGGAGGGATAAAACATTGGTGCTCCTCACCAAAGCCCTCTCTCCCTGCAGCTTTGTGCCCAAGCTGCTGCCCCTACTGAACCCCTTGACCCTTCAGCCCCTTGGTGTGGCCTGGCAGCCTTTGAGGTCCTGTGGGGGCTCTGCAAGAGGATTTTGGCCAAAGCCAAGGGCAGGACTCCCATCCTGCTGGGATGGCTTAACCCCCTGATGTGGTCAGAAGGGAGAATAGAAGGGGCTGTGTCTAGTTAGGCTGCCACCACCCAGCCCTGCTGGCATTCCAGTCTGCCCAGTAAATCCTTCCCACCTGGAAATGCCTAATGGTGGTGGGGAAGCCTGGTCACCCAGCCCTGGCCCTGCAGGTCTGATTGCTGTTTGATGTTGACTGTCTTGTGACTTGGGCAGATGCAATAACCAACCCTTTGCATGTACAGGGGATGGTCCTCTCTACAGAGATGCTCTTATCAGCCATGATGTGATTCCTCCCTTGCTGGCTCTGGTGTCTCCTGTAACTCCAGTAAATAACCTTCAGTTTTCTTGGCTTAACAGCTCTTAATCACTTGGGTGATGGGGCAGTGATGGTCTGTCATCTGTGTTATGCACAATGAGCTGTTTGTATAATTGAATGAGACCCTGCTCTGAACTGCTTTTATGGCCCTGCCTATGCACAAAGCTGGGGATGCCAAGCAGACAGTCTCCAAGTCAACGTGGTGTCTTCCAGTCTTGGCTTTCTTATCCAGCTTTGACTATCTCAGCCCAGGAATAAGATGAAACCGGTGCAAGGCAGACTTGCATATGCATGTGGAAGGGCTGAACATGCCCTTCAAGCTTCCTTCTGCTGCTTTTTGGGTAGCTCTAAACTGCTGGATTTGTGGTTTTTCTCTGCCCTTCTGCAGTGGTGCCTGTCCCACTGCTTTCTGTCTCTGGGGGAGAAGGACCTTCACAGGGTGGCATAAGCTGGGCTGAGAAGCTCTCTGGGGATCTTACACTTCCCCTGTGTTTCAGATTGGCTTCCTGAGGAACATCACCTGGACACTGTCCAACCTCTGCAGGAACAAGAACCCCTACCCTCCCCTGGATGCTGTGCAGAAGATCCTGCCTGCCCTCATCTGCCTGATGCAGCACGAGGACAGCGAGATCGTCACTGACTCCTGCTGGGCCCTTTCCTACCTGACCGACAGCTGCAACGAGCGCATCCAAATCGTGGTGGACACAGGGATCCTCCCCAGGCTGGTGGAACTCATGGCCAGCATGAACTTGAATGTCGTGGTAGGGAACAATCAGCAATCTCCATCCTCTGGTGCATCAATGTGGAAACATCTGAGGGGAGGGAAGGCACATCTCATTCTGTGGTACCTGTGGGCTGCTGTCCCCTCAGCCTGCAGTGTTGTCAGGCCACTGCTCTGCTCCAGCTTGCCGTGGCTGGAGGCTGGACAGAGACTCCAAAGCTGCTTAGAGCAAACAGGAGGGCGACAGGTCTGTAAACAAGCAGTGCTCACCCACAGTGCTCTCCTTGTTTGAGGGATCAAGCACTTAGTGAGGGATCTTGCTGGACTTTCTGACATGTATCCCTCGAGGTAAGGCCTCTCCTCATCTCCTTTAATCCCTGTCTAGACTCCAGCTCTGCGTGCCGTTGGGAATGTGGTGACAGGGACGGACCAGCAGACCCAGGCAGCCATCAACGCCGGCGTCCTGGCTGTGCTGCCCCACCTGCTGCGGCACACCAAGCCAAGCATCCAGAAGGAGGCAGCGTGGACACTCAGTAACATCGCAGCAGGGCCTGCCCAGCAGATCCAGCAGCTCATCACCTGTGGGTTATTGCCACCCTTGGTGGAGCTGCTCGACAAGGTAAGGGATGGGGAAGCTCTGTTGGGGTTCCCGAGGTCTGTGGTGCCCCGAGAGCCACCTCAACAGGCTCTGGAGCTCCTGAGATTCTTGGAACAGCCTGGGCATTCAGACTTGTCAGTACACCTGCATGGAAACGTGTCCTGGAACTGCTCTTGGCAGCTCTGCCGGGTGTCCTCGAAGGGCTGGGAAGGAATGAGGGGGTCAGTCCAAGCTGAGGACTATCCTCACCTCACACTGATCCTGCAGGCATGCTAAAGCTCGGGAATGCCTTCCCTGTGCTGCTTTTCCAGGGTGACTTCAAGGCTCAGAAGGAGGGTGTGTGGGTAGTGGCCAACATCACGACTGGAGGAACAGTGGATCAGGTGGTGGAGCTTGTCCATTCTGGGGTCCTCAAACCTCTGCTCAGCCTTCTCTCAGCCAAGGACAGCAAAACTATCCTGATCATCCTGGACACCATTTCAAATCTCTTCCTGGTAAGACCTCTTATCTCTTGAATTCATCCCCCAAAAGAGCAGCAAGGAGTGAGCGAGGTGCTCACACTGTGTGGTTAGAACAGTGGCTGTTGATTTTTGGAGTAAGAGATAGACTTCACGTTTTCTAGATTGTTCTTGGGTTGTCCAAAGGGCTTGACAAGGTTGAAGTGTTCCTCCTCACCTCCTTGCTAGCTGGTTTGTTTGGCAGTCAAGCCACTGCAGTTGTCCCAGCAGGGATCGGTGTTCCATAGACTCCACAGTCACATCCCTGGCATCAGGTAGGGACCGTAAATGCAGGGTCTGTGATCCTTTTGACTTCTAGATCAGGGTTGTAATTACAGTAAAGACCATCTCAGACCTGTTACTGAAGCAATGTTCTGTTTTCCTGCTTGTTTTCCTGATGTTACAGGCAGCTGAGAAGCTGGGAGAGACCGAGAAGTTGTGTCTGCTGCTGGAGGAGCTCAATGGTCTGGAGAAAATTGAGGACTTGCAAAACCATGAGAACAACATGGTCTACAGAGCTGCCCTGAACATCATAGAGAAGTACTTCTCTGGTGAGGTATGTGACCCTTGGCTGCTCCTCATATGAAAATATGGAGCTGTTATGCACTGGAACGAAGAACAGACTCTGAGGATACTGAAGTAGGCTTTTGGAGGAGACCTCCCCAGGACTGGAGTAGTCCTTGCAGCTTCTTTCAGCTGCTTCTAAAGGTCTGTGAAAGCTCCAAGTTGTCAGCCAATGAGTTGCACAGCAGACATGGGTGCCTTGATAGCATCTTGCTGCTGGAATTTAAACTGGCATCAGCTGGAGTTACTGCAGTTGCTGATATGAATACCAAATGTGGAGAAGTTTCCTCCTTTGGAGCTGAGCTGGCTTGTCACTATGAATGGAAGCCTCCCCCTCGGCTGACAACAGTGCTCAGGTTGCATTTGGGTTACTTGACCCTTCCCATGGTAATGAAGCTGTGGAAAAAGAGGCTGGGACACCAGCGAGGAGCTGCAAGGGTCCAGTGACTGTCACAGATGCCATGCTTGGTCCCAGCCTTAATCTTGCAGATGGGAAAACATCAGGGAAGAGGCTTAAAGGTCTGGCAGATCGTGGAGCTGAGGCTCAGGCTGGGTGTGAGCTGCAGCAGGGAGCAAATGCCTGGTTTAGTCCTTTGCCCAGAGCAGGGTCTGTGGGATGTCCCTGTGAGAGGCTGTGGGGGAAGCTCTCCCACCCACCAGCACCTTCCTGAGGGGCCGGATGCCAGGAGGAACATCTCTCCTAAGCAGTCCTGGTTTGTTGCTGTTCCAGTTTGAGTGAGTTCTGCCACTGCAGCCACTCTTTTCTCCTTCTGGTGTCTGAGCCCATAGGGTTGGCTGCTTTTGTGTGTGGGATGCAGGGACACTGCAGCTTCAGTGTGCTGTCAGGAACAGGAGGACTCGGGTCTGTCTCCCAGGGCTCTGCTAGAGCTTCTTACAGCAGCTGAATCTTTAAAACAAGAATAAAGCAGTAAGTTGCTGAAAAAAAAGCTTAGGTTTATTCAGATGCAGACCCTATAACTGATGGATATCACTTTCCTCACAGGAAGACTCGGACCTGGAGCCTCAGACTGGCCAAGATGGGCTGTATGATTTCTCAGTGGAGAAGCAAGACTTCAACTTCTGAAGATGAAAGCACGACACAGCTCTGAGCTGGTGGGTGAAGGTGCTTTGGAAGAGCTCAGACATCCACTTCATGAGGAGCAGAGATGCTGAGTCTTCTTACTTCTGAAACTTGTCAATAAATTGCACTTCTGGCTTTGAACCTCTTGCCTTTGATTATTTTCTCCCCCCTTTTTAAGGTGCTGCTGCAAATGACATAGCTGGGGTTTTTTTTCCAATAGCATCTTAAGGCTTCCATGGCATTCGGTGCCCCTTGTCCTTCCTCTCTCCAAGCCTTCCAGCTCCACGTGAGCAGAGGCTGAGGATGGAGTTGATGTGGCTCTTGAGTCCGAAGGTTCACAACAAGCTGCTGGACACTGTTCCATCCCTGCAGGGCTTGAAGCATCTCAAAGGCTTTGCTCAGTGCAAAGTGTGGGGTTTGGCTCTTCCAAATGACCCGGGGTGGGCTCAGGGCTTTGCTCCCTCAGCTGCAGTGGGAGGTGACGTGACAGGCAGCTTAATCTGAAGGGAAAATCTCCTCTTTGGGAAGCAGAGACTCTTCCTCTGCTCATCAGAGGCTTCATGCATTTCTCCTGCAGGCCACCCAGGGAACAGGGAGGTGGTAGTAAAGTCCCTGGGAGGAGCTGTGCAGCCCCAGCTGTGGGTGCCTGAGCTGAGTGTCACTTCTTTTAGTATTAAAATGCCAGGATCTGAAACCCAAAGTGCTTCTTGGATCCACCACTGTGGCCTTAAGAACGCACCAAAGCGATGCCAGAATGTGCAACTGGAATGAGCAGCTGGGAGAAGCCCTCTGTGTGTGCCCTCCTGCTGCTGACAGGGCTGATGTGGCACCTGGGAAAGGTCACATTTCACTGGGTAAAACGAATCTGAGGAAGGTGCTTCCTCAGTGTAAGTGGAGACACAGACCGGAGCGGGGGCTGCGTGACCACCCTGACTTTGGACTGTGTGGAGCATCCCTCGTGGCTCTTCCCAGGGCCGTGCAGGGATGTCACTTGCTGCTGCTTTGATGCCTAAAACCAAGATGGGAAGAGAAATGGCAGATGTCTTTGACTTCTTTCCTGCACTTGCTGGACATAAACCTGTGACAGATGGTCTTAGAGAGAGCCCTGGGACCTTCCCACTGCTGTGCCCCTAAGCTACAACATCGTCCTTGCAGCGCAGGCTGCAGGGGAGAGGAGAGCACACCCCTTTGCTGAAAGAGTGCTGGGATGTGCCTGCTGTCTGCCCTGGCAGCTGGAGGACTGGGAGCAGTGCCTGGTGGCTCACCGAGCTGCTGCGGCGTGGGCCCTGCAGGCAGCTGCTTGCCTGGCTCCCCGGACCTGCCCTGCGCTGGCCCAGGCGGCAGGAGAGGCGGTTTCGGCCCTGGTGCTCCGCTCTGGGGGCCTGGAGGCACCTGCTTCACCCCGGTGGGATGGGATGGGGCATCCACGGGGAGCAGGGAGGGCGAGATGCTGCTGTGCTGCGTCCCCAGTGCTTCCTCAGGGCAGCCCGACCTCCCTCTGGAGATGTGTGAAAAAAGGCAATTTTTCTAATTAAAGCCTCCAGCGTCCCGGCCCCGCGGGAGCATTTGGAGTCAGAGAACCATAAACGCCGGAAAAAACCTCCAAGATCGTCAAGTCCCACCTTCAGCTGAACGCCCCCAGCCCACCAAACCCTAAATGTCACATCTACCCGTTCCCTGAACGTTCCCAGCGATGGGGACTCCACCAGCGCCCTGGGCAGCCTGGGCCGGTGCTTGACCACCCTCTGTCCACCCCAGAGATCCCTTATTCACCCCCCAGGCACCCCACACACCCTCCGTGCTCATCACCCCTGCTCCACCCCTGGAACACCCATTATTCACCCCCAGACACCCCCATTCCCCCAAATTCACACCGCTCCTCCCTATTCCCCCCGTTCCGCCTTTATTCCCCCCAGTCCCTCCCTGCGCACCCCCAGTCCCTCCCATCCCAGCCCCATCCGCCTAATCCCCCCCATTCCCACGTCCCCCATCCCGCCCCTCCCTCCCCCGTTCCCCCC
>JAYRBT010000033.1:13082383-13109563 GCA_036023395.1 Myiotriccus ornatus | reverse complement strand
ACGGCCCTCCTCCGTGCGCGGGGGGCGTGCCGGGGGCGTGTCCGCCGTTGTGCGCGGCCGGGCCGGGCCGGGCGGGCGCGTCGGCGGCGGCTGCGGGGGCTGAGGGGGCTGAGGGGGCTCGGGGGGCTGAGGGGGCTCCGCGGGGCTGAGGCGACCGAGGCTGCGGCGGCCGCCGGCACGCGGGGCCGGGGACCCCCCCCGGCATCGTGAGGAGCGGGCGGGCCCGCATGGCGGGGGTGCGCGGGGCCGCCGGTTGAGCTCGGCGCCGCCGCCTCCTCCTCCTCCTCCTCCTCGTCCTCCTCCTCCTCCTGTTCCTCCAGGCGCGATGTCGAATCCCGGTACCCGCCGGAACGGATCCAGCATCAAGATCCGCCTCACAGGTAACGGGGCGGCGGCGCCGTGTGTGTGTGGCCGCAGGGCCCGGGGTCCGCTCCCCTCGCCCCCTGCCCGGCCTGGCCGGCAGGGGAGGGGCGGCCGGGCCCGAGCTCCCAGCGATGCTTAACTTTTATCCAAGGCTGCTCGGTTCCGCTTCCACCTCCGTGGCCCCCACGGAGCCTCCTCTTCGTTCTTATTTATTTATATTTTTTCCCTGCCCGCCCCCCCCGCCCCTCCGTGGGGTGCTTGAGCCCCCCCTTGGGGGTGACATAAATTTGGGGGCCGGGGGTTCGGCACTGTCTCCCCCTCGTTTTCCAGCAGGTCAGGGCGCCCTGCTCGTTCCTGGGGTCTGTTCTGCACCCTCCCCCGTGGGAGGTGCCGTTCACCCCCCACACACCCTGACCCTGCGTTGGGGTCTCTTTTGCGCTGTTCCCACCCTGGGGGGGTCTCTGTGATACCCCGCTGCACTCTGCTCCTCCGCGGGGTCTCCTCTGCACCCTCCCTGTGTGGGGGATCCCTGTGACACCCTTTTCCCCCCTCCCAGCCCTTTCCCGGGGTCTCTTCTGCACCCCCCCATAGCAGAGCAGGGCACCCTTCTCCTTCCTGGGGGCTCTTCTGCACCTTCCCCCGTGGGGGTGTCCCCGTGTCCCCCCCTTCCTCCAGCCACACCACCCTGCCACCTCTCCCCCCAGACTGGCTTTCAGCAAAGCCCTTCATAATTTGCCTTACTTCACTTTAATTAACAACCCCCACCAGCCTCCCGGGTGCCGAGGAGGAGAACTCAGTCCCTAACGAGAAAACATTCATTTAATTACCTTTTTTTTTGTGTGTGTGTTTTATTATTTTCCCTCCTTCCCCCTGCCTTACTCTCTCACCTGGCAGATTGTTCATTCAGCTCTGGAAGTTCCTTCCCCGTGCAGGAGGTGACACGCAGGGCTCTGTGTGTGTCTGTGTGTGTGCGTGTGTGTCCTGCCTCTCCGGGAGGCCTCTGGAGGGTGCACGGATGGATAAACCAATTTGTGTTGTACCCTGGAAGATCTGGATTAAGTCTTTTGGAAGCTGCTCCGGTCGCTGCCGAGCCTGCTCCTTCCTTTAATGGGAAGAGGCACAGTTCCTGCTTGCTGAGGCTGCTGTGGGAATTATTTAAAAAAAAAAAAAAAGGTCCAGTCCAGTCTTTCAAAGGCAACAAGTGGATGCTTGGAGATCTCTTGGGCTGGAGGAGCCACGGTGCTGCTCTGGGTGTCGATCCCTGGAGAGGAATCCCGTGTCTGTGGGCGCGTAAATCCTTGGCTGGTAACGAGAAAACGGTGCTGGTTAAACTGCAGTCACAGGTTAACTTGCTCCTGGCACAGAACACAGTCAGAGGCAAAATAAAATAAAAATCCTGGTGTTCTTTTAATCCTTTGATTCTGCACTGCTGGTGCTTCAGAAGACCAAAGTTTGTGAGGATAATGTAAATCTGAAAATCCTTTTCTTGGACGCGAGAAGGCTGGAAATATTTTTAGGTTGTATGGGTGATGTTTGATCTGAAATGAGTTTTGTGGTGATGTATACCAAATGTCAGCTCAGTCATTAATGTGGCTTATTTTTATGCAAGTCAGTCAATAGAAATGTGAGTTAAGTAACTTAGGCCGTGGTCATAGCCCTTCTGAGCTGGAGGAGATCATTTAAATAACAGAGAGAAGCTGTTGGGTTTAATTTTAAAGGCTGAATGCTGCAGCAAAATGCTTTTTAAATTTTAGCATGCACTCGTCTTCTCTCTGAGCTGGGAACGTTTCCTGGAAGAGACTGAAGTTTCAGTTTATTGAGCAACTTGGTGGATTTATTTTTTATTACTCTCCATTTTTTTTAACTGTATTGAAGAAATCTCCTGCTTGCTCAAACACATCTTCTGTTTTTACAAACAGGAAATCTGGGTGTTGTGACAAAAATTGGTGTATTTGATCAACAAATAAATTGCTCTGGGAGAGGTTTAGCTTTGGAATTGTTAGGCAGTCTGAGAGTTCTTGGCTTGGCTGGGACTGGGTGCTGACTTAACCTGCTTCAAATGGCTGCAGCCAACCTGGCTGTTGTTTTCTCCTCTCTTTGGCTATTGGGAGGTCTGAGCAGATCTCAGTCAAGACAGAGGACCTCTTTTGTTGTGATTTGTTACCTGCATTGTGTTTCCTGTGATTAGAAACCGTTTAAGTTTTGCAGTACTGAAAATAGCTGGGCAAACACCACTTAGGCTGGGGATGCCTGGGAGCATCCCTGTGAGAATGAGGAGGGAGCAGTGGTTGAATCTCTCGTGACTTTTTAAAGACAGGACATTTTATTGGACAGGTATTTGTGTCAGCAGCACGTTGAGGTTAACTGTGTGAATATATCTAAAAGTTCTGGATCCTCTGATGATCTCCCAGCTCGCAGTGTCAGTCTTAGCCTGGTGCAAATCACAGCCAAGTAAAATGGCAAATATTGCACCCTGTGCGGGAATAATGAAAAAGGCAACATCAGCAGTGAATTGGATGGAGGTTAAAATGACTTTGTGTCCTGTGGGTCTCAAATATGCTCATCTCCTGTCGTATCTCAGTTCCTCCAAAAGCCTGTTCCTCTTATTTCCTCGGAACCCTTCGCTGCTGGTGACGTACGAGCCACTCGTGGCCTTGTCTCCTGCTCCTTGGAGCAGATCTAGGCAAAGTAAGGTAAAACTTCCTCTTAAGCCTGTGGTCTCTTCCCATCCTTGCTGTCACCGGGGCAGCACAGCAGTGGCAGATTTTCCAACACCAGGATGGAAAGAATCGAGTGATACTGTGAGTTCTTGTGCTCGGGATCCTCCGCGGAGCACGTGTCCCTTTTTACCCGTGTGCTTCCCTGAAACCTTTGTTTGCTGCTTCAGTCACTGCTCCCTGGGGAAGTTCCAAAGGGTTCATCATCCCCAAGGCTCACGCTTGTCTCGCTCACACTCCTCTGTCACCCACAAGTGCTGGTGGAACCTGCAGTCTCGCTGTGCTAGGTTTCGGAGACGCGCCTGTTCCAGGCAGCTTGCAGGGAAAGGTGGAAGATGGAATTGGAAAGACCATGAAGAAATGGACTAAACATGGAACTTTTCTACCAAAACTGGCTGCAAGCTGTGTTGTGGCTTCATCAGTTCTGGCTTTGTCAGCAGGGGCTCAGCTGAGGTGTTAAAAGCTGCCTGGCTTCTGGGGCCATCGTGGAACTGAGACAAGATTGGGAAGGAAAAGGCATTAGTTTAAACTTTCTGGATCACTTCCTAGCTCTCCTGTATAGATGGCCATGTCAAGGACTGATGGCAAAACAATTTTCTTAACAGAGAAGCCAGAATCTGTGTAACAGGAGAATACAAATAATCATCTCCAAGCACCTCCCTCAGCTGCAGTTCAGAGTCCTCAAGGGTGTGAAAACGCTTTCCTCCTTGGAAAACCTGGCCTGGGAAGGTGGTGGCAGTTTGGGCAGGAGGGTGTAGGTGAGAATCCTCCCAAGTGTGGTGTCAGAAGCATCGGGGGGAGTGAGGAAGATGATGATGATGAAGCGGGTGAAGTGAGGGGAAGAGCCGGAGGGGATTTGTCAGTGGCGGGTTTGATTCCTGTAGGGAAGGTGGTGGTGCTTGGCAGCAGCTAGGAAAGGGAAGAGGAAGGAAGTGACACACAGGAGTATCCTGCACACACTTCCAGTTCACTGTAGTCAGCCCAGTTTAGGGAAGCCCCAGCCACACAGCCTGACCAGTTGGTAGCTGGTAAATGGGTGGCTTTGGTACCTTCTGCATCTGTAATTTAAGGAATCCATAAAAGAATACAGTGATTTTGAGTAGAAGATAAAACATTGCATTTCCCTAAGAGCAGTGTTCACTTAGGGTTGTTACAGAGGCACAGGCTAAAATGTGTCCCAAATGTCAGGATGCTTTGCTTCCCTTTCATGGCTAATGCATCGATCAGTGCAGCAGAGTTGACTGATCAATGGCAACACTGATCCTGGTGACTTGGACACTTCTATGTCCAGTGGTCAGGAACAATGAATATGTGTGTAGGCATGGGAAATACACTTTAGGGTGGCTGTAGTTTCAGGGTTGGACATAGGAAAGACCAAAGGTTCTGGGTGAAGAGCACCGGGGCAGGAAGGCAGGAGCAGCTCTGCTCATGCCAGCCTGCCTGGCAGCTGGAGCCTGAGTAGCTCCAAATGTATTCCTTTTTTTTTTTTGCGTGGTGACCTGGGAGCTCATGGAGATCCACGGCTGGTTACTCTGTTTTCCGAAGGATTTTCCGTGCCCTGCGTGTGCGGGGAGCGGGGCCCGCCCATGATTGGAGCACGGGGCTGGAGCTCCACACGGAGCTTGGCCACAGATTTCCTGTGTGATGCTGAGCAAGGAGCTTAATCTGCCTCTGCCTCCCTTCCCCTTTTGCCTTGGGAGGCGGGAGCTTTTTTCCTGAAGGTGAATTTGTGGCTGTTCAGAGCGCCGTGGATGGAGATGGCAAAGAGGCTCAGGGCATATTAGCTACGGGGACTTTAAGAAAAATAAAGTAAAATGCTGCTTTCCTGGGAGGAAGTGGAGAGCACAGCCTTTGCAGCCGGCCAGCTGGCATTTCTGGGCTGCCAGAGTGGGAATCCAAAGAGCAGCCTTTTCCACTGGGCAGGCTATGGGGAGCAAGGCTCCTTTTTTGTTTCTCCCAGAAAGTCAAAGCTGTGCCAGCACCATTGTCCCAGTGGAAGTAAATTAAATCACCAGAAGGAGTTTGTTTGAATATCCCCCCTCAGGCAGGGAAAGTAGAAACAATAACTACTCTATTCCTAACTTTCTTTTGTCAAATTGAATGTCTTCATATAAAGAAAAGCAATTTGGGATGTGGCTGTGCAGTTCATGGTTTTCTCCTTTTTTATTCCATAATACCCACCAGTCTAAGAACACTTTTCTCATCCATTTCCTGGAACAGCTTTATCACATTTCTAAACATTTGTAGCATCATCCTTTCTCTTTGTGTTTCAGAATTAATCATCAGTTCTGGGGTAACACTGGGCAGTGTTTGATTTCTCAGGGAGGAAGTTGATTTTACACCACGGCGCTCTCTGTGCCAGCAGAGGAACTTTGCCGACAGCAACTCTGGGGCTACTCAAACTGCCCCTGTAAATAAAGACCCACGAGACCCCTCGGATGCCTCTGAGCTGGCTGGAGGTTTGCATGGTGGGTCACAGAGGGAAGGAGTACTGCCTGGAAACACCATCCCCATATGTATTTTGGAGGTTTACCTGGATTGCTGCCCAACTTGAAGCAAGTCCAATTGAAATGCTTAGAGTTGGATTACTCTGGTTGGATTACTTGCTGCTATTTATGGTTCTCCAGTTAACTACTCGCCCAGCTGCCGTGTTGGTTTGGGCTCTCTTGGTGGAGACAGCGTGATAGGGCACAGTGGTTTGGAGAAGAAGTGATGAAATTGGTCGGCTGGGTGCAGAGTTTAGGTATGAGCACAGCAGAGCAACTCAATTAAGACCTGAGTGAAGAGATTATTAAAAAAAAAAAAAAAAAAGCTAGAAGAGATATTTCACCTGTCATCTTTTTCTGTAAGTTAGGAATTGAACCTTTTTTGGTTTTCCAATGTGATTCCTCTGGAAATAGTCAAAATATTACTCTGAGAAGGACTGAAGTTTGGAATATAATTGAAAGCTTTTGCCTGTATTAGGGCTTAGGTATTTTTCATGGAAACAGACGCTGAGCTATTCTCCCAGAGTAAAACGAACTTACCGAAAATGGTTTGTTCTTTCCTGCACCAACAGTTGCCAGGGGACAAAGGAGTTGGGGACATCTTGTGTCTCCAAGTACTTGCTGACAGCCACAGTGTTGTGGATCTGTTCAGGTTGTAGGGAATGTCTTTGTCGAGGTCCCACAATAGTCCTCGATGCTCTGCCATCCCAGGATGCCTCCTCTTTTGGCAGTGAGGGCAGCACTACAGTTGATCCACTTCCAGCTCTTTTTACCCTGATACCATCTCACCTTCCCTGGCATGTCTGTTGGAAAACCTGGAGTTAAGCCTGCGGGTCGTTGACGTGGAGCATTTGACTGGTGGGGAGGAAACTGCCGCTCTCAGGTTGTGATGTTTCAGGTGCTTACAAATGAGTTCCTGCGATGCTGCTGCAGTAACTCAAGATGTTATCTCCTTGCTGGTCTGCTGACCCTCACTGCCAAAAATTTGTCACCTGCCGCGAGAAAAGTGGCGGAAGAAAACCCGTGGTCACACTTGAGCTGCTTCAGTGCAGATTCAGCTTTCCCCTGAAAGTCCAGCTCAAGGATTTGCACTAAGATGCTGAGCAGTGAAAAGCTGAGGTATGTGCATGTATTGGAAATTTTTGGGGCAGAGAAGGAGAGACAGTGGTGATTTCTTAAACCACACAGCAAGTGTGTATGTATCCATTTAAAAATATTTATTTAAGTATTAATGTAATATTAGAAGAAAGCTGCAGTGGATATTTGCTGAAAGGGAGTCAGTAGGTCCATAACAGGGTAAGATGTTACATGGTTTTCAACTTTGCTTCACATCCCTTTAAAGGGAAATTCAGTAATTTGTGAGAGGGGATCCCTCGGGATATTTTAGTGTTTTCTCTCTCTTTGTGAAAGTCGTAAAATGCGAAAGGGAGACGAAGCGAAAATGCTGAAAGTTTTTCTTTCACGTATTCTCTTATGGCCGTGGTGAATCTTTGGGGGTGTAGGAGCTGGATGATAAATCTGATGATGCTTGAGTTGAATTGGCAGAGTAAGCATCCATGCTGTTTTAGAAAGAATCTCTCCACAGGGCTGTAATAGCTCGATGCCTTCCTCTTCAGTAAGTCATTTTTGTCAAGTTAAAGGCCAAAATTCAAACTGGCTTGTTGTCAAGGACACTAAGCACAGCAGGCAAAAATCCCCAAGGCTACCCAATTCACAGCACAGATAGATAAAGCTGGCAGAGCCTGCTTTACTCGTCTTCCCCTCCCCCACGAAAAAAAGAAATCCTCTTCCATGGGTGGGTTTTTTTTTGGTTTTTTTTTGTAGGATATGGGCACTATTCCGCATACTAACACAATTTAACAGAAAATATTTAAATGGGAGGTTTGTTCGTCTGTTTTGCGGGCAAAACAATCCATTATTGTTTTGGGGAGCGAGGCGGGAATAATGCACAATGCCCGCGGTGGCCGCGGGTGCCGCGGGCAGCTGTTCCAGCTGTTCCAGCTGCGCTCACCTCGGCGCGGCTGGACGGGGATTGTCCTTGGCGGGGCAGCGGCTCCGGCCCCGCGTCCCGCCCAGCACCGCTGGCCCCGGCGCGGCGGAGCGGTTCGAACGGGTTAAAGAAGCCGTAAGAAACGATGGAAAATCGCGCGGACCGGGAGTTTGTAACATGCCGGGTCCCGACTCTCTCCCGGGGCTGTCCGTTTAGGGATGAAGGCGGTGTCAAACCGCGCTGTTAACTCCCAAGTATTGTTGACCAGGAGTATTGTGCGTCCCTGAATGTCCTCGCTAAGGTGCAGTTTTACCCGTGGTTGGTTTTTCTGAGTGGTGGATGTTTCTCTCCCAGCCCGTGATGAGGAAGCCCTGCTGAAAAAAATAAAATGTGTTTCTTTTCCCTTCGTAGGTATTATCCTTCTCTTGCAGGAGTTTTTGCTTTCATAGGTGACCAGGAGTAGGTAAAGAAATAATTTTGATAGGATTCAGTCTTTTTTCCTCAGGTTGATGAGATCTTTCTAGGTACATTTCATTATTTTGGAGTAAAATGGCATTTTTGGATGAGCGAGTTGGGGAAAATGGCGATTTCTTTGACCTTTTCATGTGTATACATTTTTGTCCACCTTAAAAATAGGCCTATTTCCTCTAATAATTGGACTAAAACAAAATGCATAAGTTCTTATCAATTTAAAGTTTCCATATCTTGTTTACTTCACAAAATAGCAAACTAAATTTGCAGGTATTCAAATCCCTGTTTCTAATTAATCTCCCTGGTGTTTCCAGAACACTGTGTTAAAAAGCTCTCCTTTGTATTTTTCTCCTGAAAATAAAGGTCAGCTGCCTTCTTATTTATACTGAAAAATAATTTCTTTACTTTGGCAACTCCTAACATCAGCCTGAACTTTCTTTCTCATGGTCCTGACCTTTCTTCCTCACACCCGGACGTGGTTCTGTGTTGCATCCCCGGAGCCAACCGGACATCACAGCAGAAAATTCGGTCCCTGTGGTCAGTGTTTTTGCATCCTTGAGTACATGGGGTGTATGACCCACGAAGTTTGTTGGAAGGAAACATCTTTTGAAATGCATGTGCTCCCTTTTCCTGGAGAGCAAAAGGAAAAAAAAAAAAGAACCAACCCACACCAAAATTCCAGACTGAAAATGAACTTAGTGTATGGACTGTGCTGGTGCTTTAACATAATTTTTTCACTACACAAGTGCAGGGTTTAGAAGAACGAGGAATTTCAGTTTGATTCAGACTTGCAGGGATTGATGCACTTGCAGGGGAGTGCTTGTTCCTCATCCTTGCAGCTGGTGTGTTTTGGTTCTTTTCCCATGTGCAGACACTGGTGTAAGCATGGGGGAACTTTGCTTTAAACTCTGGATTAAAATGCAGAGGTGTCATATCCTACCAGTGTAAGTCTGATGAGCAGATACCTCGTTGTTGAAAGGGGTTTCTTTAATGTTAACGGGAAGAGAATCCCTTGATTTTGAGTTCGGAATGGAGTGTGTGAGTGTAAGCTAAAGGTCTGATGTCAGCATCTGAAAGAGAAATGGGGTGAATTTTCTGGGCTGCAGAAAAGCTGTTTCCTTCAGAGCTATATATTCCCAGGGATTCCAGGCAGTGTCCCTCGTATCTCTTCCTCAAAACCATCTGCAGACGGGTAACAGGCTGAGCACTGCAGTGGGCACGTCCATATCTCGTGTCTGTAAACACCCAACTGAACAGATCAGAGGGAGCAGAAATAGCTTGGTGGGAAAAAAAACAATGCCTGAAACGTTGTGGCTTTTGGGATTAGCAGAGAACTCCCGTGCATCTGATTTTTCACCTCCCAGCTGTTCCTTACGGGCGACGTTTTTACGCTGCGATCGACTGGTGCGCTGAACCCACCCCGGAGATTGTTTCTAACCAGGGTGAAAATACTTCTGCTGAGACCCCCCCTTGCACAGACGAGTGCTGAAATAAGGTGGGATGAGGTTAAAAGGCAGGAGGGAAGTTAGGGAGCTCAGAGGTGCCAGGGAGGGGTCCAGCTGTTTGAAACATGGTGTGGTCCATCAGCCCAAGGATGTTCTGGACTCAGAAGGGCTTCGGTTTTGAACTCAGGTTTTAATGACTTTATACAACTTGGTAGTGGTGTGATGGAACCAAGTTGTGTGATGTAACCAGACTCGGGTTTCCATCTCTGCCCCTTTTCCCAGAGATTCTGTCACTCATTCAATAATCCAACATCCTGTAAAAAGCACAGGCTGTAGGAATAAGTGAGTGGCTCTTTGCAAGACTGACTTCTGCATGTCGGGCAATAATTCACTAAAATATAGTATGTTACATTTGCAGCTAATAGGCCCTAATAGGAGCACCTATGTCTCTTCTTCCTTCTTTCCGAGATTTTTAAGGAATTGAATGTTAATAGATATTTTTCAATGTGTCTGTTCCAGCACAATAAAGGAGCACAGCTAGGAGAGGCAGCTGGGCAGCCTGACACCAGCCTGCAGCCCCTAGATCTGCTTAGGGTAATGGAATCAGCTCCAATAATTGGGCTGTCACCAGCTCTTAGCAGTGGTCTAGAAGGAGACTTTGTGCTTTTCTGCGTTGTGTTCTTCAGTTTAAAATTAAATACCTCCTTGCAGTTAAAGGTCTGTCTGCTAACAGGATAAATAACACTTCAGTGTAACCCAGCAGCTTGGCTTGGTCTTCCAGCCACAGTCACTTCTTGTATAATTGTTTTTATTTGTGCAATCAGAGAAGTAATTGGGCTTGTCTACAAATAATGTTTTGATAAACTTCAATAGAAATTAGCAAACCAGCCATCAAATGGGATTTATAAAAAGTTGCTTGGGAAAATGTGTTGTAAGTAGTCTGCAATTCAAGGCATTTCCTTCGCAGGATGCTTATCAAGTCTGCATGTGCTACTTCCAAATTGAACTAGAACGTAGATGAGAGCTATTTTTGATAGAAAGAAAAAAAAAAAAGAAAATAAAGCCCAGTTGGAAAGTAGTAACAGGTTTTTTTTTTCCTTGTTGCCTTAGGATGTAAATCCTACAAGTGTGCAGGAAGAAAACAGACTTTGAAACAGCCAAAGCAAACAGATTTATCTGTGATGTCTGAGGTGATGGTGGTAGTATAAACGTGATTGAAATAGTCATGTAGGAGTGGTGAGTAAATCGACGAGAAGCCTTTGGATGAGCTGACTTCTCTTTGCTAGTCCATATGCCAAGTCAAGGCAGAATGTCCTGCTCGTTTCTGGGATGTTCCTTCCCCAGGGAGGCTGTATCAGGAGGAGCAGCTGCCAGTTTTAAGGGTTGTTGTGCTCCCAGATGCCAACGTGCAGCTCTTCTTTGATGTCCTGGTTGCGGCTGCCAGCCTCCTCTGGGCTGGTGGAGTTAAAAACGATGCAAGACCGAGGGGAAAAATGATCAAGCAAATATTTGGGGGGGGGGGATTTCTTCTAGATCAATCAGTTTTCTAGGCTTTTTGGTGTTTCACAGATCAGCAGTGAAGCCTGGCACGTGGAAGCTGTCTACAGAGGATAAACTTAGGGACAAGCCTAATCTTCTTTCCAGAGTAAAAAATTACCAGGCTGAAAAGGGATCTCACCTGTCATCCTCCTCTGGACTAATTTTTGGCTCTTCATCTGATTCCAGTCAAATTTGATAAAGGCAGAGATGTTAAGCGTACCAGGGCTCCAAGACTCATGGGGATGAGTACCTTGGTAGAGCAAATCCACCCTCCCAGGATCTGGCAGAGGAGGCAATGAGGGGTGCCAGGTCCTGATCCCAGCCCTGTGGACAGGAGATGAGGAAGGAACAGCGTGGAAGAGGAGCTCTGAGGTAGGAAGGGGAGGGACATACATAAATTAAGTCCCCCACACCTGTAAGTAAACCAAGATTCGTGGATTGCACAACCGCAGTGAGAGTGTTCTGGTTTTCTGTCGGTTTGTTTTTTTCCTCCAGAATTTAACAGCGTTGAGGCAAACATCCAGATGACTTTATCAGGCACCTGTAATAACACTCCCTATATGTTTGTTTTGACTTAAGGGTTTTGTTTTGCCTCTCAACCCAGCTGAAATTGTGTGTTAATTCCTTACACAAAGCCTCAGCTGTGCCCTGCAAGCACTGTCGCTTCCAGCATCAGCCACTGCATCAACCTCCTACTGGCATTTTTTAATTAAAAGAACAGCACTATCACTTCAAATTAGTGCCACATAGCTTACTGGAGTAAGGAGTGAAATGGTGTTTAAAGGTTTTTCTCTCGTGGCAATTTTTTATTAAAATTCGCTCTCTTTAGGTTTTATCTAGAGTTTGTCATCCAGCGCTTGGACAATATCTGATTCTGAGGTGTGCTCTTAGTGATAGGAATGCAAACAAAAGGCTGACTTTTAATATCTTGACTATTTCATAAACAAGAATCACCTTCTTAATAAAAACAAAACAACAGGCAAACATTGCATTATTTTATGCTTCCCACAAAGCAGCATCAGCCTGTTTTTCAAGTGCATTCCCTGTGTGGAGAAGGTAGTGAAGAAACAGATATTTCTGGGAGCTTCTGTGCCATGAACTGTGAAGAGCTGGTTTTTGTAATCCTGTTCAGTGAAATTGTTAGGCCTCTGTTATACTAAATTACTGTGAGAGCAAGGAATATATCCAGGGGGAGGTAGCCCTGGTGAGAATTCTCCTCATACAGCATTTCATTTTATCCGCAATATTAGCACTGCTAACCATCCATGCGAAATGCAGTGTATTGAATCTATTTAATCAATTTAAAGTGGAAAGCAAACGTCTTAGGCTCTGACAGAACCGGCTGTCCTCATGTATTGGGTTTTTTTAGATACTAAATTTGGGACTTTGGCTGTGTTAATAGAGTAAGTTTGATAAAGAACTTTTGGTTTAAGAGAATTTCCTTTTTTTGTTGCAGCCAAGTGGTCAGTCACTTGCATAAAATCCTGTGTCTGACTGTGAACCACAGACATTAAGGTTGTATAGGAAGAGGCATCATGTTTTTTCCTTCAGGCTCTGGTTTATTTATGTAATACCTTTGATCGAGGCGTCTCGGAGCCGTAGTGGGATTAGAATTTATTGATGTGATGGACACTGACATTTTGTACAAGGAAAACAGCAAACAGGTGCCTGTTGCAGGCAAAGTGATGAATGTCTAATGTTGAGAAAATTGCACTACAGCGTTTTCACCAAGATCCCAGTCTTTGGGACTGTGGATTCACTTGGGATTGGAAAGGGAGTTTCCATTAGTGAGTAGCTTGCAAGTTGTTAATAAAAATTGCCCAGGGGAGGAAGGTCCACATACATTGTTGTTAAGCCACTGTTGAGAGACTGACTTTGCAGTGAAAATGTTTATTCTTTAAAAAAGAAAGATCTGTGCTAGAATGCTACAGGCATGCTCTACTTATCTGTTTTCATTCTAAACTCTATTTTTAATTTGCTCTCTGCAGCTAGTCTGTAACTAAAACATTCCTAGCATCTTTTGGCTGGAGATTCAGTAAAGGACGTTTTCATCCTGCTTTCAAGAAGATGATTCCAGACTTTCTTGAAGCTTCTCCAAAGGAAATTTCCTTCTGTGGTGGATATGGCGACAGTGAGGGAAATCACTGCTTATGGTCCAAAGGCTTAGTGACATCCCCTTGCTGTTGTCATGTCCTACCAGGCTTAATCTGAAAACAAATGGAAGTATTTTAGCGTAGCCTGATGGCACAGGAGAAGAGCTGGAGTCACCCTGGATCTGTGATGTTAGTTCTGCTTGAGCTCACTCACCTCACGAGGTGCCTGTGAGCAGAATAATGTGGATAAATGTGTAGTGGGCACAAAGGACAGGGGCTGTGTCTGTAGGGACAGACCTCCCTCCCCACCTTCCGACCCCATCCAAGGGGATTTGCCATCGTGGACTGGATTTTCTTCCTCAGCCATAGATTGGCCCGGACCAGTGTGCTTGTTTTGTTGTTCAGCCCTGGTGACTGTCAGTAGCACTGGGCTGAATAAACAGAGACTATTGATCAAATTTGAAGTCATTAACTTGGCAGTTTAAATAGATGCTGGCCTATATGATTAGAACAAGGGAGTAACACAAAGGCTGATACAGCTTTATTGGAATAAAAGCCTTCTTTTCATGGAATCTTGTTTGGTGCCATTCAGCTCTCAGTTTGGTGCCTCCTTTAGGTCACGCAAGAATGAGACATTTTGCTTGAAATACCTCAAGTGAAGAGGATGGCTTTGCTTGTGTAAGAGAGCGACAACACGGGTGGAATATGGATCTGCTGAACTTTGATACGAGTTGCAAACCCTGTTTGGAAGAAGGGGGTGCTACCCTGAGGTTACTGGTTAACCACATCCAGCTAGGACATGTCCTGGGAGAACCCCGCTCCGGGCTGGCACGGTGTTACTCCCAGCTCCCAAGCAGCAGCAGTTTTGGATTGTCCATCTCGCTGCTGCAGGGAGGAACACTCAGCTGTTAAATCTGGGTGTTTACACCCAAACACAACGGGTGATTAATGACTTCTGAAGGAAGACGTTTCCTTTTGGTGGCTGCCCTGGTGCCACGTGCCTGTCATCCCTCCCCATCACTGTAACGCCGTGGATGGAGCGTGGCCGGGACACACGTGGCACATCCTGCTGTGCGAGCTCCGCGCTGCTCCGGGATCTGCTCCAGAGCTCGGGCGGTGCCGTGTGAACAGCCCGGCACGGAGCAGCGATGATCCCAGTACCGGGGCTGCTCCTGAGTCACAGTGCTGCCTGTCCCTCGAGAGCCTGCACATCCAGCACCAGGATCCACACACGGATTGACCCACATTTCCCCGGGCACAGCGGCCGTCACGTGCACCCCACTGCCAGGAAATCAGATGGGAACGGATGTCACTTGGTTCACCCGGTGCTTGCACGGCCCCAGCCGAAGTGCCTGTAGGGATTTACCACTTGGGTGACTAATAGGTGATTAGGTGGATTGGAGGGAGCGTGTCTACGTGCTTCTTGTAGACAGGGCTTACCCAGTAACAATGGCGGCACCAAAAGAGTCTCTTATGCGTCATTCTCTTATTGTCGCTTTTAAATGGGACTGGTTATTAAATCAGGCTTTTCTCCTCGACATAAAAGCTTTCATACTAATTCCTTGGAAAGTTCGTTATGTAGGGATGTTTTTCCTGCAACAGATGGACGAACGTCCTATAGAAGGAAACAGTGATTCTCTGCTGGTGTTAACAAAAGAACAAAAGGCGGTGAATGAATGATAAAAACGTGGCTTCCCAAAGCTATTGATATCTCTGTAATTGAGGTCTCTTTTTTGGAACAAGCCTCGTTTCTGTCCCATTCTCCTTCCCCTCTGCCACAGCTCCCTTATTCCCGCACATCCACTCGCAGCCCCCTCCTTCCCCGGTGCCACCTCTGTCCCCTCCCGCTCCCCCCAGGAGTCCAGCAGGGCTGGCACAGGGCCCGGGCTGACACAACCCAGACGAGCTGATTCCCTGGCCCTGATTCCCTGGCCGCTGTCCAGGTGGCTGCTCACCTTGTACCCTCCATGCCCTTCACCCACACGGGCGTGTTTGGGGCTCCCTTGGTCCTTTTCATCTGGAAACAAGGAGGGTTTGAGCCGAGTTCTCTGAACAAGCGGAAGAGAAAAAGAGAGACTAAAGGCAGCGGAGAGAGCGATTTGCAGCCTCCCGGGCGGATGTTGAAAGGGATTATAACAGGCTGAATAATCGCAAGACAAACTACTGGAGATTGAAAAAATTTCCAGGAATTAAAAACAATCTTGTAAAGCAGCTGATGTACCTTATTCAAGAAGGGAAGTGATGCCAAGAATTTAATTCGGGCAAACGCAGTTTTGCTTCCCTCTTCCTGATTTTAAACTTTGCACCTCTATTTTAGATTTTGTATAGGAAAATTAAAGTAATTTTTCCCTCTTGTAGCCCAGCACTTAATCAGCCTGAATTAATTTTTTTAAAATTTTATCTGGATGGTCAAGGTGTAATTTTTTCCAGTTTTTTACACGTGCCTCTGGAATAGTCTGGAACCTGTTGAATATAATTTGAATATGGAATGGCAATGAAGACAAAAATAGGTGCGTGCAAGAACTGGTAACAAGGAAACCATCGAGAAGAGAAGTCAGTGGAATGTTTAATTCCATCTAGTGTGGGCAGTTTTCCCCCTAAGACATTAAAAGCATTTATACCTCAGTTCTAAGATCCAAGTTAGGATCAAAACTTCATTTATTTATTATGGGCTATTAGGCTCTGCCACTTCTTTCCAGCACCAACTCCCTCTCGGTGATCCATGTGTTTGTTATCCTCAGGTTGATAATGACAGCCCAGGGAGCTCTGGGATGAAAGAAGTACTTCTGAATGAATTCCAGCTGGTTCAGTTTCTGGCTGGCCACTCACTAAGTAGTCTACAACAAAATGAACTCATGCCTTTAGGCTTTTGTGTTCTCTTAACTCTTCACTGAATATGGACTTTCACTGCCCTGAGTTTTAACTCCGAGCCTGCTCTGGGTCACTTCAGAAGGAACTGCCCCATCTCATCTGTTCGTTCTCATCCTCACCACAAAGCAAACAGCAGATTTGAGAATAAGGAAGGCAACAGCTGTAAGAGCATGAAAAAGTTTCTCTGGCAGCAAGGCCCCCAAGGCTTTGAAAAGCTTTACATGACAAGACTTGAGGCTTTTCATGTTTCTCTCCGAGCGTGCCAAAAATCACTCGGCATCCCTCGGTTAAAATCCCAGCCTGGAGAACAGCGAGGTGTGCTGGAAATCAGGGAGAGTTTCTGAGGCATTTGCTAAGCCTGAGGTATGTGGTGTTACAGCAGTGATACGGTGCTGATGCCTTGCTTGAAAGAAAGAATGCTTTTCATTTACCTGCAGAAAAATTTGGGTTGTTGACTGTGCCTCTTGAAAAGTCGTCCAGTACCGGCTGGAATTTGCTCTGGTAGCAGTTGCTGAAGTTAGTAGTGCTAGAAGAGATGCTGGGTAAGTGTTATTCTTATGCAGTAGATTTCTAGCAACTGCTTGTTGTAAGATTGGGGGTTATACTGAAGCAGCTTAAGCTCAGTACACTTCTTTTCCCTGAGCTTTCTTCCTTTTATATACCTAATAGTGTATAGGCTAAATTCCTTTTTATATGGGATTTCTTGCTCTGAAGATTCTGCACTCAAGTGCTTCAGTATGAATGAAGAAATGCGAATATCCTGACTGTGGTGGCCAACAGTGGTTTATAGTTCTATTCACGACTTCGAGAAACTTCTCTGCCAGAATCTGTTGTTGTTCCGTATTTTCAGTGCTTTTAAAATGGGCATTTTTTTCCCTTTTCATTTTGCTGGCAGTTAGTTAATCTCAGGATCAGCAGCATCCTGGGTCACCTAAGCAATTCCACTGCCAGCTTCCTGTTCTTGGTTCTCAAGGCAGTTTTAGTTTAACACCAGGCAGCCCAGAGCCAAACCTGAATATTGAGCATTAAGGCAATGTTCCATGTGGATTGTTTAACTACAGCTCTTCTGCTGATACATTTAAGCCCTCATGGGATGAACTAATAGTTTACATAGTTTACAACTTACACATAACACCATTCATTTTTTGAATAACAGTGTTCTTACTTTTGAGCAACCTTCCTAGTGCTTGATGAAAACCAGACATTAACTTTGTACTGTTTATTAAAATCCTCCCATTGGAAACTTTTGTTCCTGTAAAGTTGATTTTGTACCTTGTTTAATTGCTGTAAGGTATCAAAGAAGCCAAATACTGGTTTTGTCTGGAAAAACAAATCTCAGTTTTAAATTGAGATTGAGAATGTGTTAAATTGCATTTTTTTTGCTCCTTTAAAATAGTGTTTAACATTCAAATTGCCTTGTTGAAATACTGACACTACCTGTACGTGCTGGTAAATACCAGCAACTCTTTGGAGATACAAAAGATATGTTTTAGGTTCTAAAATGAAAAATCTGCTTCGTTTTAGCTTGGAAGTTGCAGACATTTTGCTGTTCGACAGAAATTCGATGTTTTATTGAACTATTGCTTGGCTGTATCTGGTCAAACTTTGCCAAGATTTTCAATACCAAGGTTTCTGCTTTCACAGGTTTCACGTGTTTGCAGCAGCAGATGAGACTGCTTTCTGCATAACAAGCAGCTATTTTGAGGCAAGACAATATATAAACACGAGCAGAGCTGGGGATAATAGTGGCTTAGAAAGTACAGAAGTTGTGTGTGGTGTTCCTGACTTTTCAGAACTGGTTTGCTCCATGGACAGGACCCCAGGGCTGGAGCTGCTTTCATTGGTGTCAGTGCTTGGGCTTGCTGCTAATTGCAGGTGCCTGGTAAGCACCCGCAAATGTGTTGCTTCTGGTTTTGGTCCTTGTTCTGCACTTTTTCTCCGTTATAAAGCAGCAGAGAGCAGTTGTGCAGGTTTTCCTCACGGAATTATTAAATGAATGGCTTGTAAAAGCTTTAAGTCCATTAATTGGATGGTGTTTTGAAGGGGGGGGGGAAGCTGCTGTTAGTACAGGAACATACTTGTAACTTGAGTCTCACGAGTTGGTTATAAAACACAGAGCTGTAGTAGTGGCCTGGGTACCCCCATAGAGAATATCTGGGAGAGAAGGGGAATCTAAATGTCTGTGTTTTATAGCGAACATAATATTTATTGGAGAAGCTTTTTATGCACTGAATTAGTAAGCAAATGATCAGCTGCACGGGAGAGTCCTTCCAGGCTTCTTTTTTAGTAATGAAAATAAGGCATCCGAGGCTTTACACATTTAACTTGGGAAAGTGGAGATCAGAGGCACGTTAAATGAAATGCTGCCTGAAATGCTGACTGAGCACAGGCGCTTGCTCTGTCCACTGCAGGAGCGTCAACTAATACTTAATTTCTGCCCAGGTAACATCTGGAGTGTTGAGGTTTTCTCTTCTGTATTTGATTGTTGATTCACTGTGGTTCATCTCACGTTTTCCAGAGAAACAAATCCATACACCTGAAGATTTGGACAGTATTTCTAGAAAGGACTTTTTTGTTACTGGGACTCTGGGACTAGGGCTGGTTTTGAGCTCAATCCCCTGCTCTGCCTGGAACTTGTTGTGAGCAACCCTGGGATGAGTTCATGGTCCCGTTAGGTGCTGACATTTTGTAGGGGTGTGGAAAAGATGCTTTGAAAACTCCCAAGTGTTAAAAGCACAAAATATTGGCGATCACAGTAAAACTCAGTTTGGAATCCGAGCTATGAGTGCATGTGGGTGGAGGAACGTGTTTTTCATGCTTTAGGAATCTTTTTCCAGATGCTTTTGCAGTGCTTGGGTAACTATAAAAGCAAAGCATTGAGACTTCAGCGTGGACTTATTCCTAAGTTTTAATGCAGTTTAAGAAAATCGAGCCACATTCCTGGTGTGTTTTTAACTTGATGATGGTGGTGATGCCGCAGAGCGCACGTTGGTGTCTGATCCAAAGTGTGAGCACAGGAATGTGCAGGCCTTGCAGAGAAGCCTGTCCTGATAGACACCACTTGCTTGGAAATATGAATTATTCAATGCAAGTGCACGTGGTGGGAGATGCAAGAGATTGAATAAGGGAAGAATTCCAGAGCTGTGTTGATCCCAGGAACTACAACTTGCACAGGGAAGAGTAAATATAAAAGGCCATTTTGTATTCCCAGTAGGAATTTTGTCATTGAAATTGTTTTTGTTTAGTTCTCAGCTAAGAGGCTGTTATTTGCCCTGAGAACAGGATATTATTCTGTGTGGTTTTAACCGAATTTTTGAGTTCTTTACAGATACTTCTGTATCTCACTGGTGTGTGCAGAAGCTGATGCTGTAGCTGAAGCCTGAGTGTATCCTTTGTTTTCAGGGAGTTGGGAGACCATTTGTGGACTCTTTTGACAAAGCAAAAAATTGACTGAATTTGGGAAATCTCTCCTTACAACACCATTATCCCACTTGGCTGTGGTTCTGACAGATGTATTGGTGGGGGGGAGGACTGAGTTTCGGAAGCCATACAGTGGGCATAAATGACTTTATGTTCTGTTAAAATATTTTCTGGTACAACTGTGTAATTGATGGGGTGTTTTTGAAAATGGCTGTAAAATGGTGATAGCAATACCTGACTTACCTCTTAACTTCCAGTTCTCACAGAAAGTGGTTGTGCTGTGGACGTGTTTGGGGACAGTCTGCAAAGAAAAAGGGGACGGATGTGAGGGAGGGTGGCAATTTAAGGGCATCTTGATGACAGAGGAGGTGTCACCAGTTACAGTCTCACTCTTTTCCCACCATCTCCATCTGTATTTCTTACAGCTGAGCAGCCACTGTAGGGCCAGTGATTAGTTAAAGGTGGTGAAACAGCAGTTTATGAAAGGTTTGCCCTAAAAAATCAACATTTAAAAAAAAAAAAAAGCCCTTGGGAGTACAATTTGAGTGAGAAATAGAAACTTGATGCAGCTGGAATTTGCCCTGTGGTCCATGGGACAGATAAATCCCATGGGCAGGTCTGTAAGACTCAGGCACTCGGGGATATTTGGAGTTTATGCCTATCTAGGAAACAGGGAACTCTGTGGAGCAGATGACAAGGTTCTTGGCCTGGATTACAGGAAGGTGTAGCAAAGTCATAAGGAAATGGATGCAATAGCTGGGATTTAATGAAAGATTTAATCTGAGAGGTAACCTTTATCTCAGGCATTTGTTATGGGTGAGCAGAGGGGGAAGAAGAGAAAGAAGAGTTGGTCTGAGGGATAATTGATTAGCTTATTTCCACCTCTGATTTGTGCACCTTTCTCTGGTTCTGTACGTCAGCATTAATTCAGCTTCTTGTTGATCTCCCTCTTAACCCTGCAAAGTTCTCCAGCTGATTCTATAACTCTATAAAGTGTTTCTCCAAGTTTTACATTCTTAAACTTGCTATACAGGTCTTGTGTTGCACAGTCTCAGTTAACTGGGAATTTCATGAGTTGTTCTTCCAATAGCCCCGTGCTGGGTTTTTCAGTGATTTATGTTCCTGAGAGCTAAATCAGCCCTTGGTGGTGTGGACATGAAGACTTATGGTTGGTCAGTGCCCAGGAGAATTTTTCAGTTTGAGTAATTCCTAGGAATCCTGGACATGAAACTCTCTTGTGTTTTGTCAACTTGGTTTTGTTTGCACTAAGAGAGCTGCCTCTCATTCGTGACTAGTTTCTGCTTAGGTAGGATGGAATTTTGATTCCTGGCTAAGTAGATACTTTAATGACATGTTAATGGACTAATAAAAATGGCTTTTTTCTGGGTGTGTGGTTTTTTGAAGATCTCTTCAAAGTTGTCTAGTGTTTGCAACTGGCTGCACAGAGCCAAGTTCCAACCCACGAGGAGACCGTGCCTTGAAAAGAGGCTTTGATTTTTACTGCAGCCTACACAAAAGGGCCACAAAGAGGCTTCATGTATCAACTCCAGCAACTCTTTGAGAACTGAGGGGTTTGTAATGAAGCACTGCTTTAATCTGGTAGTCAAGGTCTGGTTTAACACGAGTTCAGGGCGAGCCTTCCAATGTCAGGGCACGATTGCGGGGCCTGACGTCAGAGGGGTCTTGGAGGTTTTTCTGCTGGGCTCATGTCTCAGGTTGCAAATCTCGTTGGCACCATGATGCTGAGATCATCAGTGAAGGCCACTCAGGGTACATGGCAGTATGAAATTAGCTCCATCCAGCTAATTGGTTTATTTGGCTGTGGGTTTGTTTATCTCTGTGCTCGCAGGCGCTGCAGCGGGTCTTGTTCGGTCACTGAGAAGTTAAAGCCGTCTGTGGATTCCTGCATTTCAGTTTCCAGCAGGCAAAGAGAAAGACCAAAAGTATTCCTAAAGCAAACAAAAAAAAAAAGGGACTAGAATAGAAAGCTTGGCCTTTGCGGTGACAGTTTAAACTGCACTTTGTGAATAAAGTGGTGCATTTCAGTTCAGGGAGGTGGGAGCTGTAAAGAAACTGCATTTTTTACACACTTGCTGCCTTCAGCCATCTTTCCCATAAACCCCACTTTTTTTGTGCCCTGCCACATATAAATGCTTGTCACCCTCAAGAAGAGCAGACACCTAAAACCTTCGCGTTTGTAGTGCCAGGGTTGCCTGGCAGTAGAACTAAACCCAGCCGTTTATCTGCAGAGAGGTCTCGTCTGAGGTTCTGTGCAGGAACTGAAGGATAAGCAGAACTCCTAAAGGCGGTTCAGAAGGGGTGGCTTGTGGTATTCAGAGTATTTTCCACAAAATACACGGAATTGCTTGGATGAGACGTGATTTCACGGAACAGATTCAGCAAAGATTTTAATTGTTGGCCCACAAGCTTTGGGGCATTAGAGCAGCTTGTGGTGAATAGCTGATGTTTGCTTTTTCTCCTTTTTTTGGAGGCTTTTTTCCCCACTTCAGGCACATTATTTTTGCCACACAGCCTTCCAAAAACTGTTTTTCAGAATGGTGGGATCTTTGCTGTGAGCTGGTGTCCCGCTGTTGGACAGTGGAGCTGAAGCAACTCTACCTCCAGCACAGGCTACCAACTTCACAAGTCAAAAGCTGGGCAGACTTTGAGATGTTTCCATCACTCGGATCCATCAAATTTGACCTGCTTCGTGGCCTTTGTCATTTTTCAGGAGTATGCAGTAACTTTAATTTCGTTTTATGTCAAGATCTTTTATTGCTTTCTGTTCCAAAGCCTTATTGTTTTTCTATCTTAACCAACCAACCTGTGGTGCTTGTAATGATTATGCTGCATATCTCTGTGATTTAAGATGGTCTACACAGAAGGAAATACTAAGTTAAGTCCTCTCTGTGTCATCAGCCTGTGTTTATCTTCTGTCAGAAAGTAAAACCATTGTATCCTGGAATCTGGCTGCCTGTTTGTACAAGCATAAATTATTAACCTGGAATATCCAGGGGAAGGCCAGAGATGGCTGAAAGGTGCATTTGCCATGATCTTTCACTATAACCTTCCCCCCACACCTTTCCTAAGGGAGATGTGGACGTACTGCTGGTTTGTCTTGTCTCCACCATTAACCTGGCTACTAAATTGAAGGCCGGGGTAGCTCAGATCATATCCACATGTAAAGGTCCTTCATTTGACTGAGGAGGCTTGTCCCTTTAACTTGCAAAGTGGGAGTGAATGCAGGCCCAGGTGCAGATTTGCCTGCTGTTTTGCATTGGTACGGGCTGGGACCTACGGAACATTTTCATCTCTTACCTTATTTGTTTTACTTTTTCCCCCCCAGGTCTCAAAACACAACTGCCTCGTTTGTACACTGGGCAGCTGGAAACAGTTGTAGCATCTTAGCAGAGTGCTCTGGGATGGGAGCTGGACTTGGTGATGCTTATGGGTCCCTTCCAAACTGAGGCGTTCCGTGTTGTGTGTGAATAATGCAGTGCTGATGCAGAGTCAGTGATGTGAGGACTATCACAGACCAGCATCCATCCCTTGAGCGCTGACAACTCAAGGAGGAGAACTTGCACACCAAGGCTTTGATTTTCTAGGCTGGGTCTGTCCTCACCCAGACTGTGCCTCCTTCCTCAAGTGCTGCTCATGCTGCAGGGATGGTGGAGCAGCAGCTTTCTGATGCAATTCTAGCTGGGTTGTTCAGACCTCGGTGCCACTCTGGGCTCTCCTCACTACACCCGTCCTGCTCCTGCGGCACCTCCTGAACCACAGCAGATGATTCATTTCTGTTTGGAAGCAGGGTGGACAACCAGGGGCTGGCAGAGGAACCTCTCAGCTCACTCAAGTTACATCCCCAGGGTGGATACTGACTTCGTCTAAGGCTCGTCCTTTCTTCACCTCCTGCCAAATATGCTTTCACACTAATACTTCACCCAGCTGGCTAATTTGGCCTTTGAAATTATCTCAGTAATGTCAGGTGCTTAAAAAAACATTCCCATCCCTTTATAAATATTCTAATCTAGATGTGCAGACATTGTTTCGGTGGTGTTTGGGATCTGTTGTATTGAAAGGAGGAGTTGTGCAGTGCTGTGCAGCAATCCAGAGCGCAGCATAAACAAATCCTGTGTCAGGCTCAAACAAGTCGGTTGACTTTGAGGAGGCAGAATGTAAATGCCCAAGTCAGGGGAATTAGTGCCTTTTGTAACATTGCAACAAATGCAGGGAGATGGTTCCTGCTGACAAGCCCGAAACCTTCCTTGTCTAGTAGAAAGGAAAAGCAAAAGCAAAAGCGCTTTGGGAAACGGGTGAAGACGGGGTTTGGGCAAGGCCTGGGCAAAGGGCACTTGGTTTCCAGTTAAGGATCCGTCCCATTCTCCTAAACCACCTCTGAACCAGGGATAAAATTAATGACTTTGTAAGCCCTTGTAGCTAAACCTACCTGAGTTCATGGATTTCAGGCTTCGAGTAGCAGCCGACAGGTCTCTCCTCTTGGAGAGGACGAGTTTAGGAGGGAAATCTGGCACATTCCCATCTTTGCAGGGCAGGGAGGGGCTGTCTGCTCCGCTGCTGGCATGGTTCCACATCCAAGTCTCCCTCTGCTGACCCTTGTCACCTGTTTCTTTACCGGAATTTAGAAATCTCTGGCTTTTAAGTGATAGAGCTCTTGAAAATATTTTTTGCTCTAGTGGGTTTAATATGCAAATAGTGGAACAGAGCCAATGGTCCATCTCAGGCAGCCTGATCCTGGAGATTGCTCCATAAAGGTTTATTTCAGCCATTAGCTGCTGTGCCAATATTTTTCTTACAAGAAAGGGTAATGATTTTTGCAACTGAAAATTGAGGGTTTCACAGGCTGCGAGTGGAAAATTGGCAGCTGAGCTCATCTGCTGTAGACTGAAAGGCTGTGGCAGAGGGAGAAGAGTTAAATGAAAAACATAATTCTTCAATAAGAGCTTTAGAAATTTATGTTGCTGTTTAGCTCTAGAAAGCACACCTGAAAGATAGACTAAAGGTAATAATCATATAGACAGACCATATGCACAGAGTTACAGTTGTCATACTTCTCCAGCTCAATAAATTATTCTTAAAATTGGGCATGGTGAATTGAAACGAGTTACTGGGTTTTAAAAAGCTCTCACAGGAACTTTACAATTCCTTTTGGCTGGTAGCAGCACACAGAAGTTCTGGTTTTACCTGTACTTAGTCCCTGTTTTTGGGGTATTTTGCCTCTGAAGGGCTCACAACAGGAAGAGGAAGTTAAAGGTTCCTCTGTCGTGCTTCCACAGAGCAGTGGATGGTGTTTCTGTAATCCTGTTTTGTTTCCCATTGAATTGCCATAGTCCTGCAGATTCTTCTTTTTTGGTCAGTTGTTTAAACACACACACCAAAAAAAAAAACCCACAAGAGAAGCTTTCTCTGATTATACAGTTTGCCAGTGTAAGAAATAAGTAATTTTTAATCCATTCTAAAAATAGTTTCCTGTGTGGCTGCTTTAATTATTGCTAAGACGGATTTGTGTATTTTTTCTTCCATGAGCTTCTGGGTTAAATAATGGATTTCTTTGGTCTGTTACTTGACACGTGAGGCGAGGGCAGCTTTTATTCTGCTGGCTGTGTTGAGTAGGGAGTGCTGAGAGGTGGAATTCTAGTAGAAGTATATATAAAAAAATAAATAAATAAAGTATTTGTTCCTTTGCACCTTCCCTCTCCACAGTTTAGAATTACAGTGAGGCTGAGGGTAACTCAGGAACAAGGGAAGATGCAGATGAGAGGGAGGAATGGCCTATACAAGAGGAGCTGAGTATCTTCTGAGCCTTCATTCTCATCCTGGAAGATCTCTTTTCCCCACTGGAGGAAAGAGTAATTAGGATTTTTATGGTTACCTTCCTCTCTCGGATCCCAGTTTGAGAGAAGTTAAAGCTCTAATATTTTCATCTTTGGCTCTGGAGTTGTTTTTAATGGATGCCAAACAACTCGGGTTGCAGAGATCGTACTGAGCAGTCCTTATGGAAAAGCAGAATTAGCCTTGTAGCTGGTAATAGACCTGGTAGAAATGGAGATTGATGTGAGTTTCCTGATCTAATTCTTTCTTAAACCACTGTGCTGGTGAGTAGAACTGGAGAGAGGGAATCAGGGTCTCATTTGTGGCTCTTTGTAAGGAAAACTTCTTGATGCAGATTTTTTTTTTTTTGGGCCAGGATGTTTATTTTTCTCCTGAGTGAGGTCCTGTCATACTGACCTCCAAACCTTGCTGTGTTTACAGATTGCTTTTGCTGTTGTAGGATTCCTCCCATGTCTTGTTTCACCGTGTGTCCCGTCCCTTTTGAGTGCAAGGAGCAGGGGGTTGCACTGCATTTGATGGGACTTAGCAGAGGGAGGTCTCTTCCAGCAATCCCAGAACATGGGAATTCAATTTCCTTGGTTCAGAAACCGTGTAATCCTTGTTCTGAACTGGGTGGATTCTGAAACAACAACAGAAATCTGGTTTAGCATTTGTGTAAGCATAAAGTATAGAAAATTAGGAGGTTTTAATGCAAAGGGACATTCATTAAATCTTCTGTTTCTTGTAACAATGGAACTGCAGCAGCAGAGGAATTTTTATGTAAATCCACGTTCCAATCACAGATAAAGAAAACAATGCTCACATTTAATATTTAGGTGGGTTTTATGAATTATGATCAGGTATTATTTTAACTGATGTGATTACCAGAAAGCTTTGTTTTACGGTCTTAACATTTCTTTATCTGCTGTTTTGTTTTGCAGTATTATGTGCCAAGAATCTTGCAAAGAAAGATTTCTTCAGTAAGTATGTCCTAATTGTGTAACTTTCTGCTCTGGATTAATCAGATTTGTTTGTAGATGGTGCATTGCTGTGGTGTGTCATTTGCTCTGTGGTTGCCTTCTTGCAGGAGCACTGCATTACTGCATGAGTTCATGTTACTCTGAGTTGTAGGTTGTGTAGAATTCAGGGGTGAAAAGGCTGAGGGCTCCCAAATTCTGATGATGCCACGGTCAGTCTGCTGCTCACAGCTCTGCGTTGGGGGGTACCAAGAGCATCCATCCCAAAGACAGGATTAGCTAAAATAGTTTTAGGGTAATGGCAAGTTCCCTTTCTCGGAGGGGGCAGCAGGAGCTCATGCTGGCATTGTCTGGGAAGAACCAAAACAAAGGGCTGTGTTTAATAGCACCTTTTCCCTTCCACAGGACTTCCTGACCCATTTGCAAAAATAGTTGTGGATGGGTCAGGTCAGTGCCATTCCACTGACACTGTGAAGAACACGTTGGACCCCAAATGGAACCAGCATTATGATCTGTGAGTTGGTTGTAAGGTCATAAGTGAACAATATTGCAGAGATTTCTCTGGAGTGCAAGAGTTGGCACTTCAGCTTTATTTCACATTAGCAAGAGTTGTTCACATTTCATAGAATCCCAGAGTGGTTTGCGTTGGAAGGGACCTTAAAGCTCATCCCATTCCATCCCATGCCATTGGCAGGGACACCTTCCACTGTCCCATGTTGCTCCAAGCCCTGTCCAACCTGGCCTTGAACACTTTCAGGGATGGGGCAGCCACAGCTTCTCTGGGCAACCTGTGCCAGGGCCTCCTCACCCTCACAGGGAAGAATTTCTTCTTAATATCCCAACCCTGCCCTCTCAGAGTGCTGATTTGTTTCAGCAAGAAATCACCTGTTAGAAAAGAATTGGTACTTTGCTTTTTGGTGTTTGAATTTAGAAATATTTGTGTGTCAGGTACAGCACAAGTGCTTAGAGTGAGCTCTGC
>JAYRBT010000033.1:12978034-13070213 GCA_036023395.1 Myiotriccus ornatus | reverse complement strand
CTTTTTAAAAAAATAAGGCAACCTGTGGAATAGCAAGCATTTGTGGTATTGGAGCTTTGTGGTAGCCAGTCATTCATCCTGATTAATCCCACAAAGTTATTGCAATCCGTTTGTTTGAAAAGGCAGATTAGAAATCCATTAAATATTTCAATGCTGTCCACGTCAGAGCAGTCACAACTGTCCTAATGATGTGCACAGGTGTAAGTGGGTGCTGCTTTGGTGGCACAACAAGGGATAAAGTTTGGAGGGATAAAGTTTTCTCTGTGCTTTTATTTTGATTGCTGGGAAGGTGGTTAGAATTTGGGGGGTTTTTTTGCAGCCTGGTGTTATCAGGAAAAGAGATTGAAGTGGTATGTCTGATCTGTGTCAGAGCCTCTCACAGATGGCGTCAGAAAACAGATGAGAAGTTTCTATAGTTTGTTGTGGAACAACAAAGCAGCTCAGATGTTCCCATAAACCGAGCAGGATTCTGTCGTAGCTGCTCTTGGCACCTCTAGGACAATCCTTCATCAGGACAGTGATGCTGTGTCAGGCAGCAGATGGCTTGTCTTCTTTCAGATTCGTGCTGTACCCTCATAAAGAGAGGCTGTGCCTTTCAGGTAGCACAGATTTAATAAAGCAGCTCTTGCATGGCACTCTGACTCTGGTTCCTTGTGAAAAGTTCTAGTGCTGGTAATTCATTGCAGTTAAACTGAAAGATTTACTGCCTGTCCTGTACTGGCTTGGAGTGTTGCCTCGCACCGAGAAGCTGCTTGAAGCACCTGGACAATTCCAGGCTTCACATGAGGTGGTTGGATGTGTGTTTTTATAACTGCAGTGACTCCCAACGTGAAAGCACTTTCTAATCTTTCAACAGCTCATCATAGGAGGGCTGGATAAGATAGACCTGAACGACTGGAAGTCCAACACCCGCCTAAAGCACTGCATGGCCGACAGCAACATCGTGAAGTGGTTCTGGCAGGCGGTGGAAACCTTTGATGAGGAGAGGAGGGCCAGGCTGCTGCAGTTCGTGACGGGGTCGACACGTGTCCCACTTCAAGGTTTCAAGGCTTTACAAGGTGACTGATGTGGAGGCCGAGTTCATGTGTGATGGGGGAAGGAGATAAAAGCAGTGTGGTATTTACGGGCCCCTTGTAAAGTATCAGAGTAACGCTGGATAACTCAAGCACTTGCAAACTTCAGGGCCTGAGAGCAGAGTTACATTTGTCAGCAGCTCTGGGGCTGCCACACGGTTTGGTAAATCTGTTACCAGTTTGGTAAATCTGTTACCGTGCAGTGCCTTGGCTGGTGTTAATACTGGCTCCTCAGTGTCCTACAGCTCTGTGCACTGATGTTAAAATCATTGCATGCAAACATCCACGGGAATATAGAGCTGACTGAATGACTTTTTCACATGAGAATTGCCCTCCCTTCTTAGTTTGGCAACAAACCATTGGACTTTAAAGCAAGTTTCTGGAAATCACAGGTTTTGTCATCGAAAAGGTGGCGGTGCCCTTGGCTGTTGGGGTCTCCTGATCACATTCCATTTGTTGGCTGACAGTAAATTGATGTTCAGAATTAAAATACGTAGTTCTGGTTTACAAGGAAAACCTTCTTGCACTTTAATCTTTTCTTTCTCGAAAGTGCAGCTTTGTTAATACCAGATTTAGCAGCTTTCCAAAATAACAGTCTGCAAATTGATTGTCTTGGGCAGCCCTATTGCATCTGCCACCCCTTCATCAGCTGCAAATATCTCTGCAGATTTAGCCTGGGACATACTTGGGTTTGCAGCTGGAACTGTAATTTCCTCTCTTGCCTTTTTATAAGCAGCAAAATTTGTGTGTGTGAATGATGTTTTGTTGAAGTGCATTAACTAGAATGTCTGTCTAAGGTTCTACAGGCGCTGCAGGACCCAGACTGTTTACCATCCATTTAATAGATGCAAACACAGACAACCTTCCGAAAGCCCACACTTGGTAAGAAGGAAACACACTGCACAGCAGTGCTTGCTCTCCCTTTGTCTTGATTTAAAAGAGTCATCTCTGTTTGTACTGGGGATGGATTAGCCGCGGGATATACATGGATGACTCCAGGTGTGCTCTGTTAGCTTGGAAATATCTGTACTCTGCAGCCAGCAAAATAATTTTCTTTTCTTAAACCTTGATTTGTCTTCTTTACTCTCTGTGGTTTTCATTTATGCCAGAGTTGATTATTCTGCATAGTGAGACATTTGTAAGTTTATTTCTTTATTACAAAGCTGAGTTGTCAGATGTCAGGAGCTCGTGCTGTTGGTGCAGTGTAGGCACAGCCTGAGCCCTTGCACGGAAATCTCACTCCATCAGAGGCAGGAAATGGTTTCAGCAGCAGCACAGGCTGTCTGCAGGCAGGGCAGGGAGCAGGCCTGCCTGATGTCTTGCTTTATTTGCAAGTCTCCTGCATCAGCCTCCTCTCCTCCTCCTCCCTATTAAGCTGTGCATTTCTGCTGCAGAAATAGTTGTTTTTCATCCTGTCTCCATCAGCCACTGGAGTGGCTGAGGCTTTCTTGGAGTTTTCACAAGTTCTATCTATATATAGCTGCTCCAGCATTCCCCCCCCCAATAAATATTTCAGATTCACCAATGTGTTCTTATTTCCCCTCCAGCTTTAACCGGATCGACATTCCGCCTTATGAGTCATATGAGAAGCTTTATGAGAAGCTGTTGACAGCTGTGGAAGAGACATGTGGGTTTGCTGTGGAGTGAAAAAGCAACCAAAGGAAACAGATGCTAGCTCATGGACCACCAAATCAAAAGCTAGAAGAAGCTTGCTGTGAACTTCCTGCTAAGCTGTCTGAAGCATCAGAACTCTGACAACTTAGAGATCGGGCTGTTTCCCTTCCGCCGCTGGTGGATGAGGGGTGGGGGGTCGGGGCTTTTGTTGGTGGTTCCCAACTCTATTTTCTCCCCTTTGTTACAATAACCCCTTCCCTCTTCTTCCATTTCCCCTCTCCCCCCCCGAAACGAAATGCAGCCAAGTTCAGCATTTGGCTTTGGTTACACAGGATATTCTGCTAGATTTGTAACACATATTGTGATAGGGTGAGCGACCTGTGGGGTTTTTTTAATAGGAGAATCAAAGTGTAATTAGGAATGAGCTTAATTTGCCGAGAACTTGCAACCGGTAGGTGCACCTGGTTAGTTTGTCTTAAATCAAACTTGAGCCTTTGTAGAGTCCAGCAGGTGCAGAGTGTCTGACTGGCACCAGAATTTGCATTGCACATTTTAAACACCTGTTGAAAAAGTAAAAAACTTCTAGCAGAAAATACCTCCATATGAACACTTAACTGAAAGGTAAAGAAATCCAAGTTTTGCCTTAGCAGGAAGCTCCCAGTGGAAGCTGTGGCTCACCTTGAGAAAAGTGAAGGAATCTGAGACAGCTTAAATGGTATTGAATGGTGTCTTTTTGGTTGTCCTGGCTGAAATCTGATTGTTTTGCACATGAAAACAATTAATTTCCTCCTGCAGAATTACTTTCCATAGTTTATTCAGAAGTAAGTAGCTTGCAGAGAAGCCTTGTGAGGAGGAGACAGAGGATGAAGATCCGTTCAGTCCCAAAGCTGTGATTTCTGGGCTGCTGTTTTACCTGAGATGCGTTTGCCTGACTTTTAAATTCCAAGACTCACATGGAAATCACTAAAAGCCAAGTTAACAGAGCAAACTTCTGCTTCAAATTTTCTGGCCTTGGGAAAGGTTTATTTGGAGGTTGAGGTAAAAGGGGAACCATATAGTGAGTCCATTTTAAGTGTTGTGGAAAGCTATTGGAAGAATTTATGACTTCAGTTCTTTAGGGATGAAAATTTCTCCAGAGAGCCATATAAGGCTATTTTTTCAAATATCTGAAACTAATATTGAAAGGTGTGTTCTCTTAACGCGGGGGAAACAAAAGCAAATCAAATACCTGAATCACTAACATTTTTTTCCACTTTGCACACCAAGATGAGACAGTATTTTAACAAATAACACGGCTTCAGAGAGACCCAGTTATCTGTCAAACATGTCTAAACCTAAGCCAAGCAGACTTGCTCTTATAGGATTTTTTTTTCTTTGGCAAGCCTGATATTTAGAGAGATTCATTACTGAAACATTTAACAGATGTTATGTTTATGGAATAGTGCATTGAAATTCAGCTGTGGGGAAGAGATCGTTCTTAGGAGACGTCTACTGGAACACTTCTATTTTGTCTTTTTTTTTAATTGAATTTGATAATAGCTTTAAACTGTGATAGGACAGAAAGTAGACACGTGTCAAAACCCTGGCATCTTTCTGTTTTGTATGTTTGTGGTTTTCTTTTTGCCATTGACCATAATTCTTGTGCTTTGCTGTTGGGAGTAAGGGTCGCATTGGAGGTGTGAAATGGTACCATACAGTGAGCTTTGCAGGGGGTGGCTGAAGATGCTCATCCTGCAAGACTCGACAGGAGAGGCCTGTTCAGACCCGTGTTCTGTAGGGGATCTTTTGGCACTTGGGGACCAGTTTCTGCAGTTCTGGTTGTCGGGACGTAATAAATGGAACTACACAACTCTTGCAGAGAAGAGAGGAGATGCAGCTGTGGCAGAGAGCACCTGTGTGGTCTCGGGTCGAGCAGCAGAGTCCCCACAGCCCGAGCTTTTCCAAATGGCTTCGAAGGCAGACCTGTTCATAGAGTGTATTTAATCCTTTCAGTACGTTTGAATGTGCAATAAACCAGTCAGATAGGAAAAGTGCAAAACGGATTACTGCCCAAAAGCTTTGCATGCAGTGGATTTGTCACTAAAAGAGTTTAAAAAAAAAAGACCCCAACCCAGATACTAAAGGCCAGCCCTAACAAAAATCCTATCACACAAAGCTCTACCTGCAGCACAACTGGCTCAGTGCAAACCAAGCGAGGTGAAGGGAAAAGGCCCTTGATTTGGAGATCTGTAGGTCAAGTAGCTTTATGTCAGCAACACAGTTGACATATGATAGTTCCTAATGTCTTTACTAGGTCAGTGTTTTATTGAATGCACAAAATAAGATTAGGCAAGGATCGTTGTTCCGAAAAGTCTGTTTTTTGCTGTATTTTAAAGCCCTTGTCGAGGTACCTCCTCCGTGCTGACGGTGACGAGAACGGGGCACTGTCTTTTGGATTATTTCAGTTCTCTTTCCAACAGCTTCACCACCTCTCCCATCGTGTTGTCTTTGCAATTTCGTGCCACTTCAGTGACGATGAAGACATTTCTCTGTCTTGTTCTGTACGTGCGTTTGAGGCAGGCCTTAAAGCTGGTTGGGTGGATGGAGGAGCAGCGAGAAGCGAGGCAGAGAGGGTTTGGAGCCATGGCTTGTGCTTCCTGTGGCCAGTTCCAAGGCGTGGGAAGGATGGGATGCAAACAGGAGTTTGTGTGGCTTGAGCCAGTGGCTCCCGGAGCTCTCGGATAACCTCAGCTGTCCGAATTGGTGTGTCCATTCCCACTCGGTCTGCCAGCACTTGAACTGGTTGTTAACTTCTCAAACTTGCCCAAAGAATAACATCGAGTCCGGTGTCCATTTTGTCATTCCACGTCCCACCTTGTGCGCGGATACTCTTGGATCTGACCCGAAGGGAATACAAGGTACAGCGTGTCTGTCGTTCCTGTCCTCACGGCAAACCCAGCAGCTGCCGTGCCCTGATCCTGCTCCTCAGCCTTTACTCTACGCTCAGGGATGTAGGAAAACCACCACTCTGCTCGTGTTTCCAACCGGGAAGAAACGAGACTGTCGGATGGGTGTGAGTGTTCACTTGGGCATTACGTCAGAGGAGACCCCGCTCCACAAAGGCTGCTCCAGGCGGGGCGACCGGCGCTCGCTCGGCAGTTTGGCCTCACTTCGAGGCGAGGTGGTTCTAAAATCCAGCAGATTCCGTAAATTACTGATCCAGCCACCGGGCCCCTCTGGAGCCAGTGCCCAGGTTCAGGGCCGTGTGGTACAGCAAGTTCCCAGAAACACAGTATGGATCTGGTTTTAATTTGTTAATTTTTTTGTTGTTGTTGTTGCTGTTGTTCCTCAACCACTTTATAATGTATTTTTTTAATTTATTATTATTTTGTAATGTCATGTTTTAAGTATTGCTGCTATCCTTGTTATTCTTCCCACTGTTTTTATTGCAGATTTATTTTGTGAAAGTTGTACACTAATGTTTCATTTTATGTCTAAATCAAAGTATTTAAAGAAATACTAGTTCTATTTAATGTGGTTATGGAACCAGCTGGAATAAACAGTGATTGTATAGTAGGCTGGACCCAGGAGGTCATGTTCATTTTTGTTACATATGCAATAAACTCACAACTTTAAACTCTTGGTATCCAACGGGTTTTTTTGTTAAGCGCTGTTAAATTTGTTAAATGTATGGGAATCGAGTGGATAAAGCATGGAAATGCAACTCGTTTAACTGATCTGTATGGACTGCCCAGATGAAAGTCCTCCCCTGCAGGGAGAACACTTTGTTTCATTCATTCTTCAGCTGATTAATTACCAGCCTCAACCTTTTTTCCTTATCATTTGTCCTGATACTTTTCCAGACCCTCAGTTTCCAGAAGGAAATTATGATCTCCCCCTTAACGAGAGCTGGGAAAAAAGTCATTAACGCTGAAGAATCTCTGCTTTCCTGTTGGGTTTTGTTTTTGCAATTAGTGGTGTTTTGCAAACGGAGGAGGACGGGTGCGAGTCTGAGTCTGTGGACTGGTGTGCCCCCCTTTCCGCAGAGCCCCCCGTGGGGTTCCCGACCCCCCCCACCCTCACGGCACAGAACCCCGTATAAAGTCCCTGTCCCCAAATCGAGCCCCCCGAGGGCTCTCTGTCCCCCCCCGCCCCCAGGACACACGTGCGGCCCCGGCCCCGCCCCTTTCCCTCCGGCCCCGCCCCTTTCCCCTCCGGCCCCGCCCCTTCCCCTCCGGCCCCGCCCCCTCCCCGCGAGCACACCTCCCGCCCGCCAGGGGGCGTGGCGCGGCTCCGCCGGACCTGCCCCCGTCTCTATGGTAGGTCGGCCGCTCCGGGCTCGCCCGCGCCGCCCGTCCCCCCGCGCCGCTCTGTCCGCGCCTCTCTGTGGTGCGGGGCGGCGCGGTCACGTGGCGCGGGCCGGGCGGAAGCGGCGGCAGCGGCGGTTAAATGGAGCGGGGCCGGTGAGTGAGGGGGCAGCGCCGGTTCTCCCGCGGGGCCCGGGAGTGAGGGGGCAGCGCCGGCTGCCCCGCGGGGCCCGGGAGTGAGGGGGCAGCGCCGGCTGCCCCGCGGGGCCCGGGAGTGCCGCCGTGCCGCCGCCGGCCGGACCGAGCGACAGAGGGGGCGTCCCTGGGCCTCGCCGGACCCCCGGCCGGGGCCTGCCCGGGGTGTCCTCCCCATCCCTGAGGGCCCCGTGTCCGTCCCTTCAGGGCCGGGTCCTTCCCCTCGCTTCTCTTCGGGGACAGGTCGTTCTCACGCTGTTTCCCTTCAGAGCCGCCTCTCCCCTGTCCGTCCCCGTGTCCGTCGCCACCCCCCTTCCCCCTAGGCCCCCTAGTTTTAATGTGCTCTGCCTTTCTGTGAGGGACGTGTCCAGTGAGTTTTTCTGCCCCTGGAGCTGACCTTGCTCCCTCCAGGCAGGTGGAGGCAGGTCAGGATCCCACCCGAGGCTTTCGAGGCTGAAGAGCTGTGGTGAACTACAATGTGTGTGCAGCGTGAGCTCCACATGGCACTTTTGGGGTGGGCAAAAAGGAGATTGTCTTACAGGGTTGCCCACAGCTCCCTGGCTTTGCCCAGTGCTGGCTGGAGCCCTGGGTGGATAAGGGCTGACTGCACCTGTGGGAACAACCCAGGAGGTCTTTCTTTTCATCTCACCTGTGCTTTATGACCCCGGAGTGTTGTCTTTGAGAGTCCTCCAGTACTTTACCTTAAGAGTCTTACTGGAAGATACTTAGGGCAGTAATTCTCATGCAAATAAATTTAGTCGCTGGTGGTTTTGTTCCCGTTTCCTTACAGCTCCTCGAGCAAGGATCATTTTCTTACCTGGTGTTATGGTTTGGTCACTGAGACCTGCAATACTTTGAAAGAAAAAAGCTGATGTTGCTGCTGTGCACTTTTATTTCTGTTTCCAAGGTGTGATGCTGAGGGACTTCACTTGTTGTCCGTGTGCTTTTCACAGCTTTCCTTGCTGTGTTTCTTTGCCATCTCCCTGCCTGCCCTATGGATGGAACAGCAGGCTCCTGCTTTGCTTTGGGCAGCGGTTCCAAAGCCAGTCAGCTGTTGCCTTGGTGTTTGAGGGGCACAGGCAGTCCTCGTGCTAAGACCTTTGAGCAGACCCCCGTTTCTCTATTCTGTCTCTGTGGTGGTTGGTTCTTTCTTACAATTCCTGCTCTCTCTCACCTGATGCACTTTGGAGCTGTCACAGGTTTCCAGCAGTGGCAGTGGAAGAGCAGGCAGGTGTCCCCCATCAGGCATTTAGACTGACCTTTGCATCCTGAGTTCAAGTGGCCTCTCCTGCCTCCAAAGAGGGTGACACAAGGATTTTTCCTTCAGAAACCTGTTTGGAAAGCAAGGGGGGGGATGTTTGAGACCCATCGTTCTGCAGACCCAAATCTTGAGCAGGTTGTGGTACATCCCTGAACAGGTACATGGGAATATGCAGCTCAGACCATGTGGTGGAACCCATTTCCTTTAGGACTTGCAGGATTGCAGGGACAGCTTTTAATCCCAGGACTGTGGGATTTACAGCTTTAATATGAGCTTTTAATTTCTAGGGTGAGTGAATGCTGTGCAAAAATCCCACTGCCTTACATCAGGCCTTCTGCAATTGTAAACATGTTAATAGATTTCATGTGCTGGGTGTCTGCTGGTGTGACTCGATGTTAATAAACAATCATCTTGACAGGAGTTTGTGCCTGGAATACCAAGACTTGGGAAGGGACTCAGACGCATTTCCTGAAGATCTGTAGACATTCAGCTGCATTTTGGTAACAGGCCTTCTTCCATCCCTCTTTCTCCCTTCCCAGGATGTTTTTCCCGTTGGCCTGGCTGCAGCCAGGGCACCAACAGCAGCCCTGGAAGAGCAGTTGGGGCAGGTGTTACTGGTGATAAGGTGCATTCTGCTTTCCAGTGGGTGCTGGCAGCCTGTTCCAGGACTGGAGTTTCAGGAGCTGCCTCGGAAGTCCAAATTCCTGGGTAGAGCAGTGCTTTGTCTGCCTGAGAATGCAGTGGGCGTTCCTGCCGCCGGCGAGCTGCGTGACTTGTGCTTTGAAATTGGACACAAATCACTAAAAAGTCCTGTGGCAAAAATAGGTGGAGCGAGCACTGCAATTCCAGCGACTCCAGCACAGCTGGAGGGAGACAGGAAGCACATCCCAGGGGCCAGGAGCTGATTAACAAGCAGGAGTAGCACAAACCCAAGTTCCAGAGGCGCGGGGCCCTTCGGGTGTTGTTTAGTGCCTGCTGGAAGAAGCTCCCATTCATTAGTTTGGAATGGGTGTCTTATTTATATCATTTTATTGTGAGTGGTTTACTGTGTCACGGCGCTGGGTGTTGGGAATTGCCACTGGCTGCGTTTTTTCTGGGACAGTCAGAACTGCGCCGCTAACTCCTGTCACTGGAATTTTGGGGGTTTTTACAGATGGATTTGGTCTGGAGATATTTTAAGACTCCATTTACGTTATTGAATTCGGGCATCACTGTAACTATAAAGGCGAGGCAATAATAGTCTCAGAGGTCTCTGTGTGCTCTGAGACAATGGTGTGTTTTATTGCCGTTGGTAGATGGGTTCAAGCTGCTCCATGTAACTGGGATTAACTTGCTAGGATGTATCCCGGTGGGATAGGTGCCTTTTTAAATACAGTGAGCAGTGGAAGGTGTGAAACACTCCAGCTATCTCCCAGCAGCAGCACAGGAGATAAGGTTATTTGTGTACTGACTGGGAGTTCCTGTGTTTGAAATGGTGCTGATCAGCATTAGCCTGGAGTAGTTTTTGTTTTTAAGGAGGTTACTGGAATGGAGAAGTCTGGGAAATGGGGGAGGAGTAGGCAGAGAAAACAGGAAAAGAGGGGGGGGAAAAAAAGCCACTTAGCAGCATGCTGGTGGCTTGAGTAAGTTACCCTTACCAAAGGAGTGAGATGTGAGATAATAAGGAACGTTTCTCTGAGCTGGGACAATCTCGTGCTCAGCAGCCTTCATGTCACTTTTATTGAATTTCAGGTTTACTTTGGAATATCTTGGGGGTGATGTTTTTCTGCTGGGTCAGTGCTTAAGAGCTTGCAGTGGTTTGAAATTCATAAAGATCCTTGAGAAAGCTTAATTCCCAAGGCCGGGAGAACTTATATTCCTTCTGAATGACACCTCTCTCCTAATTACCAGCCCTGCTGTGGTCCCCTCCCTGTGTTCATGAGGGGGACTGTCAGTGCCTGATTAAGTGGAAAAAGCAATGGGCTTTGGGGGAAGATTTCAACGCAGGGCAGGTGCTGCCCCGAGTCATGGTGCCACCTCCCAGTGTTCCTGACCCAGGTCAGGGGCAATTTAAATTAATGTGGCTTCCTTGCTGGCTTTGGGGAGCCCCACTCCTGTCCTGGTGCTGAAGGTGCCTGGCTGCTCCCAGGGTGAGTTTTGGAGGCTGTGGTTGTCACTCGTAAAGAGGAGCGAAGTTGTTGAGCTGAGATAAAACTGGCAGTGGGTGGGTGTGGGTGTCAGGGTGACCTGAAATGTTTTCAGTTGGGTTCAGTGGTGTTGCTCACCCTCAGTCTGCTCCCCCTGTAAGGAGGCCAAGCTACTGTTTTCATTATTCAGAGAAACATTGGGACAGGATCTGTGGAGGCATCACGTGATAACCGCTCTGCAGTACAAGGTGATCGGGATTCACACTAGCTGGAATCTTTGTACGGGGAATAGAAGGATGGAAAAGGGCCTTCAGTAATATGTTTTGTCTGGAGCACTCCCCGCACGAGGCTCCTGTGCTGCTTTATCCAGACTGACACACTCCTACCGAGCTGTGGGCGCTGCTCCTGCTGTTCCTTGGAGGAAGGAAGGAAGGCAGAGGTTGGTTTGTTGCAGCGTTTACAGAACCGGAGTTAGGAACAGATTTACACCTCTACTTCCAAACCCCCATCCCAAAGACAGGATGTGTTTTTATATTTGATAGAGGGGGGAGGGAAAACGCTGCCTAATGCTTCATGTACATCAATATTTTACCTGAAGGCCTGTCATGGAAGGAGCACCGGCCCAGGTACCCCTGGCAAGTACGAGCTGCTGTTGGCCGAACGCGTTGGGCTGGCAGAGGGAAGGGGCAGCAGTGCTGACAGCTGCCTGCAGCACAGCCACCGTGCTGCTGAGGGCTTTCCTCCTCTCCCTGCTCCGCCATCATGTGCTGTAATGCAATTTGAGGGAGATGACAGCAGCAGCATAATGGGGAGGCAGGAAAAGCAGCTTTCTCTCCCTTTCAGGGAACCAGCAGCGCAGGGCGTTTCATCGCTCCCCTGCTGCTGGGATTTCCAGCTTCAGATGAGCAAGGCCCGTGAGCAGTAACTTGGCTGTTGTAAATAGTTCGTGTCCTCTCTGTGGACTGTTAAACCAGAATCCTATTGTAGCGGAGAAGGCTTCATTGTGTATCTACTGGGAGGTGCCCTTGGATCCGCCAGGACTAGCACAGACCAGCTTGCAGCGGCTGGAACGCACCTTTTCCTTGGACACAGTGTCTGGAGAGCGCTCCTCAGCTGAATGGGCTTGTGTTTATTTAGCACTTTGTGGCTGCTTTTACTGAGCCTCTGTCCCAGGTGGTTAAATAATCTGTCTGATATTACAACACCCAGGAAGAGAATTTCTGTTCTGCTGCATGAAGGCTCAACCCAGCGTTGGGCGCTTGAGCGCGATGACTAAGGGTGGGCACAGGACTCTGCCTGCAAACTGTGTGTCCTTGGTGAATGTTCTGACTGCAGCCTGAGCAATGCCTTGGCTGTGGCCTGTGATGGTTTTTGTGTCGTGTGTATGGAAGATGTTTGTTTGCCTTGGGATGGGATTGGTGGGTAGCCTTGCAGCCTTGTGAATCTGTGTGACCGTGGACCTGGAGAGTCAAGGTGCAGTTCTTCTTTCCTTGCTTTTTAGCTGATAATTCACTTATTCGTGAACTTTACTAGTCTCAGAAGAGACTCATGCTGGAGGTGGAGCATCTCTAAATCCGCCACAATCTAATTTCCCTGTTTTCAGTTCTGATATAGTGGCACTTACCTCAAACACAGCCTCTTTGCTTTTCTGCTATTTTAGCACACTCTGCCCGAACCCCACAGTGGCACCTCCACGTGATGTGGATGAAGTCAGGCTGGACAACTGTCATGAGCCTGGAAAGCTGCCCTGGGTTTTCACTGCTGAGAGCTTGCTGGGCTGGAACTGGCCACAGGACTCCACGTGGCCGCAAACAAAACTAAACCCGGTTTTACAAAAGCTGTTGCCGACCGGCTTGAAAATCATTTGATGCCTGGTTATCTGCAGTGCTGGAGCAGTAAGGACAGAGTGGCAGTTCTTCTGTGGCCGTGCTTCTGGTGCTGCAGTTGTTGGGTGCAGTAGGCAGCTCATTTTTGACCCTTTCCAGCAGAAATTGGTGCAGAGTTTGGCCTTGCTGCCTGGGGGCTGCACCTGCCTGACAAGGTTTCTGTTGGTATTTTGCTCTCAGTACATGAGGCTGTTTAACCCTTGTTTCACTGTGGAGTGAGCTTGGCCTGTTGGCTCAGTGTGGCTCTAAACTGGCTCTTGTACATATTTAAACCTATTGATTTATTGTGTAAAAGCATCATTCAGAGGCAGTGCCTGACCTTGGACTGGGAGCACGTGTAGTTTGAGTGTTAGTTGGGTATTGGCTGTGGCTGCAGTTTAAATGATCTTCTCCCTGCCTTCAGTTTATTTTCTGTTCTCCGACTTCCACCATGGTGGATACGTGAGGAGAGAAGGTATCTGCTCCTAGTCCTACAAAAAAACCACATTTTCCAGGGCATTTCCTTTTCAAACCTCTTGAGAAATGGTGGAGGAACTTCGTGAGAGGAGGCGACAAGCCGTGGTGTGGGAATGTGACCATCTTAAGTAGGCACTGCAGTGGAACCCTTCTGAACGTGAAGCCAGAGCTTCTGGGCCACTGACCTTTGAAACTATGGCAAGTGCAGATGCTTAACGTGGCTCCAAAAAAAAAAGGGCACGGCTGTAATAGCCAGAATATGTGACCTGTGAGGTCATTCTTTCTGGAAGTCCCTCTCTCTGGGACGTTTGACACCTGGAATGGTGGGTGGCAGGCTTTGAAGTCAATACTTCTAAAAGCACTGTGCAGATTGACACAGGCACCTTCCTTTCAGCTAAGGTGGGCTGCTGCAGTCAGTTGGGTTTTTTCCCCTCCTGTGCCACCTCAAGGTCAAGTCTCAGCTTTTGTGTTGTCAGCAGCTTTGTGAACGAGGTGAGGTGTGCTGTGCTTGAAAGCGAAGTTTCTTGTGATGGGGGATATTTTTGTATTTTTATTTTGGTTTAAGTGTGACCTGAACCTTTCTTTCCACATTTGTTCCTGGTGGTTTGTTATGCCTTTTTTTTTTTTTTCTTTTTTCTGGAGCACAAATGCAGTTTAGATGGTTTCCAAAGCTGATCTGCTGGGCAGCCTCTCAGCATCCAGGATGCCATGACAGCTTATCAATCCTTCACAATTTTAAAATCCTCTGGCTGCTACTGTAACTAAACCTGACTCTGTGCTTTCCAACCCTCTTGGCTTTGGTCTAGTTAGTCCCTCTCTGCTGCTTTTCATAGCAGTTTGCTGTTTGTGTGCAGCCTGGCTCTCCCTGCAACCAGGGCTGAGAGCAGAGCAGGCTCTGTGTGAATGTCAATGCCACAGCCTGTCCCAGTAGCCTTAAATCCCTTATTTCTGTTTCCTCTCCAGTCAAAAACAGTGCTGAGATGGTAACCTGAAGGTTCCTGGAGATGTGCATCCAACTTGTTAAATAACTACTTAAAAGGTTGCACTTGGATTTCTTTGTTCTGTTAAGCCTTTTCAAGTGAGATTCAGGATCCCTTAAAGAAAAGAAAAAAGGGAAGAAAAACTGCTGAGGGTTCGGAGAGGAAATGCTTTGGAGAGGAATCCTTTCTCCTGGAGAGCTCTGTGAAGTCCAAGTAACAGAGGAGCACTCTGGTGTGTACCCTGGTGCAATTAGGGCACTCCTCCTGTTGTTCTCCGTGTGGCTGCTGGGTGTGTGGGGAAGGGGAGGCAGCTGCAGTTGATGCTGTGTGGAGCTGTGGCAGGGACGTGCAGCTCCTGGAGCCGTTCGTGGTGTCGGGGTCATGGCGCTGCTCAAAGCACACATGAGTTCGGGGAAAGAAAACTGGAAGTAAAACTTGCTCTGGAAACGACCAAGCCGCAAATCACGTGGCTTCACGTGCTCTTACATTCATCCCCACCCTTAGACCGCAAAATCAGGATAAATCAGTTCTTTAGAGTGATGGTTTGGGAGGCAGGCTGTGAGACCAGCGGGGTCGGGTTTGTGTGTATGTGCCGTAGCCAAGTGCTGAGCTGCTGGTGCCTGAATTGTTGCTTGAACATGAAATGCCAAGCTGGCACCTGTGTTTGCGATGTGGGAGGGAGGTTTTGGATTTAGGGGATTATACTGGATGATCTTGCACATGCCAGAAGTCTGAGGCAGGCAGAGTACTGCCCTTTACAGGAACTAACTGCAGGGATGCCTCTTCCTCTCTCAAAGCCCTGAATTTTCACTTTGCACAGAAGATAAGCTGCTCAAGGTGAGGCATTAACTCTCCTTTCCAACTAGACTTTGTAAATTCAACTTTTTTTCAGGACTCAGTTTGATAGGAGAGGCAAAGGACTGATCCAGAGCTCCCCACCTCTTGTGCAGAGAGTGGTTTTTTGCACGTATCCAAATGAGGAGTCTCGTGCTGGTCAGGGAGATGTGGTGACACAGAGCCCTTCTTTTGGCAGGACTGACAGGGGTCGTGGGAAGGCACTCAAGTGTCCATCTGCTGACCTTGATGCCAGTCACCAGGGAATAGCTCAAAGGAATCTGAAACTTTCAGCTGAGTTGCCCAGTTGTGGAAAAACAAATGCAGCTGTTTCGAGACATTGTACATTTTAGAGAGGAGTTTGCAGAGTAGAGATTTTGCCAGGAAAATGCAAATATTTTGCAGGTTTGGGAAGGAAAACTGGTGTCAATGTATGTGGCCAGCTGTTGGGTGAATTAGGTAAAACTGGGCAGATTGCTTTCCTCTTGTACTTTGTGGTTTAGATGCAATAAAAATGGCAATTGGGTACTTAAAAAAATTAAGTGATACCGTGACCTTAATGGAATGATGAACTGCAAGTAAGGTTGATGTGAAGTCTTGTGATGTACAGGCAGCCAAGATGTTTCCTGTAAGTCCTGAGTGGACTTCCAAAATGGGGGAAAAATCTGATTGGGGATTTGAAGCCAAGTAATCTCTAAATATCTGCTCTCTTGATTGCTCCTGACTAAGCAATTCTCATTAGTCTGGAGCAGTGACACATAGATGTGGCTCATCCGCTGTTAATCCACAGACCCTCTCACATCAGGGTCTCCTGATGTGATCTGAGTATCTGCTGCTGACTCTGCAGTGACCAGTGGAGAGAGCATTGCTTCCTTCAGTGCTGTTCTTCCTGGGTAAGACAGGGTGAGGAATAAGGAACTTTTGGGAGGTAACTAGAAGCTGTGGTTGCTTCCACAAAAGCTTGAAGACTTCATCCCTTTTGTCCACCTTCATAATGTCCATCCCTGGAGCTCTGCTGCTGGAGCCAGTGATGGTGCTGCTGCGGCTGCAGGAATAGTGGCTGCTCTGCTGGGATGCTTTCTGAGCTCTGTTTGTGGAGCAGCTTGTCTGTGTGGGGAGGTGAACGTTCAGGTTGGATTCATTTGCCACAAAACTCCTCTTGTGTTATCTTATGTTTTGGTGTGATAACATCAGTTCTCTGGCTTTCTGCAGTAGAACTGTGTTACCTGGCTCTTTTTATTGCTCACTTCAGCTTCTGTTCCTTGATTTTTCTCAGACCTCAGGAATCCTGTCTTGTCCTTCTCAGAGAGTGTATGTGTTTAAAATCATTTGACAAACCAAGCCAGCTGCTAATGTGGGAGACGCTTTGGGAGTGTTTTATAACTCACCAGCCAACTCTGTTATTAAATGATCTTCTGGCATATTGTTCCCCTTTAGCAGATGCTACAGGTCCAAGAATTGGAGACAGAGCTGCATGGTTGGAGTTGTCCCTCATCTGTGCTCCTAAGAGGAGCTTTTGGGTGACATCTGTAGCAGGTTGTGCTCCTGGAAACCAGCTGATCTTGCCTGTGAGCCACTGCCCGCACACTCTTGCTTTCAGAGGATGGGCTTTTGGGCTGGGACCAGGGCTTTTTCCACTTTTCCCAAGCTCAGAACCAAGCAAACCTCCTGGCAGGAGCCCTGGTGCCAGCCCCACGTTAACCTCTGGCTCTGTCCCTTTGGGAAATGCAGTGCCATTTGGGAAATGGCTGGAGCTGCCTTGGAATAGCAAACAGGACTTGTTTGTGCCCAGCAGTTCTTGTTGGGCTTGTTATCAGGGGATTTCTAATTTTTCCTTGGGATGATGCCTCTTAACATGATAAACCACTGTTAAACTCTCCCTGCTTTTGCTCAGTGACTCTTACGAGGAGCAGCCCCATTGCAGTGCGATGCCTGACAGTAAGTCAGACTGGTTTATTCCCTTTCTGGTGTGCTTTTTCTTTTTCTTTTTTTTTTAAAATTTTTTAAGGACTGAATTTTTAGCTTTTCACTTTGCTGGTTGTCACAAGCCATGCATTATTTAAGTAGCTTCTCTTTGTTTTAGCAGCTTGAAACGAGGCAGGAATTCACCTTGCTCGCAGGCTACCAGCAGACACGTTTGCTGCCCGCAGGCACAAAGTAGGAGCTGATGCTCTTCTGTCAATGTAGGTGAGCAACAGTGGTATTGCTGTGTGGGGGAGAGGCTAAAACACAGTGATTTGATGTTGCTGACATCTCTTTCAAGTTGCTCCTTTTTTTTTTTTTTTTTTCTCCTCTCCCCCCTGTTCATTTGGGATCTCAATTCCTACCTCCCCTGCAGTGCTTTCTGTCTGGTCCTGTTGCCTTGAGCTGGAGCCAGGAAGGAACACTTTGAGTCTAGTCCCATCTCGGGTATGTGGGAGTTCAAGATTTCAAATGCTGTAAGTGGGGGGTAAAATGCATTACACTGTAAGGAGGAGCGGGGGGGGGGTCTCCCCTCGACTGTCGCTTTAAATTCCAGCACCATCTGAAGGTGCTCATCACAACACAAATGTGAGGTGGAGGGAGCAGATCTGAGTTCTGCTCCAGTTACTGCAACCCAGAAACTCTTCCATATACCAGGAGATTAAATATATGCACAGCACTGATGGTGCCTATTTTTAGGTTAGGCTAAAAATATGTGATGTGGTGTTTGAAAGGATTTTGCCTGGGTTTTGGAAATCCTTGTGTAAGCATTCTGTGTGCTCCCGAGACCTGCTTCACCTCGTAGCAGCTGATCCATTAAGTCACAGGAGTGGTTGGGACCAGTGGTTTTGTGGATTATATTTTTGCATGTTTGAGGAGCTTGTCGGGAAGTACATGTGACTGCAGCTGTCAGTCTGAGGTCTGATCAGTTCAGAGAACTGTGACAGATAAATCCATGATGGTCTCTGGTTTTCCCAGTAGCTCTTTTGTTAATGGGTCCTTCTCCTGTCAAACTGCTGTAGGAAAACCCATAATGGGGAGGATTTTATTGTCTGTGCAGTGAAATAACTTGGGTGTGCAGCATCAGAGGGTGGTTGGGCACTGGAACAGGCAATGGTCACAGCCCCAAGGCTGCCAGAACTCAAGGAGCATTTGGACAAGGCTCTCAGACACAGGTGGGATTGTGGGTGTGTTGGGGTGTCCTGGGCAGGGCCAGGAGTTGGATTGGATGATCCTTGTGGGCCCCTTCCACCTCAGGATATTCTGTGATTCTGAGTCCTGAATATGTGGAGTAATACGAAAAGTGGAGGTGAAATGGGATGGAACAGGAGTGCTCTTTGCTGCAGTGTCAGTCTTAGAAGTCGTGATGAGTTTTGTGTCACCTGGATGCTGCATAGGGATTCCAGTCCCAAATCCAGCCTGATGTGCTGTAGTGCAGGTGGGAGCCTTTTAAGAAAGAAAGAAAAACAAAAAAGCTTGCACAGTGTTTATCTGGCTGCTGCCAGGTCCTTTGCTTTTAAAACGGTTCTAGTTTCCTGTCCTTGACTGTGCTGCAGGAAAGCTGATGGGCATGTTTGAGCTTGCTTATAGGTAGCCTTATTCTTTACCTATAAATAGGCACTGAAATCACTGAGGTAGCATGGAATAGCTGCTTTCCATCTGTCTTGCTTGCTTTTTTATTGTTGTTTATGTAGGGCAAGACCCCAGGGTGGCTTTGGTCTTGTTACTTCACATTCTTGGCGGCCTGGTGCTATAAACACGAATAAACTTCTTATTCATGCCACTAGATGGAACTGGCCCATGCTTATAGATATTTGTTTAAACTTCAGCTCTGTACCCCTTTCTCAATGCTGAAGGTTGAAGCGTGCGAATTCCTCTCTACAGGACCAGAGTAGCTTGTAGAAAATACAACCTTAATGTGTCTTGTGGCTTATCCATCATTCCTGGATGTGAACAGCTGGGGCTTAGCCAGCACTGGACAAAGCACCATTTGAGCTCTTAGGGAGAAGATGTTTTTGGTGGCTGAGCACTTGCAGTGTCGTTCCAGCCTCGTGTACGTGCACGCCCAGCCCTGCTAACGCACTGCCTGTCCCTAAAGGGGAGGAATATCCAGCCACTTAGCTCTGCTTGGAGCAGATCCGAGCAGACACCTGTCCAGCCTCTGTCTGCACTGCTTGATGCCATGAGAGCTGATTTGTGGCTTTCACAAACGTCCTTGCTCCTCCCCAGCCAGCCTCCAAGTGATGCTTCGCGGTGTTTGCTCGGTGACCTTGGGAACACTGGTCCCATCCCTGCCTCCACTTCTCCGTATCCTAAATGCCAAGAGGAGTGTTGATTTTGTTTGCTAAATGACTCAGAGGGCTAAGGATGGAAGAGTAATACATAGGACTAGGTGGTAGCTCTTCCTGAGCACCAGGGAAAATACAATTGTAATAATGTGGGTGTGACCTTTCAGAAAAGGCCAGGGTTTTCACCACGTGCACTTGCAGTGACCCAGCTCTCAAGCACCTGCCTGCAATGATGAGAACAGTGCTTTTGTGCCATTCTGGCAAATAAAGTAAGGTTTATTTCTCCTTATGAGGCAGAAGCTGAAGAACCTGGTGGAAATGCTCCCAAAATCTTGCTTGTCAGGTGCTTTCAAAGCATCACTGTACTAATGATAATCTCGGAGTTGCTTGCTGGGAACAGGGTGCTGTGCTGAGGTCTCAGGGCTCAATACAGGGGTGGTTGCATATTGGTGGTAATGCTGGTTAGAAGGGGCCTCTGCAGTTCCCTCACCCAATGTCCCACTAAATTTGGACCATCACCAGTTCAGGGATCAGGTGAGCGTGGCTGTTTGTAGCGAAGCCTTGAAACCTTTTTGCTGGAGGTTCCCTCTAGAGAAGGCTGCTTCAGGCACTGAGCTGTGCTGCTGGGCTTTCTTAAGTGCTAAATTATACATTTTTATTTTTATTATTGTATCCTGTGTGTCTGAACTGATTTCTTCATTTTACTACCCTAGCTGCAGACCCTGTTCCCTGCAGAGGACGTTAAGTAGAATTACTGAGGAGGAATTTATACTGCTCTTGTGTAGTAGCAAACAGGATTTTATAGCAGACCCATCATTTTCTTCCAACTTATGCATCAGTAAATATTTGATAGTACAGATTCCTCTGTGCTGCAATAAGGAGATGAATACTTTTCAATAAAAAGACTTCCTTCTTTCTCCTTCCAGTGATCAAATTGTGCTCAGAATTTCTGCATCTGTTCAGCCTCTCCATGATAGGGATTGAGAGCTATAAATTGTCAGAGAATAAAATGGAAACCTCCTGTTCAGGTTGCAGTGATTCCTCTGCCCCCCTAATCCCATTTGGGAGCCTCTGGTTCATTGTGCCTCTCTGAGAACAAGTTTGGGTAGCAAAGTTTAGTCCCAAAAGCTCAGTCCTGTGAAGGAACCTGATTCCTGTCATGTTCTCCTTTTTGGATTGAGAGCAGATGGTGTATCCTGGAATTTGTACCAACCCCTCACTGTAAATCAGGGAAATCTCTTCTTTAGGATAGCAGATGGTGTTAGGAACGTGTGCTGTGTAATGTGACTTGCTCCCGTGCTGGCTCCCAGTGCATGCACAAACCATGCACTTACTGCCCTGCCAGGGGAGCAGCTCCCTTCTGACATGCCAGTGACTTGTGGAAGTGAGCTCGACTTCATGGCATTAAGGGTGGCAGGGGTGGTTGTAACGACATTAGCTGGGATGTTTGAGATGCAGGTTTAGGTGGAGCTGCCCTGTGACTGCTCAGGCAAGGGCCTTTTGCCCCTCTCACCAGTTGATGGCAGAAGGAGCACTGCTGTGTGGGTTGGTGCATCAGGTTTTGAACTTACTGGAAACAGAAGATCCATATATGGGGAGGGGTCGAGTCCTGTCTGGATCTCTCCTCACTTTGTGATTGCACAGCTGTAAGAATCTTGGTGTCTTCTCCAGAGAAACTTCTCAGGCTTGATTGTACTCTTCAGTTGACTGTCTTAACTGTTGGAACAGAAGATAGACATGTCTGCTCTTAGATACTGAGAAGGGGGTACAGAAAAATATCCTCGTGACGACACTGAGCTGGGAGAGCCGGGAGAAGCCCTGAAATGTTCCAGTGGCCTGGTCTTGAGGAATTGTGCTCAGGGTGCAGTTGAGTTTGCCTTACTCTCTCCTGGTTTTATTTTACCTTCTAGTTCCTCATGTGAGCCTGACTGCCATGCCTGGGCACTGACACTTGTGGGTACAGCTGTATAAAATGGCAGAGAGAGGTGGGAATGAAGAAGTGATTAACTTGAACAGCTTCCGCAGTCACAGAGGGAAAGGTGAGTACTGAGCTGTGCCCGTTTCCAAAACTCTCCTTACAACCATCAGGATTCACAGCCACTAAACTCTCAGGAGTGCTGTTGCTGGGAACTGCTGGTGGTGTGTTCTGTCCTGTCACACACTGCTCTGTTACATTGACTTAGCCACCCCCAGAAAGCTCTTTCATGTTGTGCAGGCATGCAAAATGTTTGGCTCTTGCCTTTCTTATGTTGTACTGCCTTAAGGGAGATTGCGAACTTCGTGGGAACAACGTGTGGAGTTGTTTCAGCAGATCCAAGGTGGATCCATCCTCCTGAGGTCCCCACAGGAGAGAGGCTGACCATGCATTGGTGCCCTCACAAGGCTGCGTGCATTGGCGCCCCTTCCTCCAAGAGGGGAATTCAAAGTGATGCCTGAAAGGTGATAAAATGAATACTCATGCTAAAAAAGCCAAAACTTGTCGAAATTGAGGACAAGCATAGTTGTATGTTCTCTCTGTGGTACAGAAACCCTGTTTATGCCTTGAATATATCACTTGTGTTCAGTAGCATCTATATCCCGCTCTTGACGAACCTTGAGGGACAAGGTTGTCGTCTAATAGCAGGATATCTTCTGCACCCAGAGCCACAGGCCCTATCTCAGCCCTGCACAAGGTACTCCTGCAAAGTCTCACTCTTCCAGAAGAGGCCAGATTGCTCAGAGAACCTTACCTCTCTGCTAGAATGCACTGCACATTAATAAAAGAAAATGCAGTGCCCAGGAGGTCCTGAAAGTTCAGGGCTTCTCTGCAGTAGTATGGCTTGTTCAGAATAATTTCTGCAGCAGCTTGACTTGTGCTGAAGTTTGGGATAGAAGACCCTCTGGGTGAGTGTCAGTGGCTGTTCCTGCAGGTGCTGTTGTGGTGAGCTGTGGCTGTGCAGGTGTTTTGCTCAGGGGCTGAGGGAGGGAGGAGTGGCTGTGAGAGTAACTTGCAGAGGAATGGGTGACCTTTGAGTGCTTCTTCCCTGTTGCTGCAGCGCAAATGTGAAGATGGCTCTTTCAGGTGTTTTGGTACTACGTGTGCCCTGTAAATTCCAGTTTTACCTTGAGCCAAGAGCTAATTTTAGCTTTACTTGCTGTTCTGCAGACTGGGTAAACCGCAGGGACGAAGGGCTTATCACGATATCAGACTCCTCGGATGAAGAATTACCCTTGTTGCTGGAAATGCCGGAAAAGCAGCAGCCTGAGGAAGACGATGATGATGATGTGGTCATCTTGGCAGAGGTAATGTTTCATTCTTGTAGTTGCTCTCCTTTGTTTATGGCCTGTGTAGCTAAGTCTTGTGCAAACATCTGATGCATTCCTCTGAGTCCTGTGTGGTCACAGCAATCTACTTAGGATGTCTGAAATAATGTTGAAATGATGGCATTTTGCTGGCTTTATTTAATCATATTTGGGCACAGGAGGGGAGAACTAGGCTGTTAAACTACATTGTAGCTAAAGTTCTACTTAACCAAGATTGTAGCTCCCTTGAAGTTGTTCGTCTGAATCCAGAGGGTGGAGTGCTGGGTAAGAGGACTTGATCTTCCATAGAATGTGGGTTTTCAAACCATGCCTTGGTTGATTTATATATACACACTTTGTATGCTTAATATTCCTCTATGCTATTTGCATTCATGTTGGGCTGTTGCATGCACTTAGATTTTTGCAGCATTTCATATCTATGTTATATTAAGAATATATTCCACTTTTCTGTTAAATTAACCAGAAGCATTGAGAAAATAGGTTGCAAAGTTGACCTTTCTGTTTTGTAGTTGAAAACAGTAGCAGAGAACACTCAGGCTCTGTTGGTGTACAGCAGTCTTTCTGCCAGGGGCAAGAACAAGGCCAGAGATTAATGTTTTGAGCTTTGGTTCCTACTTGTTTCAGTGAATTGGTGAGGACACAAATATGTCATCAGTTAGTTGCTTGTTCCCAGATAATTTTACTGGGAGGGAAGTGGATACTGAGGTGAGCTTGGGAAATTGTTCCACTCTGAGTGCCTCCCCAGTTCTGCCAGATGTTCTCATAGCACCTGGGGACGGGCTGAGGATGGAGCTCAGTGAAACAAAAGATATGTGGGTTGCAGATTTGTGCCTTATTAAGCATCTTGCTAAACAGACTGTGCATCTGCTCTCCACCAGAGGTTTGATTACATGTGAAAGTATCTGGAACAAGGATTCTGACACACAGACAGGAATTCCTACTTACCTCGTCTGTGTTCTTTTCAGACCCCTAAGCATCAGCAGCCTCTGCGTGCCAATGTCATCAGACCTGCTGCTCCGTGGCAAGGTGCAAACATTGTGGGAGAAGGAGGATCTAAAAGTGCTGTTGAGCCCTCGAGGAGCACAGACCTGCAGGATGGGCAGGATTCAGCCCTGCTGTGCGAGGGAGACGGGTATAATCAGGTGGTGGAGAGCAGTGCTGGACCAAGCAGGGATGAGAGTGTGAACTTTGCCCTGCAGCAGCCTGGACCCTCTGAGCTTAATGGCCCCAGCTTTGAACTTACAGGTAACCAGGAGCCTGGTCCAAGTTTGGTGCCACCCGTAAAGATGAGTCCCCAGCCTCTAGTTAACACAGAAACTGTGAGTCTGGAGAGTGCAGACCTTCCACCACAACAGGAGGAAAAGGTGGAAGCCCTGGAATGGCAAGGAGAGAACGTGGAGCCAGAGCGAAACCTCGAAGGAACAGCTGCTGCAACCACCACAGAGCAGGAGACCCAGGAGAACAGCCAGCCGGAACACCGGTCCTTCCCAGCGCTGGAGGACGAGCCGCGCGCTGTAGCAAGTGGTTGTGCTCCTCAGCAAGGGCAGCCGGAGGCAGACCCAGGATCTTTGAGGGCTTATGGAGAGAAGGCTCCTGGGCCAGCCTTTCCCCGGCCGGAGCCACAGCAGGACGGGATTCCAGGCCCTGCTTCTCCCCAGCCGGCGCATCCGCCCGAGGAGACGGGTCAGCAGGGAGGGAGGGACAACGAGCAGCCGGGCCCGGCCTTCCCCGCGCAGGGCTCTCAGGAACTCGGCTCCAGCAACGTGCCAGAACAAGGAGCTGCTGGGCAGGAGCAGGACCTCACTGCGCTGCTCATCAGGGAGACAGTGAGTATTCCCAGGGCTTGTTTGCCTCCTGTGTGATGTTTTCAGGCTGGTTTTTCAGGGGGTGTAGAGTTTCAGGTGTTCAGAGCACAGCTCTGGTGGCTCCAGCTGTAGATCCTCGTTGCTTTGGGTGATGCTCAGCCACGTACCGGGTGAGGAGCGTGCGATGAACCGTCTTGGAAAACTGTAGTTTGGGGTGAAGTAACATGGGTTGGTTCCCTGAAAGTCTACTGCCCTCTTGGATCTGCTAGTTTGGTGTTGTTTGGCTGACTCCTAACACATCTCTGTAGAGAGGTAAAGCTAACTGAGCAAACCTGAGACCCCAAACGCTGGCAGAGGGATAGAGGGTGGGGTAGAGAAAGCTTAGAGACAAGTGGCTGAGAACCAGGACTATTTTCAGCTGCCTCTCCTGCAGTAGTGTGGTCTGTGGCCAAGGGGTAATAGTTGCCCTTGCAGTGTGGATTTCCAAGCAGTAGCACTGAGGGATAAGATAACTGGATTAGCAGCATGGGGACTCATGTTAACTCCACATGCTCCTTGCTGACTGTGCACGTGAAGTTTGGCATGAGGGGCACTCCTTATCCGTTGGTATATTCAGCAGCTTGGGCTGCATGGTGTAAATTTGAAAAACAAAGCAAAATAAAAATGTGGTGATTCATGTGTCTGATGTTTGCACACTCCTCCCCTTGATTGCTAGGGAGGAAGGATCCCTCTTGATGCCTTACTGAGTATTTTTTTTGCAAACAAGCTTATTCTGCTGCATCTGTATCATACACCACCCCCAGCCCTTCCAAGTCTTCCCTCCACATCCTGTATCTGATTCTGCTTGGGAAAACTGGAGGTTGAGGAAAACATCTTTTTTTCTATTTTTTTTCTACTGCTATTTTTTTTCTAGCAGTCCAACAGAATTCAGTTCTTTCCTAGTAGGGCCTCGCTGATCAGTGACTTTGTTTGAGGTGGGTAAGAAGCTGCTATTGCATTGTCAGGGTTGCTTGACAACCCTGACCAAGTCCAGTCTTGTAAAGCAAAATACCACATGGTGCAATCATTTGCAATCCTTGTAGGGAAACGTGAGAGAGAGTAGCAAAGAGTGTTTCCTGATATCTGACAAATGCTGGGAGAGCCTTCCCAGAAATGCCAGTAAAGCTTTGTTGTCTGTCCTGGTCTCGTTGCTGGTGTGTCTGGGTGCTTGGGGGTGGGTATTTGTGGTGTTGGGTTTTTCCCTTTTGCTTTGGAATGTGGTGTTTCAGCACACAATCTGGAACTCCTTGAGATCTGGCTGAAGGTAAATATTAGCTCTCCTTGTGTTGTAGATCATACCTACGTGTCTGCCCTGTTTCCATCGGGTCTGAATCTCTCCTCAGGGCAGCTGCTCGTGGCCTTTCACATCACTGCCCACACTCTTCCTTTGAGAAAGAGCTGTTAGCAGTCCTGCTGTGGAGCAAAGGAAAGCCAGCAGCTTGCAGTAGCCAGGCTGGATGGATATAAATGGGCCCTTGACCGTTTTGTCCCCAGTCTCAGGAGTGTGGCAGATAATTACCTATAAATCCCTGTCTTTGGTGCTGCTCAGCTCCTCGAATACCTACCTAACCTTTAGCTTTCCCTGCTGTAGGAAGCAAGATTCCCAGATGCGAAGAAGGAATATATTGAAGAATTAATCATCATCAAGAACTGCTATGACTTAAATGTGTAAGTACAGAGCCAAGAACCACAGTGTGTCCTACAACTGCAGCACGTTTCCATGTCCACACCAGCCAGTGATGCTGTTCCAGAGCACATCCAGTCTGGGACTCAGCACTGCCCTGACAGTGCCAAAGACCAGAGTGGTTTTGGTTTCTACTTCTAGTAGAGCTATTCCTAAATCCTTTGTAATTCTGATGTGCTGTAGCTTCTCTGCTTTTAAGAACATCTGCTAATTTAATGATATCACATATAATTTTGTCCTGTCTAATACTGGGGTTCTTAAAAAGGATGAGTATCAGGATTAAAGTGTTAAGATTACTTCTATAAAACATGGTATGAAGGTGGGTTGTTGAGGTTTGAGTTGTAGAAAATGGTTCCCTTCCTCTTCATTTCACTGGTTTTTGGCTTTTTCCAGGTGAAGCTGATACTGGCTTGGACTTCATTATTTAGTGTTATGATGTTGGCTTTTATCCTCTTTACTTGCTTAAGTAGCAGCGGTGCTGTTTGAGTTCTCTCCCGTGACTTTTTACAGATAAAATAAAGCAAACAGATTTAAGGGCTTGTAGAATTGGTTCTAGAGATCTGCTGAAGTACTAATTTTGGTCAAACTGAGCAGAAATACGAGCTAAGAAGTGAAATAAAAGGAGCTGGAAGAAATACCAGTGTGAGGGCTGCTGCTTTCCAGATTGTGTTAGCAGCTCAGGGATACTTCAGTGTATATGATGCTGGAGATCTCTGGGAGTCATGTTGGAGTTAAAAGTTTGTGGGTTTTTTTTTCAAAAGAAGTGATTAACCTTATTGCTGAGTTGCATCATCTCCCTGCCCTTCTGGGTGCAGTTTGCAGAGCCGAGGAGCGAAGGATTGCGTGTGTTGGCACCAGCGGCACCGGGGGGAGAGTGGTTTGAAGTAAATCACTTGTGACTGGTGTCTGATGCTTGGTGGCCTCTCTTTCTCTCTCTGCAACTGTCAACTGCTGTCTCCAACACATTATACAGGAATGAAGAATAGGTGTTGGTTGCCAGAGTATTCACTTGTATAAATCCAATGCCCTTTCCAGCTAACTGGGGCACTAATTAAGCAGCGTTTAAGTGTGTGAGGCTTAGAATTAGTTATTGGGCCATAAATAAGTTAACTGGCAAGGAACTAAGGATGATCCCATTTGTTGGGCATAGATTTCCTGTTCTGGTGCTTTGCCTGTGTTGTGAAGTAGTGTCTCCAAAGTAGGACTTGCTTAGAAAGGCATCAGACTGTAACTTTTCTTGTCTTTCCAAAGTGCTTTCCCTGCTGTGGTGGAGCAACTTTTGGGTGTCCATACCATGGACTGGGTGCCCCTCGAGGTGGATGGTTGTGGTGGGGGTGTAGAAGACCAGAAGGGCCGTTCCTTGGGGCGACTGGTCTGTTGAGGTTGGGCATCTGGCTGCAAGACCCTTGCAGACAGCGTGAAAAACCTCATCTTTGTGTCCTGCGGGGATTTAGCGAGGCCTGATGGAATTAAATCACACTATCGACCTTAATGTGTTCCTTCCCTTTCTGCTCCCGAAATCTCTTCTCTGCCATTGTGTGCCACAGACCCAGTGAGATGAAAAGGTGCTTCCAGGCTTCCCTGTAGGCAGCTACAGTGTCTGCTCAGCGGTGCGTTACCCACTTACTGGATGATAAAGATTTCTTCTCAATATTTTTATTCCTTTAACCAAACTATCTTTTGAGTTGTCACTGCAGCTTTTGTATGAGAACAAATGGGTCAAAGCACTGGTCAGCCTCGCTGGCAGGGACTCTTTGATCTCCACGGTGTGTCAAGCTGAATCAGGCTTGAAATATAATAAATAAGGGTGGCTGGGTTTGGGCAGGGATGAGGCTTTTAACCAGCTCTGTGTCCTGTGGTGCAGATATTAATGAACAGTGCCGTGAGTGTGTGTGGTTGTGCGCCGGGACCCACTTAACTAATTGTCAGACACTGAAGGTTAACATCCCCCAAAACCCTGAGTGCTGAAATGGCAACTGTGCAGGATAGTTCAAATGTATCCCGGCCGTTTGAGCTGCGGGTGGAGCTCCTTGAAGTTTCCCTTGTGTGGGATTAAAACAGTTATCTTCCACCAAAGGGATGGGGGGAGCTGGGACCTGAAAGCCATTAAATGTCCGGTGCCGAGATATTTTGTTGTTTTCCCCTCCCCAAATGATCTTCTTAAAACCCAACTGATGTGAAAGATAAGATTCAGGAGCTCCTCTTAGCAGGGTATCATCTATTCAGCTTTTGTGTGCAGGAGCATTCACACTCGGTCAAAAGCTTCTGGCTCAATATGTCAATACCTGATTAAGCAAAAAGAAATGCCCCTGCTTTGAATGTGAAAGCAGGGGTAAAGTAATCGTGCCTTGATAGTGGGTTAATGCTTCCAGCCAGTTCAGATTTCTTAATTAGGGCCTGATTTCTGACATCAGGAATGTAAATTAGCCGCAATTATGTCTTTGCTGCAGCCTGGCACCTTCTCATTCCCATAGTTTTGCAAATGTTAATTGCTTGTCCTGGCTCCTTTCAGAGGGATCTTATTCTACAGCTGGGGAAACTGAGGAACAGCTCCTGTTACTTGACCCAGCCAGCACAGCTGGTTGGTGAGGGCTGAGCACAAGCTGTGAGAGTCTGATTGAGCCGGACAGCCTGCATCAGGCTGCCCTTTCACAAGGGCTTCTGGGGTGTTTGTGGTCTCCAGCAATTGCTGCCTATTTGGAAACCGCTCGCTGAGTCTTTTCTAAGCTAAAATAGTCATTTAAACCACATTTACCTGACAGTTATAACTATTTGTGATAGGACCTCAGGTATGCTGCATTTACAGGCTATTATGCAATTTTGTCGGCAATTTTAGTGATTATTTTCTAAGTGCTGTTCTCACCAGACCAGTTTCTACTGGAATTTGGATAACGCTGGTGTAATTTCAAGCTTTATTACAGTGAAACCTGTATTCAGAGGGTGTATTGCATGTACACATAGTTTAAACATGTTTTTGTCGCTGCTTTATTCGTAGAATCACAGAATGGTTTGAGTTGAAAAGGATCTTAAAGATCAGCTGATTCCGTGGCAGGGACACCTTCCATTAGACCAGGTTGCTCTGGTTGCTTTAATGTGATGGTAGATTGAGAATGGAGGCTGTAATTCAAATTTGAATCTTTAATACTTTGTTCAGGAAGACATCAACCTTTCCTGGGTTCTGTAGGGATTTTCAGGCTGTTTTTTCCATAGATGATTAATAGCTTACCCATACAAGCTTCACGTATGTAAATTTAATTATTGAAAGACAGATCTATTTGCTTTTCCTTCTGCAACCACACAGCTGATCATTTTTTACTTAATTCTCAGTCATTTACTTGCAGTTTGTTCAAGTCTAGAACCTCCCTTGATCCTTACAAAGCAGGCTGTGACTTGCCTGTGTAGCCTCATAATTAAAGGCTACTAAAAACTGGACAAGTGGGAAAGGAACCTGAGCTCCCCAAGCCTGATGTAACTATATTTATCTTTTCAGACTTTGTAACTTTCTTCTGGAAAATCCAGATTACCCAAAGAAGGAAGGCAGAGTGGTTTTGAATCCCAGCAGCAGCCTGCTTGCCAGCCAAGATGAGACAAAGGCAAGTGAGAGTATCCTCATCTCCAGTGTGCCTCTGGGCCAGTCTGTTCAGCGTGAGTGGACCTTGGGATGTCTCCTTTGATTAGTGTGTGTTTGCAGAGTGCTTGACTGAGCTGTGCTTTCACAGGAGGCCCCCGGGGAATGTTTAAGATGGTGTTAAATAGCAATAGTTAAGTTGCTTGCAAGATGATTTCCAAGACTTTGCTGTTTTGCTGTGGCATAACTGCAGTGTCTGCTCCTTTGCCTCCAGCCAGCCCCTCTGCCCTGCCTGTCACTGCCCCATCTGAAGTGTTCATTTTGATAACTGAGACAAGAATCCAAAAGTCATTCTCCCATGAAGTAGCCTCGACCCTCAGGTCTCTCTTGTGAGGCTTTTAGGCTTTGCCTTTTGGTCTCTCAACTGCAAATCTCCCTACAGCAGCTTGATTTTTTTTTTTGTTTGTTTTTAAAAGTCCATTTGACAAAAAAGGTTTGTGTTGAAATAGCTCTCTGTAGCCCAAGAGAGAAATGTTGGATACTTCTTTCTACCGTTAGAAGCATCTTTCAACCTCAAGCCGAATAAAGCTTCACCCTTTATAGTAACCTAAATATTTCCTTTCCTTGCTGTCTCATGCAGCCACACACAGTGGTTTTAAACTACATTCTACCTTGTGCAGGTCACCTACACAGATGCACAGACCAACAGGCTGCACACCTATGCCATGCTCTGGTTATGTAGGTGACTGTTACACAGGTGCTCAGGTTACTGGGTGCCACCAAACCTGAATTTTGGGTGGTCTTGCAGAAGCTCCTGATCACTGAAAGAGCGATTTGGGGGGTTCTTGTGTGTGTTTATAGCAGCCTTTTAATCTCTTTCATTTTCTCCTCAGGTGCCTAAAGTGGACTACTTTGACTTTTCCAAACTTGCCCCCCTTGACCAGCGGTGCTTTATCCAGGCAGCTGACCTGCTCATGGCAGACTTCAAAATGCTGAGCAGCCAGGACATCAAGTGGGCACTGCACGAGCTCAAGGGACACTATGCAATCACACGAAAGGTTCTCCAGCTCAAGTCTGTTTTCCTTCCTAGGCTTATCTCCCGTGTCTGCTGAGAGCACTGAGACGTCTTTTGCCTTACTGTACCATCTGCTAGTGTGTGATTATGGGGTTTATAATAATCTTCCTTTCCTTTTAAGAAGTTTTAATCCGTTTAGTAGAGATTTTTTGAAATTTATTGGCCAGACAGAATGCTGCAGGAAGTTTTTACTTTCTCTAATAGGAGAGCTGGGGAAACGCTGTCTGGTTGATGGTGGGTGATGCATTAAACTGGGAAGTGTTCCCCTGTGGTCTCTGCTGAAGTGCAGTGTAATTGCCAATAAAACCTAGACATTTAGCTAAATCTGAAAACATTTAACTGCTGCTGTTAGTTAACTGACTGCTTGGAACTGAAAAGGAGCCCAAGCCTCAATGTCCTGTTTCTTCTAATTATGACTTGTGGAATGAGTCCTGTATTCCACAGAAGAGCTTTGCTGTAATGGAGATGCAAAGGCACTTGTTTTAAGTATCAACAAACCGAATGCCAGCGTGGCTTCGAGTTTTTTACTTGGATCTGATCCTCTGATACACTCCCCTTGCTTGAGCTTCTTCCTATACTATTCCATGACTTAACTAAAACAAAAGCTTCTTGTCTCTTCACTTGATTGATTGAACACTGAGTATTTTTAACCTCAGTTTTTAAAAAAAAAAAAAAAAAAAAAACCAGCCACAAAAACCCCCAAACCAACTTTGTTTAATACTGGACTGTGATGCAAGCTATTAGATGAAGTGTTATGAAGTATCATTCAACTAGTTTGTTTTTATGGAATGATTACTTTATGAGTACATAACAAGGTGAGCAAAGGAAGGATGTAAAATTGCCTCTATATTGGGTGTTTGGCTTTCTAGTTTTGGATTAGTCCTATGCCAATGTTTGTACTGTGCTTCAGCTTGAAGTATGTGCTTTTGCTTTCTCCCAGGCACAAGATTTAAGTCTGCATGTTGTTTTCTAGGCCTTTTCAGATGCTATCAAAAAATGGCAGGAGCTGTCTCCTGAAACCAGCGGGAAACGGAAAAGGAGGAAAGAAATGAATCAATATTCATATATAGACTTCAAATTTGAGCAAGGTAAATGCCAAGCTGTGTGTGTGTTGTGTTCTCTGCATCGTTATTGTGAACAGAACTGGCTTGCAGCACAAAGCACTGTTCTTAAAAATGGGATGTGGTCCCAAAACAGCTGAGTTTCTGTCACTGCCTGGTATCGGTTTTGGAGATCCCCTTCATTAGTGCCTCTGCTCGGTACAGTGCTGTTTGAGATGCTCCAGTTACACAGCTGGTGGTGTGTGGAGGAAGAAGGGTTTGAGCTTTGTTCTGGCTGCTCCATTCTCGTTTCACTGTGCCTTGAACTCTGCTTCAGGGGATGTGAAGATTGAGAAGCGCATGTTCTTCCTGGAGAATAAGAGACGGCACTGGAGGTCCTATGACAAGCTCTCTCTTCTCCCACCGGTGCTACTGGAGCAGGAATTCTATGAGCAGAAAGTGAAAGAGATGGCAGAGGTGAGTGATAGGAGCTGCTTTAATCTTCTGGTGCAAACAACTTCAACAACTGTCAAGGTTTTGGCCCTAAATGTGAAAATCTGTCTCTTACAGAAACTCAAACACTGAACCAAATATTGAATAACTATGTTTGCCCCTTCCCTACCTGTTAACACATATGTCTCTTCCCAAGCAACTCAATTTGAAAGGAAAGAAGCCAAGTAGAGAGTTTCACATTGACTTAAATGTGCAGCTGCTACTTGTGCAAACACCATTCCGGGCTTTTTTTTTTTTTCCTATGAAGTGGTAAAAACTCTACTAACTAATCCTCTCCTCTAACTGTTAGCAGGGTTCTCTGCTGCTTTAGGGCTTGTCATTGCAGCTCAGTGGTGGTGGTGAGTAATGACCAGGCCCAAGGCAGGCTGTCCACTCACTCTCCCTTCCACAGGTTGGCAATCCTGTGGCACCAGAACGGCTTGTCCTGTGCTGAGAGCTGTGTGTCTGCAAGCAGAACCCTGCAACACCCGCTCCTGTGTTGTCTTCCCCTCATAGGCTGAGGAAGGGCTGAATTCACAGCTCTGCACCCACAGTCCTCTCTAAAGCAGCTCCTTAAAGATCCTTGTCTCCCAGGCAGATGGATGGTGCCTCCTTTGAAACACAAAGCTCATGTTCTCTGGAGGGGCCCCTTGGGTGAGATCATCTCTGCCCATGGAAACCTGAACCAACAGCCCTCCATGATATAGAATTTAGTTCTTTGTTCTTGCTGCCTTTGCTTCTCCCATCTGTTTTAGCTGAATCATAAATAGCTTAATGGATTGGAGGGCTGGGCTGAGTGATGTTATGAGCAGACAGCGAGCCTTTTATGGTGGTTTGCAAGTCCTGAGATAATGTAAATGAGTGTAGAGTTTGGAAAATTGCTTTATCTGTTCTGTAAATACAGATGCACGTCTCTCTTGCAGCATGCAGACTTCCTCCTGGCTCTGCAGATGAATGAGGAGCAGTATCAGAAGGTCAGTATCTATAATGTGATCTGTTGAGTTCAGCTTATGCATAGACATCGTTTTGCACTTCCCACTTCAGATTCTTTTGGCTTCTAGAATGGAGCTTTCCTGAAGCTCTGTTTGCACTGTGCTGCTCTTGCTGAGCTGGCAAGACCTGTGTAGTGTGTGTTGGCTGGCTTTTAGGAAAGGTAGACGAGAGCTGAGGCCAGCAAGACAGTATTGATGCAGGTGTAATGATCTGCAGTAATTCAGCTTGTATCTTCACTGCTCAGAACAAACACTGCAATAGAATAGCACCAGGCTGGCTCTTGCTCCCACCATTATGGCTGTTTAAAACAGATCCTCTGCTGTTGGAGCTCGGCCAGTGGGAAGGCCTTCCTCACTGGCAGAAAAAAATTCTTTAAAAACCTCAAAATTGGGTCTTCAGGAAAATTTAGAGAAGAGTACAGCAGCTGTGGGTTAAATTTTTGGTCTCAGTGCCCATTTCTCTTCAAACTTTGGAGAACTTTTTAGCAGTGGCAAGCTTCTCCACCCCTGCAGTGAAGAGGCCAAGACAAGGTCTCTCCAGGCAGATGGTAAATATTCCTTTAGAGAGTAATAGCTCTAAGCCTGGGTTTTCCCATGAGTGGTGTACACTCTGCTGCTTCCCTGCAACTGCACCTTCCCAAACCCAAGATGCTTCTCCGGCTGTGGTCCAAGAATTATTAATTACCACGTGTTCTGTAGCTTTTTGGAACCTGTCAAGCAGGACAGTAGCCATTAAGTGACTTAAAACTGCGTTTCTAGTTGTGCTTAGGGAATTTTGACCACCAAATAGGATCTCTGACGGAACAGTGTATATGTGTGGCTGGTTTTTAGGGTTAATGCTGGCGTTGTTTATGGCCTGCAGTTGTGTGTGTGTGTGTTGCTATAGCTATGGATGTTTTGATGCTGATGCTGATTCCTCTGGTGGCTGCAGGACGGGCAGATGATCGAGTGCCGCTGCTGCTACGGGGAGTTTGCCTTCGAGGAGCTGACTCAGTGTGCAGACGGTCACTTGTTCTGCAAGGAGTGCCTAATTAAATACGCTCAGGAGGCAGTTTTTGGCTCTGGGAAGGTAAGAGTTTCGTAACTTGAACAAGGGGAAAATAGATAGATTGCTGTTGGGAGGTGACAGTGCTGTTTGTTTCATGTTGTTGCTTAAAGCAGATGTGCTTCCCAGGAAATACTTGAATGGAGTGGTCTCCTGAAATCCAAGTCATGTGAAGCCACAACAACTTCACAATGGGATCTTTGCACAGGATTTCATTGTTACTGACCTCCATTTTTTGTGCTCTATGCTTAGCAACTTGATTATTAGGAAAACTTTCTGTGGCGTTCATAGTAACAGCAATAACTTGTCTGGGTTTGATTTTTTTACTTAATAAACCAGCGGTATCTGCACACAGAACACTTGTCTCTCTCTTACTTGGCCAGTCTCCTCCTAGCTGAGTGTTTATCCTCCATAATATCAATGTGATCCCAACTTAATTTGGGGGTTGGTTCCTCTATGGTACTACTAACCTTCTTAGCCTCTGATTTAGGTAGCAATTATCCTAGTGGTTAACTGAGCTATAAACAAGTCATTAGCCTGCGCTGAGGTAAATGTGCTCCTTTGCCTCAGGATATGATGCTCAAACTGTGGGATGCTGTTGTGCTCTGGGATCTGTTTCATGTAAATGTATAAACTGGCAGCTGTATTTTATATGACTTAATTGAAAAGAGTGCACCATGCTGCTCGTGAGCAGAGTGCTGGTTCTCAGCAGAGAACGTACAACGTTAACGAGCCAGGACTGGTCACTCTGGACTTGGAGTGAGCTGTGATCCAGTGTTTGTTTGAGGCCTGATTTGTTTAGGTAGTCTTGTTCTTTCTGTAGTGAACCCATTCTCTAGCAATCATCTTGGGTAGATTTAGCTTAGGTATTGGGGGAAAAGATTTATTATGAGGCCCTGGCACAGACTGCCCAGAGAAGCTGTGGCTGCCCCATCCCTGGAAGTGTCCCAAGGCCAGGTTGGACAGGGCTTGGAGCAACCTGGGCTGGTGGAAGGTGTCCCTGCCCATGGCAGGAGGGTTGAAACTGGATGATTTTTTAAGTTCTCTTCCAATCCAAACCATTCTGGGATCTGCTCTTATTCTCCCTGAGCAAGGCTCTGCACTAGTTTATTTGGGAATGTTCTGGGTACTGAGTTTTGCTTTTTGATTGTATCATACTGAACCTGAGTTCTCTTCCCAACCCCAGTCAGAGCTCAGCTGCATGGAAGGCAGTTGCACATGTTCCTTCCCCACCAGTGAGCTGGAGAAAGTGCTTCCAGAGAACATCCTCTGTAAATACTACGAGAGGAAAGCTGAGGAGGAGGTGGCTGCTGCCTGTGCAGATGAGCTTGTCAGGTGAGTGTCCTGCAGAGGATACTGCTCTTACTGCTGTAGAGAGGTGTTCACTGAAACCCTAAATAACATGTGCTGACTCTGAGATAGGCAGCTTTCAAAGACCTGGATTATAAATTCAGGCTTCTGCCTTCCCCGGTCTGTTTTTATTCTGCCTTTGACTAGGAGCAGATTAAAATTCAATAGACTTGTCTCCCCCAAGACTTGCTTGCCAGCTCTGTGCTGATCCTCTAAATTACACGGTCAAAAGCAGTGCTGAGCATATAATATTTTGATTGCAAACAGGAAAGTGATCGAAGAAATATGAGCAAAAAGGCAGCAGTCAGCACATCCTGGCGACAGGCGTTGGGTTGGCAGCCTTTGTAACTTCCATACAGCTATTTGACTAAATCTGCTTTCAGCAAAGCTATGTTTGGCACTCTGCATTAATGGCATCTTATTTTGGGCTGCAGGTGTCCCTTCTGTAACTTCCCAGCTTTACTGGACAACGACGTGAAGCGGTTCAGCTGCCCTAATCCCCGCTGCAGAAAGGTAACTGGGGGGTATTTGTCATTTGGTCTCTTCTGGAGTGCTGGGCAGGAGAGCTGGGAGGACAACTCACACTTCCTAGCAGCAGGTGAATGAATATCTCACGTGGCTCCACAGGGCAGCAGCCTAAGTGTTTGCTGGATCCTACTGATATTCCCTAAGTGCGTGGCTGGACAGATGAATTTCAGGGTACTGTTGATAGAGAGCAGGATTCCTTTTTTTTCTTGCAAGATGTTGGCTAAAACAGCTTGTGGATGGTGCAGATTGTTATCTTGCCTGTAGACAAGTGGTTTAGGTGAACAAGGAACTGGGTGTTCAAAACCAAATTGTAATCTTTTATCTAATAAGACTTCTGGAGAACGAGCTGAAACAGCCTTACATGCAATCCTTGAAGGAATTAGAATCTGCATTTTTCTTTCATGTGGTCACCTGAATAGAGATCCAGTTGGGAGTGACAAAAAAACTGGCTGGGAGAGCTCGCTGAGGTGTCAGCCATTCCAGGGGCACAAGATCTTTGTGCTCCTCTCAGTCTGCTAATGGCCATAGCAGGAGAATCATCAGGCCAGGTGGGGGGATGGAGTGGGGGAGAACTCGCTGCTTCTGCACCATCTGTTCTGGGTTAAAACAGAAGCACAGAAATATGTTTCCCAGTCTTGTGAACGTTTTCAGGACCCTTCTTATGCTGCCAGCGAGCCAAGGCAGGGCAGGGTCAGCGTTTGCCACTGAAGCTACAAGGCCTCTTGTGTCACTGTAGCCACAACAATGAATTTGATTTGGGGAACTGTCTGTCCCCCAGCAGAGATTTCTGCTAACCACTGAAGTTCCTCTTGAGGCCTTTAGCCCTACGCTTGCAGCTGCCATAGCTTTGGGTTCTCACACTGAGGTGGTATCAGCATTTGCCTGTATTGTCTGGAGAAGCTGAAGTTGCCGGGAGTGGACTTTGCATTCCGACATGAAAATTGAACTGGCTGCAGGGAGAAACCTGCTTATGAAAGATGCACAGTTCCAGTTTAGATCTCTATAATCTCCAGACAGGTTTTGCTAACATCTGCCCCTTGCATGTGGGAAGGGAAAGTAGAGCTGATAGTGTCCCCCAGTGGAGCGAGGACGTTTGTTAGTCACTAGGTGGCAATGTTGATTCACGTTTAAATATCAGGTTTTTTCTTACTGCTTTTGCAAAAACCGAATTGTTTTCAAAATGTTCGTATGTCAGCACCACAGAACAGAATTTAGGCTTGAAAAACATGAACCCTTCAGGGTGCAAAACGAATTGAAGTAGTTTTTTCCCTAAAACGTGTAATGCAGCAGAGTAGCTGTGGTAAGAGGGATCAGTGCTGAAATGTTCCTTTCCTTCTGCTTTGCTGTTTCATTTCCTTCCTAGTGTACTGCCTGTCCCCCCCCCCCCTCCCCGGGGTTACAGCATTCCAGTGGGCTGGATTTCTGGTTTCCTGGACAGCTTGTGTTGATTCATTAGCTGAAAATCTGCTGAGTAGCTTTGTACTCTTCTTAGAAGTCTTTAACAACTTTAGGGTTTGAAGTCGAGGGTGAGGAATTTGGAGAGCAGGATGTGGTGTCTCATGGCATCAGCTGCAGTGGTTCTTCATGTTCCTGCTATCTCAGTCTCTCTCCAGAATGGGGAATTTCAGTTAATGCTCTTGCTTGCAGGAAACAGTTGCCCTTAGGGAGGAAAGGGCTAATCTAGGGAACTCCATAGAGGTTGGAGAGGATGCTTTGGCTTTGCTAGCAGTGCCTCTGGCAGACTCTGTGGGGGTGATGACTGATCCTGGAAGGAGTCCCTCTCTGCTTGGAAGGACTGCACTCGCACAGCTGAACCAAAAGTGAGGGGAAGTGTGGAAAGGGGAAGGTCAAAATGTGCCTCTCCCGAAACCTTAGGGCTCTTCGAGGGTGGGGAGAGGAGGACCAGATGGTGGACCTGTTGTATTCCTGTGCTCCATCACCTGATCCTTTGTCTTGCTTTGGGAGCTCATGTGGATACTCTCAGGCTCTCCTTCAAATCTTGCAGGGAGGTTGATTCATATTTGGGCCTGCTGTGGATAATGTTGTAAAGCAAGCGATGGGAACCAGCTGGAAGCCTTAATTTTGGCTGTATGTGAGCTCAACAACAAGAGCTCTACACATACCCAGGTCACTGCTTATGCATCTCACCTGTAGTTCCAGTCATTTGAGCCTTGCAGGGACCAAAATGTGGCAAGCTGTAACCTGGGCAAGAGGCAGAGCTCACAGTGCCCTCGGTGAGTGCCCAGCAGGATGGGGGAGCACGAGGATGAGCTGGCACCATCTGCCAGGGCCACTCTGGCTCCAGCTGTGTGGAGTTAAGTTTGGCTGCTAGCTAGGAGGCCAGGGCTTGAATCTTAACATCACAAACAGCAGGGTGGAGGAAAAGCTCAGTTAGGCAAGGAAAATTGTCGTGCAAACCACCCTTTCTGCGTGTGTGCAGTCTGAGCTGGTGCTGGGGCAGAGGCAGCTTTCGCTCAGACCTGTCCGAGTACGGAGGTTTTGCTCTGTGACGGGTTGCTGAGTGCACATAGAGCCAGCCTTCCCTGTGACAGGAGTTTTCTCCAGCCTGCTTGGTGAACCTCCATCTTGGAGGGATCCCTGCACAGAAGCAGTGCTCAAATTTTTAATCTTTAATGATGTGCATTTCTCCTCCCGGCACTGCGGGGGAACCCAAAGCTGGTGATTGTGTAGAACAAGGGAAGGCACGTGTTGCTCGTGGAGTTGTGCAGCGCTGGGAAGTGAGCGTTGCACTTTTGCACAGTGGGGGAACCGCTGTTTCCCACCAGAAAAGGAAGCCCATCCTCTCTGCTCAGCCCCCCTCCTCCCAGGACCCCACACTGTTGAAGACAAGGCTTTTGTTCCCAGCTGCTGCCGCTGTCCCCGGCGCTGCGTTGCGGGAGAGGGAGATGGTTTCCCCTCTTTGCAGTCTCAGCACAAAGCACTGCAGGGCTTTCAGCCAGCAAGAGATGGGGAGGTGAAAGCTGCCGTTGCCATGGAAATAATGCATGCAGGGAGCAGCAGAGGAGAGCTCAAAACCCCCCAGCACTCATTGCACAGCCAGGCCACACTGCAGGGACTTGCATTTCCAGGACTTTTCCTTAAAACTCCTTTGCATAGCGTAGTGTCTTTGTTACTTTATTGTACCGAGTTGTCTGTCTCAGTGCTGGTGGGGTGTAAGGGCTGATGGCTGCATGGTGTGGAATGGCACTGCTCTTAGCCTGGGCAGCTGCTATTCCTTGTGCAGGGCTCCTTAGTCCATCCTTAGTGCATTCTGGGGGCTGCCTTTGCCTGCTGGGTGGCTGAACTGCCACACTGGACAAATGAGCATTGATGTGCCTGTGTTACCTGGAGAAAATATCTGCTCTTTCACCTTTTCATCTTCAGGTTAGGCTCTTTGGCCACAGCAATCCTTGTGTGCTTTAATTTGCAGCACTGAGACTTGGTATTTTAGGGCATGTCTTGTTAAGCTCCTAGAATGTCTCAGGATTGATTTTTTTGAGGTGCTGGCTAGGAACAAATGCACCCAGCTGCTTTTAACCTTCATTTTCTGTTGGAAGCGAGACAGGTTTGAACTTGTAGCGAGCTCTGCCTGGTGAGCTGTGCCTGAACACAGCTGCTCTTAGCAGGGCACCCACACGGCGCCACTGCTGCTGTTAATGAGTGTAAGTCACACCAAATGCTCTTGCAGAAGCTTTGGCCTGAGTGGTCTTGCTGAAATAAATTGCTGCATGATCAACAAGACCTGAAGTTACAGAAGGAGGTGAGGGGCGTGCTGGTTGACACCCCTGGTCTCTGTACCTGGTGTAGCAAAGGGACACACAGCTGCTTGTGGTTCAGAAGTGGGTAACAAGTGGGTAACAAGGCAGCCCCAGCCATGATCCAGTTGGGAGTGTTTTATAGGGTGCAGGGGGAAATGTTTGTGTAATCAAGCCCCCAGCAGCAGGGGATGTGTTCAGGATGACACAGCTGTCCAAGGATGTCATCCAACACATACCACAGGGCCCATTATTCTGTGCTAAAGGCTGGGCTCTGCTGCCCAGAGCTGCCCTGCCTGACTCCAGATGTGCTGTGGGTTTAGGCTTAAACTATATCAAGGTTTGTTGCTGGCAGGGTGCATATGCAGAATGGAAAAAAAAAAATTGCTCTGGTTGAAGAAACTGAGGTTGTCCAAAATGCCTCAGAGTAGGATGTACGTATGGAGAATTATTTAATTCTTGTTTTGCAACATGTTTTCCCAGCTGTTGAAGTCTGTCTCATTCAGCTTCCTGACAGCAGCACAAACATTTCGAGAGTCCTGTGGCCCCATCTCATTCTCTGTTCAGACATTCCTATTGCTGTTATCCGTATGTTTTTCCTTGAGCCTGTTTGTTTGGATTTGATTGTTACTTGGAGCTTAGCCCCGCAGCTTCAGTGGGGAGCAGAGCTGAAGGTGGCACCCACTGTGGCAGGCCCCTCTAGTACCTTTCTGGTGGCAATGACCTCAAGGCCCAACGCCTGTGTTTAAATTCCCATCCTCCTGTGTCTTTGGGAATGCGGATTTGTCTGGACAAGGAAGAAAAGAACCTTCCTACATGTCTTGGTAGAATCACCGAATGGTTTGGGTTGGTTGGAAGGCACTTTAAAGACCCCACCGTGGGCAGGGACACCTTCCCCTAGACCAGGTCGCTTAGGGCCCTATCCAGCCTGACCTTGAACACTTCCAAGGATGGGGCTTGGGAATAGAGCACTTTGGTCCAGAGGCCTGTCTCCTGCCTGTCCGTGCTGGCAGAACAGTCCAGCACATCTTTTCCTGGCTCTGCCACGTTTCTCCTCAGCGTTGCGTCCCCGGCACCTCCTGCTCTGCTGCTCTCGGCTGCGCCCTTTTTAAGAGAGCCGTGCGCCTGGGAACTCACTCGCTCGGCTCCCTGGGTGCCAAAACCACAACAAATGGCGAGTTTCCGTCTGTCAGCTCAGCTCTGTGCTCAGGCTCTCCACGGCTGGGCAGGCGATTTTCATTTTTCTTCCATAAAAGGACATTGGAGCTGGGCTGCAGCCGCGGAGCCGGGGCCGAGCCGCAGGCAGGCGAGCGGTGATGCTGATTCCCTATCTCCTCCCAGGGATGGGCCGCAGGGAGGGACCAAGGTCGAAGGTGGGGTTGAGGTGATTGTAGGAAGCAGATAAAACCCTAGAAGGTTTTATTGCCGAGTCCTCAAGGAAGGTAGATAACAGGAGAGTGGAGCAGTGCCGTGTAGGAAGAGTGCGCGCACGCTGACCCCCATGGGCCGCCCTGTCGAGCTGGGGAGGGTGAAAGGTGCCTGGGGAGTGCTGAGAGTCAGGAGATCTTCTCATCTCCAGCTTTATGCTGGGCAAGCTGCTTATCCTGGGAGCAAACTGCAAGCGGAACAAGGGAAAGCCACGTGCCAGGGATACTCCCATACACTTTGATTTTTGCTGTGTGCTTGCTCTGGGCAGGAGCAGTTATGAGAATTGAGTGGTGCCAGCAGTAGTGACTCCTAAATGCCCCGTTGTAGAGAAGGAGGCACAATAATCAGCTCAAAATCACTCCTTGCCTTGTCTATCTACCTGCCACCCTTCCTAGGGACACACAGGAAGGGGCTGTAGGAGCTCTGAGAATACCCCACCTTCAAAGAGGGTAGGAGTGGGCTGGGTTAATTGCTGTGGTGAGGTGGAGAGACTCCATCAGTGGGAGCTCAGGTGCTGCTGCTGCTTTAACAAGGTCAGGTCTGTTTATGCAGTGGTATGTGGAAATGCTTCACTTGATAAATGAGTCTGACAGTGGAGGAGAGGGTGAAGCCCAGCCTGGAAATGGACCTGAGGAAAGAGGTCAGATTAAATGGGGTATCTGTCTCTTGGAGGGGAAGAAAAAAGCTGCTGAAAGCAGAAACTCAAACTAGTCCCTTTAAAAATAGACTGTGTAAGTCAGTGCAATTTCAAACAACAAAGCTTACTCCTGTGCTTGCTTTTCTGCCTTTTATAGCAATATCCAGTCAATGAAAAGGCAATTGTCCTGCTGTTCACTGACCAGTGAATACCTCTGTGTCAGGTCCATATGGGGTAGCAGCGCTACCTTCCCTCTAGAGATTTGTCCTTTGCCAAGGAAAGGTCCAGGAGTAATAAACTGAGCACAACTTCATGTGGAGATGGAAATTTAAGCCTCAGCATCTTGTCTGACCTCTCCCTGGGCACAGCCTGTGACTGTTTAGGCAGAGGGGCCGCTGGGAGCAGCAGCACACCTGTGGTGGTCAGTGCAGCAGTATGAGGACAGTGAATTTGGAGAGAGGCTGATGGATTCCATGAGGGGTTGGATAAGAGCACCCTGGCTGGGGTGTGAAAGGCCCTGAGCTGCCTTGAATGTTGGCAGAGCAGTCCCAGAGCCAAACTGCTGGGGCTGGAAGGACCCTGAAACCTGTAGTTGTGCTGAGGCTGAGATGAGCTGGAAGCTTTGCTTTTTCCTCCTGGATCCCTTTGAAAATGAAAGGGAGGAGAGGTGTTCTTCTATTTCATGCAGAGAACAAGAGAGGGAGTAATGTAATGTGGTCACCCTAAATCTCTGTATGGACCAGAGAGCTCAGATTTCTTCATTTGTTGGATTATTTTTTTTATTTTTATTTTTAAACAGTGAAGCAGCTTGGCCTCTGTCACTTATCTGTCCTCACAACAGGTACGATGCCACCAAGCTGCCCTGGGACTGCTGTGGAGCCCTGTACAGGTGTCCTCCATGGCAGTTTGAGGTTAAAACTCCTCTGTGTTTGCACAGCATTGGAGCAAGGTTATCATTTTTGCTGCTGCAGTGGAAATGGAGGTTGGAGAGGATGGGAAAAGGCTGTTCCCAAGCCAAATTAAAAACATTGTTCCGACCTTACTCAAGAAGCTGTATCTTCCCTCTCTTTCCTCCCCCTCACATTCCTGTCGTAGTAATCACTGATCTCTAACCTCAGCTTCATCTGCCACAGCTAACCACTTAAAACATGCACTTAAAAAGCCCCATACACCTCATTTTGCTGCACCTTAGTGCTTCCAGGGCAGAGTTATCTTTGGAGGGGCATGAGTCAGCAGCAGAGGTTTGGAATAGCATCGTGTCAGGGCAGCTGCTGACTCCTCCAGGCCAGAGCCTGGGATGGCCTAACCTGGCCTGTGGAGTGCGAGGAGGTGTTTTGCTTCTCCTTTCTGTTTGCACATAAGCAGATTTCAGCAGATGACACAGTCATTAGACTTCCTGAGCTAATACAAGGCTGCTGCAGACCATGGCCATTCTGGAGGCTGTCAGTAGAGTTTGTTTCCTAATTTGGTCACAATGTGCTCAGGGCTGGCCTGCTTTCCTTTTTTTTTTTTTTTTTTTTTCCCTTGTTTCAAAAACACCCATTCTTTTCTCTCATTGTCATGGAGGGGAAGCTGTATCCAAGATCCTCCAACTCCTCTCACTTCCTCTCTGCAGAGGAAGTGATACTTGAAAGGTCTCTGAAAACACCATGCAGTTCTGAAGCTCATCCCTCCAGTTTTTTTCCTCCTGTGCCACTCTTCCTTGAGCTCATCTCTATGAGCCTGCTGGCTTTTTTATCCCTTCTGGGTAGTCATCCGAGCCCTTTGTGCTGGAGGACTTTGAAGTAGTTCTCTTAAGTGTTAGAGTGAGCTGTGCTGCAGTTAAGTAATTACACTGATAAGCTTGATTTATTGAAATATATATTTCAAGAGAGATGTGTGTGATTTCAGCTAATGGAAAGGGCACGGGTGTTGGTTTGTACAGTATCACTTCACAAGAGGCCTGGTACCATGTAGGAGACTGTAAATGCCAAACACTAGGAGAGAAGACCTTTCGAAGTGAGCTCAAATTTCTTATAAATCCTCAAGAAAACTAGGGGCCACCAACCCCTTCAGCAGGTCCCTGCTTTTTGGTGTTGGACCAGAGTCAGCAACAAACACGCCGCCTTCCTGGTATGCAGGGGATGCTTCAGGCTTTCCACTGTCCACGTGAGTTTTCATTCAACAACAGAAACAGCTGAGGAATCAACACCAAACCTGTGGGCTCCTTTATCTGGTCTTAGCAGGAAGAGAGAAAATAAAAGGAAAAAAACTAGTTCCCAGGTGATGCAGTTGAGGATGCAGTTCCAGCAGCTTTATTCAGTGCCATGGGGAGGCTTGTGTGCCCTGTGAGGGGGTGAAGCTGTTGCTGTTGAGGGAGCTGCTGTCAGCTGGAGAAGACTCCCTGGCCTTGGAAGCACAGGGAGATGCTGGGTTTACCTGCTCAAACCCAGCTCTATTTTAGGTTCAGAGTACATGTCATAGACAGCTTCATCAGAGCCTCGGGTTAAGGTGTGCCCGGAGCAGCTGCATTAGTGGCATTAAAGGTTTGGCTGTAGATGGGCAGGTATGGGCTGGTCTCTGCTGGAGTTCTCTGGAGAGAGAGGAAACTCCAGTGTGTGTCATGTGTGGGGATTCCAGGTTACTGTTGACCTCTGAAACATGAGTAACAGAGAAACGGCAACATGAAGTGGTGAGGCAGCAAGTTTAGAGGGGGGGAAAGGAAGGTGAAACACTAGTTTACTTCTAATTTAGTAAAATCACCTCTGTGTGTCATTCCTATTTGCATATTATCCTCTAATTAGCCATGACTGACTCACCCACCACTTCCACCTGAAAGGAATGATATGTTTTGAAGTGGATGGTGTATAATCTCAGTAGGCCAGCATTTCTGCTCCTCCTCCCCCCTCCCCTTCCAATGCCCCCCAAAACACATTCTCCTATTGCTTTTAACCTTCAAGCCTCTCTTCTTCTGCTCTCTCTGTTACTACTCTTGCATTATTAATGGGACTGTAGCAATTCAGCCAGAACACTGACATTACTAATTACTACTTATAGCAGAGGAATGGGGAGCAAGACAGAATCTGGGTCAGGAAATGTTGTCATCATAAAGTGATAGCATCCAAATGGGGAGCAGAACTCTGTACGAGCTGGTTTGCATTGGAAATGTCTCCTTCCCCCCCTTAGCACACTAAGTGCATCCTCCTTATTTGCTGCTTGCGGATGGGAAAACCACCTCACGCACACGGAAGGGTTAACGGACCTGTAATTTCCAGGAGCAGAGGAATGGAGTGATGAGTTGTGTTCTGCCTGGCAGCACTTCAAGCATCACAAAATTCATGTGCTCCTCATTGCTGGAGCTGGAGTAGGAAGCCCCTTCCCCCGTAGGTGTCAAAGGCTGGGGAAGCAAAGGGTCTGTGTTTGGTTTTGCATTCAGCGAGGGCCTCTCATGCTCGGTGCGTTCCGATTGTCCTTGGTAGTACCAAGGGCATCCTCCAGCAGCAAACAGCTCACTCTGCTCCGTGTGAGGCAGCATGGCTGCTACAAAACCAGAACAAGAACGTTCTTTTGGGGATGCAGCAATTAACCTGTGAATGCTGGGCATAAGAAATTGCCTGTCTCTGGTTAATGGAGCTGTGCTTCTTCACTCAGTTGGGCAGAGCATCCACTTGGGAATCTGGCATCCCTTGGAGGTTTTGTGTGAACAGTTGTGCTGTTGCCTTAGCTTGTCCCTTGAGAGGGGGGCACGTGTGAAAAGGGAAGTGTCGTTGGCTGTAAAATGTATTGACTTTTATGGTAAGTGACAGTCAGGGAAGGTAATCTCTAAATGCACCCCGTTGTCTTTGAGTAGTCAAAACAGCTAAAATACATGGGTCAGCAATAAAACACAACCACAGAATGGATCGGTCTGTGCCGGCAAAGGACAAGTCCCTCTCCCAAAAAAGATGCCTTAAAAGAACAAACTGAGATCTAATCTCTCCCAGAGGTATAACTTTGCTTGCTAATGATGAGGGGTGAGAGCACAGCTCTGGGTGAAACGTCTGGCTGGAGGTGTCAGATTCCCGAGAAGTGTCTTGGAGACCATGTGTTTATTCCCTCCCTGTGCTGCTGTTCCCAGCACGTGTGAGTGCCTGCCCGTGCATCAGTTGGGTGCCACCGTTTCGGATGGATGTGGGGGAGCATCAAAGCAGTCGGTGCTCGGTCCCTGCCCGGCGGTCGCGCGTCCCGGTGAACTCGGAGCTGCTTCACTGATGCTCCCCGGGAAGGCGGAAGCAGCGTGACTCCCTCACAAGTCAGCTGGTAACTCACACAAAGCGAGCTCGATATTTAGGCTGGGCAGACTTGACAATATCCCCTTTCAAAGATTATCCTTTAAACTGTCCTAGTCACACACCGCCTTTGGCGCCTGCCGGAGCCTTTTGTGAGGATGAGCAGTATTTAAACGAGACGCTGGCTGCTCTAATCTCTTCTCCGTGGGCTGTAAAATCTATCCTGCTGTAGCTCGCCAACTTTATTTCTCTTACTGATCGTAATAAGTGTAGGGCTCTTAAATCCTGGCTCATGTTTTTATCCCTGGTGCTGGTGGGCTTGCCTGTTATCTTGAAGCGAGCCCAAAGCAGAGCTTTGCTGGTGCAGCTGAGGGTATTTGAGGGAGAGCAGACGTTCCCATGAAGTGGGAGCTGGTGATAGGCAGTAATTTTTACTGTATTTAATAAAGCCATTGTGGAGCTGGAGAAGTCTAGAGTTTACTATCCCAGTATCTTTTTTTTTTTCCTAAGGGCAAGTTCTGATTTGCTACTAAAACCGAACATTGTCAGTAAGGCAAATGCTCTTTCTGTCCAAAATTTCATGTGCACGTATTTAATTAAAAGGCAACAGGGTTAATGAAGCTTTGAGTGCATAAGGCCTCATTCCCTGAATTTAATTTTCTTTAATTGCTCCAGAGATTGAAATTCCCAGGTGTGGTTGTTCCCTAACATGTGAATTAAGGAACCGGAAAGGGACAATTTGATTTGTCTGATTCAGTGCCAAATTTTTCCTCTTTGACTGAATTTTCTTCTCTTTGTTTGAAAGGGAACTAGATAAAATTTCTTTCTTAATTCAGTCTTTTACCTTTGCAGTAGAATTGGCAAAGCTGTGACCTGCTAACACTTTGGGTGCTGGGAATGAAGTAAAAAACAGGGAGTCTTTGTGTAGATTGTGTCACTCCTCTCTAACGTATTGCAGAAGATTGAGAGCAAACACAGTTTTTATTCTTCTCCTTCCCCGATACGTGCCATTGCATTCAGGATTGGTGGGATCAACTGAAGTAGTGTAAAATGGTGTTTTAGGGGGTTGTTGCTTGTTTGCAGGGGTGTTTGAATAGTGGTCTAAGCCCTCTGTGAGAGTCAGGGTCTTTTTGTGGTCCTCTGCTGTTAACTGTTGTGTGAGCTCATAGCCCAAGCTCTGTCAAAGGGCAGAAATCTGAAATGCAGCAGATTCGTGAACCGTTGAGATGATCAGAGATGGGAACAGCTGATTGTGTTCCTGACTTCATTATACTAAAAGCTGATGCCCCTTGCTGAATGCCCTGTATGTGGTGTGCTCTGTCTCTATTGTGGCAGATGCTGTCGGATATTCCAAGGCTGCTGTATGTTTTTGTGTCCTTATGGGCTTGTTAGCAGCTAGAGCCTTGACTAGGTGCTTATTAGTAAAGAAAGCTTCCAGCAGCAACAGAGGACATCGGGGTTAATTGGATGCACACCTAACACTGGAACAATAGCAGCAACAAGTGTTTGGGGTTTGCCTTTTGGAGGTCTCAGCTGGCAAAAATCCATGGGAAAAATATGTAGTAACATATACCCTTGCCCTAACTCTCCAGCACATGGTACTGATAGATGAGCATCCCCTACCTGAACAGGTATTTCAGAGCTGTTGGGCTTTCCCAGGAAGAAGCTGGTGGATGCTAATGTATATGGTGGTGTCTGGGGTGCTTTTGGGGGATTGTTGCAGATGAGCTGCGCTTTGCTTTCAGGAAGGTACCCAGTCTCTTCCTGTTGCTGTGGGAAGAGCCACCCTGCAGGTACTTGTGGAGCTGGAAGGGTGCAGGGGTGGGTTTGGCACCAAGCACCCTAGAGAGGCACATTTGGAGAGGTGCCACAGAGGTGAGCTCCGTGTGTGAGCTCTAACCTGTGGAGCTTTAACCATCCATATCCACTGAATCTCTGCCTGAATCCGTAAAACCATCGGGATTAAAAAAACTTAATCGTTTGCTGGCATTCTTTAATTCTTCCGTATTTCCAGTCAGCCTGCTCATCTTCTGCTGGGGTCAGCACGAACCTCCCTCTCAAACTTGTGCTTCTGGCCTGGAGGAATCCACCTTCTTTGCTACTGCCCAACACCTCTGCTGAGCCCTGATGGTTTAAGTGACCCCTGCCCTGCTGAATAACTAAAGACCAGGTTGTAGTGCCGGGGGTCAGGAGGTGCAAGGCGTGGCCCGTGCGTGGCTGATCCTCCCACTGTGGGCTGGAGGGGGGCAGAGGTGATGCTTTAAGTGGTCTCTGTGCTGCTACCAGTGTAAACAGAGCAGATGTTTCCCCGAGCCGGGGGAGCATTAATGGAATGCATCGGCCCTGGCTGATGTAAAACATCGCTGCGAGTTTTGGGGCTGAGGTCAGCGGGACTGAAAGCTGATGGGAGTTTAATGTGGACTCTGCCTCTCCCAGCCGAGGGGTCAGCTCAGAGAGCTGTGGCTAATGGAAACGCGAGCGCACTCGTCATAAATCAGGGCCAAAACGCTGAACAGGCACCGCTGCCGCTGGATCCCGCGGCCAGCGACGGTTCCGTAACCACCCCTCAGCTGCTGGGTGGCTGCATTCCTCCCTGGGTGCCCTTCGGGTCAGCATTGGGCTTTAGAAGGGACAAAGAGAGGCTGAAAACGGAGGGTTGGGGGAAGCTTTGTCTCCATGGGCTGGGAGAAGCCTGGCTGCCTCACCCCCTTCTTCGCCTTGGCCTTTGTGGGATCCCACGGCTGCCTCGTCCCACCCGTATGGGAATGCCAGGAGGGCCGCTGGGATACTCTTTTAAACAAGTCATCCTCCTGGTCAGAAGAGATGGATTGTGTTTCTGCTGTAAGGTTGCTAGGAAGTCCTGAGGCATCCAGGAAAGCGTGGAGAGGCAGGAGGGCAAAGCAGGCTTGGCACAGCTTAGAGATCATGGGGTTTTTTTTAAAAAAAACAAACAAATCTTGTAAAAAGTAAAGAGCAGCATTTTTCTAGACAATGAGAAGTCAGTTTGCTTTCTGACCAAGCAGCACATTTCCCGTAAAGCTGGACACTATAACATGCCATTTGCCAACGAGATAAGATGGTTGTATTTGCTCAGTGATTTATCCCCTGTGAAGCCAATCTGAAGGAATGCTTTATTGCTCTATTTATTTTTTCAAAAGAAGCTTCTTTGACCCCGTTTTCTGTGTTGGGAGCGTGCATGCCTTTAAGCTAAATCTCAAAACCCGGTCGAAAATGGGGTCTGTCTTCAGGGCTGCAACATCCGTGGGCTGCTCGTGGCAGAGATGCCATTCAGAAGCCGAGAGGTGAGCAGCTCTCCCCAAGGCCTTTTCTGATTGAAAAGCCTCGCCATGATATCCAGCCTCATACACACCAACAAAGCCGGTCTGCAGCTTAAAGGGTTTGGGGTTTTTTTTCCCCCCTTTCTATGTCCTCCTTAAAGGGCAGAGGTTAAAACAAAGCAGATGCTCTCGGATGGTGTCTCTGCTCTAAGAGGCAGTTGCTGCGCGAGGCTTTGGCTCCTGGCACGTGAGGCGAGGGTGCTCCCTCCTCTCCGTGAGCGGATGTCAGGCTTAATAAAAAAAACCCAGTCTGAAAGAGCCAGATGATCCCCCGAGTGCCGGTGCTGATATTGCATTACCTCCATCCCTAAGTTTGTGTGTGCAATTATCCGTGTAAGTAAAAACCTCCAAGTGCCTCCTTCCGGCACGTCCTCCCCAAACAAGGCAAAGGATCGCAGCTATCGGAGTGGATTGTTCAGGTAGCTGGAAGCTGTGCCAGGTCATGCTGTTTGCTGGTAGCCTGCTGCTATATTTAGTTTTCCTTGGCCTTCCAGAACGAGCACATTGAACCTTTCTAGATATGGAGGTAGGCTCAGCACCAGCCAGCCCTGAGCTCGTCTTGCCAGCTTCTGGGCTTCCTAGTTGTTGTTTTGCAGCCTTGGTCTTTGCTGTGGTGTGTCTAGGGGAGAGGATAGCGAGATGAGGTTATGTGAACAAGAGTTGGTTTTGTAGCTGCTCTGTCTGCAGGTGAAAGCTGGGGTGTTTTGTACTAAAAGCTTATTTTTTGAAGGGTTTTGTTATCACGTGCCCTTAACCCTTTGTGGTGTGTTTCAGGTATGCAGAAGGAAGAGCAGGCACTTTGCAGGAGTCACTAGGTGCCTTTTCCAATCCTGTGCCATGAACAATCACGCAGATACTTTCAGATACAAATTTCACTTACTCTGAGATCCTTTTCTTGAATAATTCTGACCTATCCATGTAATTAAATGTGTTTTTTTTTTTTTCTTCTTGGAACTTTATTCTGGTTGCAGCTGTTGTATAGGCTATAGATTTCTAGATTTGTGTCAGAAAACCATGATTTCAGACCACTGGGATTTTGGTGGGTGGGTGAAAGTGCTAACAGATTAATGAGTTTTACTTAGCATCTCCATCTGCCAGACTAAACCATGTTTTGCACAGGAGACTTAACACAGCTGGTTTGAGCTGGTCTCTGAAAGCAAAGCACCCTTTACCTAGTCCCAGCTGACCCCTGATCTAAAAAAACAAGCACTGCTCTTTCAGAAGGCAGTGCTTTGTGTATAATTATATTTGCCCAGAGAAGCTGTGGCTGCCCCATCCCTGCAAATGTCCAAGGCCAGGTTGGACAGGGTTTGGAGCAACCTGGGATAGTGGGAGTTGTTGGAGTGAGGGGTTGGAAAGAGATGAGCTTTAAGGTCCCTTCCAACCCAAACCATTCAATGACATACTTGCTTCCCCTGATCCGAGCACTGTGATGAACTCAGGGTGTACAAATGAGGGAGAGCAAAGATCATATGGAGAAATGTAAGGGATCCTCTAAAGACCAAAGCCCTGAGTACTCACCCAACACCTGGATCAGGTTCCTTGTCTGAAACTCGGACTCTCATGTACTGCTGTGACACTGCAATTACTTTCCTTGAGCTTTACCTCTGTAAGGAGATAACTGACTCCATAGCACACACTTTAATTTCTCTCCATCCCAGCGTGGGCGACTCGTGGCAGAGGGCAGTGCCTGGGAGGCGATGGCTGTGCACGGCCGTGTGTGTGACAGTGCGGTCGGCTCCAATCTGTGTCACTGCGAGGGGCAGCCTCACAGTCCAGCTGTGAGCAGAGCCGGCGTGAGGAATGAGATGGCCTGATCAGGAGAGATCTGCTGTGCATTAGCTGTAGCTGCTGGCTTTTCTGTTCCCTCCTGTGAGCTCTGAAAGTACATGGGAATGAAGTAGCTGCTGAATAAGAGACATGTTATGCTTCGCCTGCATCCGTTTAGAGGTGGCAAGTTGCCATGGCTAAGACAGCGATCAATTATTATTCTCAAATCAAGGATTATTCTTCAGGTTGGCTTTTTGGTGGTTTTTTTTTTTAAAGAAATGGGATATCTGTCGTCACCAATGCCCAAAAAGTATATGCAAAAGTAAGTGTTGCAGTTAGTGTGCGTGCGGTGTGTGTGCCTGCACATACACACTCTCCTGCCATTCCTGTATGCCTGTGCTTTCATTTTTTCATTGCCTGTGAGACTGGATAAACAGCCCCTGCCCCCAGGAGCCCAAAGGCACTGGGGGAGCTGCAGGGTGTGGGGAAAGGCTGGCCTGGCTGATCTGGCTATGTAAAACTGAGAGCTATTTACTCAACGCATTGGGTGGACTGCTGTTGTGTGCAACGAGTTGTGCAATTGCACAGCCGTACCAAAACAGACCTCTGACAGTCCTCTGACTTGTCTCCCACATGGAATCATTACAGCTGCTTGTCAGGAAGATGCAAAATTCCCGTGATCTGTTTGCATGTGTTATTCCAGACTGCTTTCTGCTCGGAATGCCTCTCTGCAGTATCAGTGCACCTTCTCGTCCCTGTCTGCGGGCCTGATGACGTGCTATCCCAAAAATTTGGACTGGATAGTTCCTCTGAAGTGCCTCACATCAGTATGGAAAAGTGAAAGCAAGCAATCACTAGGAAAGCTATTGTAGTCCTTGGACTTGTATGTTGGGGCACGTAGAGTCAGAGGAAGATCATATTTTCTTTATATTATGGCCTTAGTGACACCAAGCGTTTGGTTCTGATTCTTAGTCAAGTATGACAGAAAGCCAGAAGACCTTTCAGAAAGTCTCTGCAGTCTAGAAATCTGCCTTACAGTAAGATGTTAAAGGTAAGTCTTTAAGGAGAAGTGTTATGAGATCACTTGATGAGTCTGTCAGGGTACACCTCCAGAGATGTGTGTAATGTTTTAAATGTAAAAGATAATGATAAGTTAGTATTAAAAGTCTAAAAGGCAAAGCTGGCTGAAAACCCATGCTTTGAGTCATCCTGGAGCTTTTGGATCAAGTTGGATATCTTGATTGAGGAGGAAGGAGGAGACTTTATACTTAGTTATAAACAGGATTTTTGATAGAGGGAATAGATGCTTTTAGCTATTGAATGGCCACTTCTGGGTTGAAGTCTATTGCTGTAGCATCATCACAGTCTGTAGCTCCATGATTTCAAGCTGTGATCCAGCTAGATTGGGCAGGCTAGGTGTGAACAGACATGGCTGGCTGACAGGCTGCCAGGAGTGGGAGCCTGGACTCAGGAGGTAACACTCTCCTGAGGATCCTGTGGAGAAACTAAGCACCATTTTGATATTCAGGAGCAAGAGGTCTGTGTGAAAAGGGTTGTAGGTCATCACTGCATCCAAAACTCTGCTTTTTGGCCCGAACTCTGCAAAACAGCCTTTGTTTTGGCATGGTGGCTTGTTAAATGTTCAGGCTGAGGGTGGTTATTTCAGTACATGTGTACTGAGAGAAAGGTCATGCTATAAACTAGGGCTCCTGGGTTTCTCCTGCTGGCCCAATGCACGTGGGTGTGGGTGTGCAGGAAGGTCCTGCTCTGGGTTATTCTCTGCCCATTTCTGTTTGTGACTCTCTACTTTGTGTTGAATGCAGATGTTTATGTGTATATTTAGAAAAGGCTTGTCTGGAAATAAACTTCTTTTTGCAGCACTCCACCTCCTGCTTTGTATTTCAAGACTCTTTGTTCTCTCATAGTAATTTTCCAAGTGGATTAGTGCAGGTGACCGAGGCATCCACATCAGTGAAATACAGAGAGGTGTTACTGTCATCTCCCAAAACACTCCAGCACTCACCCCATTGCTTATCAGCCTGCACTCCAGTAATCCTAATAGCTATGTCAGAGCAAGATTAACAGAAAATCCAGGCAAATATTTATGGTTCACTTCAAGGTATGTATTAATCAGAGAATGTGAAGTGGGGTAGATGCTTTATGAGGAGAGCTTGGAAGTCTTGCTCACGTGGGCTGAGGGATGCTGCCAGGCTGGGTGAGCTTCTGCTGGCTTGGGGAAAAGGTGTGGGGCTGATGGTGCAGGGGGGGGATGCAGGGGCATCCCCCAGCTGGAAATGGGAGAGGAGCAGCTACAGATCAAACAGGGAGGATAAGGACCTGTGTCTCGGTTGCCCTTGTTGTGGCAGCTCAATAGTGAGAGAAAGGAGAAGAAAAACAAAGCAGAGGAGGAGCAGCTTGAGGCTGCAAGAAGGAAGCAGAAGAGCCATGCCATAAAGCAAAGTGGCATCTGGGAAATCCTGGGCAGGCAGCACTGGTAGGGAGGTGATGGTTTTAACCCTGGTGAAGACTGGTGCCTTTTTCTCTGCGGGGCTGTGCAGGTTTCTGGAATTTATGGAGTGGTATGAGAGAACTGGTGAGGTACAGCTTCCTTTCCCAGGGTACAGCTAGTCCCAGGAGGAGTGGGTGCTTGACTCCAGTCTAGTAATGCTGAGGATACTTTCCTAGTTTCAAAATTTCTCGTAGTTTTCATGTCCGTGCTGACCAGAACCATGCACTCAGGGGCTGCTGTGGAGGGAAATCTAGTGAGGAAGTGTGGTGGATGCTGCAGTTTAGCTGAAGTCAGACACCAGTCTGCAAAGGGGCTGGAAAAGAGAAGGAAACTTTAGGAGATATCTGTACTGTCCTTAGCGTGCTAGAGTCAGAAAATGCTTTGTGCCTGGCAAGTCTGTGGTAATCACTAATGCTTAAAATACTGCTTCCTCTTTTCCAGAGGGGGACAAAAAGCAGGAATCTTTGTCGTTTGTGTGGGTTTAGGGGGTGTTTTGTTCTGGCTCAGCTGCGGAGCTTCGACACCAGAGGGAGTTGGTGAGCCTCGAATAGTTGCTTTCAACAAAAACCAGCAGCAAATAATCACAGCCTTTGCAAGAGGTAAATTAAAACCATCTCCAGCCTGGGAAACATGCACAGCTCAGCATCTTTTCTCCATAAATATTTCCCTGCCGTTGAATCTCTGTAACCCCTTAGGAGCCCAGCAGCTGTGCTGTTCCCTGCTAAAGGCGAGCTGCCTCCTCCCTCTGTGCTCCCTGAGTGGCTGCTGGACAGAGATTTTGGACCTGTCCATAACTGAGCTCTGTGGCTCTGTCAGAACTTACCGGCCTCGAGAAAGAGTTGGTGTGAAACCAGTCTGGCATTTCCTTCCTGGCATTGGACAGCATGACATCCCTTTGGAGCAGTTGCTGGCACTGGGGCAGTGGATTTGGTCATTTCCTTAGCTCCCCTCAGGTGTTCCCATTGCTGAAGCAGCACTTTAGTTCCGGAGGAGGTTGGTCTCAGTGTCCCCCTTTAAACATGGGGGTTGTCCAGTCCTTGCACACGCATCGGGGATCACTCAAGGAGCTGGAGGTATGGATTTTTCACATTTGTGGGATCAAAGCTTAGTCTCACAGGTGGATCATGTTCTTTCCCACCCAGTCTCAGTGGCATTGCATCCTTGTCTGCACAGAGATAATACTATGAGGAATACGTGGAATTCTGCTCCGAGGAAGCTGAGAGCAAGCTGCCGTAAGAGGGCTCCAGAGCCCCGTTCTTGAGTAGGATCCTTTGTGGAGCGATCTTCCCCTTTTTCTTTATCAGCCTGTCCAAACTGCCTTAGCAAAATCCTCTTGCACCTGCTGTAAATATTATTATTTTTTTGTTGCACTGCTCAGACTGGTTATGAACCCTGTGTTTTAGTCAGTACAACAAAAATGTACTGTACTACAAAAATGCCTCAAATAAAGCTTCCTCCTTTGAACAGAGAAAATTTGACTTAGTAAGACTTTCTCCCTTCTCCTGTTGAAGCCATAACCCTGTAGCAGGAGCTGTGTCAGTACAGATGCAGGGAGAGGAGGCCTGAGACCACTGTGAGAGGTTCATCTGTATGCAGGGTGCTGCGTGCCCGTCTGGTAATGAACACAATGAGGCTGGGGATGGGTTTGGGCAGGGGAGGGAGTTGTGTTGCCATGACAGTACAAATTGCAATGGATGACTCTTCAGATAAAAGCACCGCTTTTCCCAAGGAGGAAAAACAGTGTAAAATAATGGCAGGGGGATGGTGTGAGTTCCAGCCTTGAGAGATGCAGCTTGCTAGGAACACATGGGGCTCTAGGTGCTAATTCTGGAAGTGTTCTTCCCCCGGGGGTGTTGAGGAGCACTAAGAAGGTCAGGCAGGAGCCAGGCATCCTCTGAGTAAGCGTCCAGCGAGTTTGCTGTGCAAATATTTGGACGTGCAGTAATGAGTGCCAGTAATAGCTGAGTGCTGACTGCACCGTGGGAGACACTGGGACTGTGCTCTGATAGCCTGCTTACCAGTGCAGATCCAGCTGCCAGTCTGCTACAGTCAGGCACGGTGCAGATGGATAACTATTTATGTTTCTGTTGAGGCCCGAGCAGATTCCCGTGTCACCACTGCCTGGAGTAGCCAATGCCCCCTGGAGCCAGAGGCAGTAAGGATGTATTTACAGGGAAGATAGTCCCATAGACTAGTCCTGCTCTAAGGGCTCTTTAGGAATCTCCTTGCTGATCCCGTTTAGGTGGAATGTTTCTAATCCCACTGTGAATCCGTGTGAGAGACTGTGGGTTTGTTTTCAGTCATGGCCAGTGCAAGATCTGTTTCTATTTAGATCTGGCACCTTTTTAACACAGACCCCAAAGTCCACAGTAAAATGAGCTTTTTTTAACTGTCTTTCTCTCAGAACTGTTCACGAGGAGAAAGTGAACTTACCCAGTTGCCTGTAATTGAAGATGTGTTGTGATTCCACTGGTGTCGCAGCCAGTAGTGTCTTGTTGCACACAAATAGACATTCCAAGGAAGGATGGGATAATTAGAAGCAATCCAGTGATTCTTGTGACTGTATAAAAATAACAGGACTTTTTCAGGATGTGTTATTTTTAGAAGCCTCGTGTCAAAAAGAGTTTGGGGGGGGTTTGCATTAGAAAACAGTAAAATGAGGTGTCACACCTGCTTTTTTGTGCCTTTTTTATCTTTTTTTTCCCCTCTGAGTAAGATGCATGAAGGTCTTGCCTCATAAAATAAATTGGCACTGGAAGTTGTTGGGACAAGTAACACAGATCCCTGGCTTGCTGGCCAAGGGGACCATCAGCACCAGGTTTAGCAGGGACCAACAACCAGCCAAACAGTAGGAAGTGAAGATCTGATTTAATAAGAATGTCTTTCAAATAATACACCCAAAGAAACCTTGTAGCCTGAAGCTGTGTGATGCCTATCTGAGCTGTTTAATTTGGTGGTTTACTGTTTCTTGGGGAGGGGGAGTTTTTTCCCTGTCCTGTAACCAGACCCTGCTGTAAGATAGGGTGTTTTTCAGGCTTCTCCTGAAAAGCTGCTCTTCCAAGGGAGAGGTTCTAAATTGGTGGCCAAAACCAAAAAGAGAAGGTTTTGTGGGTTTTCTCTTATAGCATATCCTCTTTGTGCTCCTGGGAAGTCAAGCAGTGGTGTTTATATATTAAAAAAGGGGGAAGAGGGTTGAGGGTCTCAGTAGCTGCTCGCTGGGGCTGCTGGGCAGCATCTAACCTGCCACACCAAACCCTCCCACAAAGGTACCTGTTTGTAATATGTGTTACCAGAGGCTGAGCTGACGTACCTGAACATGGATAAATGAAATTCACAGTAAATACTGGAAGTGGTTTTGGATGTTCTACTAGTGGGATTTTCCCTGGAGATCAATGGGAGACTTGTGGGAGAGGCCCAGAGTAAAGCAGCTTGTCCTAAGGTCTGGTGTGGAACAGAGCAGTTGTTTCCTTTGGGATAAAGGGTAAGGAGGCAGATTTTCAGTGTTGCCTGGTTCCCTTCTGGCTGGAACCCTTCTGGTGTGAGAAGCTGGGGAGGGGGGATGCACCAGTTCATGCATATGGGAACCACTGTAAGGGAGAAACTGGGAGCCACTGCAAGTACAAAGCACTGATTCTTTGACTTTCTTTAAAAGGATAAAGCTTCAACTGTGTAGTTTTCTCAGTAATAGCAAACTCCCCCACAAAAAAATGACAGTAAATGATGTCTTGGGATCTTAACATGTCCTGTGAGCATTACACTGACTTTTCTCCCCAGACGCTGCTGTGCTGACATCATCTGCCCTAATAAGACCTGACAAACAGGGTTAACTTTTACTTCTGGACTCATAATCAGGTTTGTGGTTTCCACCCAGTACTGCTATATTGTTTTACGTGATTCTGAAAGTGAAACAAAAGTGAAATTGTCCTGTCAGCTTTTGCTGTTGATGCATCCAAAATGCAAGGGGCTGATGGCGGCCAACAAGTGATTTTTTCAGTGCAGGGTCATCTCACCTTCATCTTTGTGTAAGTGGGTTTAAGCATGGTTGTGGTTATTGGTGTGAAGGAAAGAGAATTTTTCATTAAGAAGAAAAAAAGGTAAAGTTAATATCCCTGGGTATATAACTTCTGACTCTTCTCATTTTTGGATGGAGCATGTCCGCATTTGAGGTCAGCAATCCAGAATCGTATCTGCTGGAAGAAACGCAGGGGTTTGTTAAGCAAACATAAACATGCCATAACTAAAAGGCCAAATGCATTCCTGATGCAAATGGAATTTTCAGCTTGTTAAGCATCGTTTTCTGGCAGAAGCATAAGCAGGGTGGTGTGGAAAGGAGCATGTGGGGTCACCGAGGAGAAGGGTGCGTTGTGCATCTGCAGTGCCCTCACCGAGCCCGGGGCAGAGCTCCCTGAACACCGCCCAACTCTGCCTGTTTGCTGCCATCTCTTTTTGTTCCCCTCCCCTTTTGTCTTCCTTCAAAATGAGACATCTGTGCTCCTCCACTGTCTGCTGTGGGTGCCCACGTGCATCCCTGACGGAAGCGGGAGAAGAGCCCTTTAATCCTTATAAGGGGGGATGGCTGTGGCCTCCGGTGTTTCCGGAGTTTTAAGGAAGTCCCCGAAGTTCCTCCTTGTTGACTGCCCTCCGAAGAAATGTGACAGATGGGTCTTTTCCTTTTATGGCCAATAACCCTGGTTTCCCTTTGCAATAAAATCCTGGGTCAGAAGTGGAAGCGAGAAGTCGGGGCAGGAGGAAGGGGCTGGTCTGACCAGCTCCCGGTGGGTGGGGATGGGATTTGCGACATAGTAAATTCTAGGCTAAAATAAACCGAGTTACAACATCTACTCAGAGGTGCTGGGCTGGGTTGTTTGAGGGGTGCCACAGGTTTTCAGTTTTGTTGCTTAAGGCAATTAGGAATTGTGACTCCCCTTAATTTCACGGGGAGAAGTTTATCTGGTCCAAACCCCAGGTGGTTTTTGGAGTCTGATTGACTCTAGATAGTTCTGATTGAGTCTAGATAACCATAGGAGGACAATACACACTTCTTTTCTACAATCACCTTCAGTCCTTTACACCAGACAAAATGTCTTGGCCTATTACAGATGTCTCGGAATAGTTTTATTCCTGGAACCTCGAGCTGTTTTCTGCAGCAGTTAATGTGGTGTCTTTGCCTGGCACTTGGCACTGGTGTCACTCATTAGCTGAGAACAGGTAATGTCCCTCCCGGTGGTAATTGCTGATGGTGTTGGGAAGCCAAAAGCCAGCTTTGTCAGCCAATAATGTCTTTTACAAATCATCCCTGCTGCAAATGGTTTGATGAATTTGCACCTTAAAAGTATTTTTCTAATAAAGCCACTCTCCTGTTTCTTGCTACAGAGTGCTTCATATCCTGTTTCACGAGGTTAATGCAAATGGCTTGTTTGGCACTCGGTTTAACTGCTCGATTTTTAAGTGGTACAGCTCGAGTTTGGTTCCTGCAAAACCTGTTGGCCTGACACTTTAGTTCTGGCTCTTATGTGGCACTTCAGCTCTGAAATTAAAAGGGGAAAAAAGAGAGTAACTGGTTAGGAGAGTGTGTTGTGATGTTTCCCAAGACTGTCATTCCAACCACCCCTCACCAGATCAGAGTCTGGTTGCAGGTTGGGACTTCTCTTCTGGAAAAAGTGTTTCCATTCCTTGGGGCTTAACTATGGGAAGGCCGGTGGGGTTTGCTGACACAGGGTTACCAGCTGGTCAGTGGGAGCTAAACACTTCCCCACGTGCTGGAGAAGCACTTTAGAAGTGGTTTTCAGCAGCATCCGCATATTCTTCAACTCTGTTCTAACGATGCTGTGTTTGCGATCACACCATTTTATTTTTTCCTTCCTCTCCTTGTCTTTACAATAGACATCCCAGGAAAACGAGAACAGGATCTGGAAGCGGCTCTGGGGAAATGGCTGAAACTGCTCTGTTTCTAAATATCTCACTTTTGCTGCCAGAGTGGTTGACCTAATCTTTTGGTGTCCCGCGCTCTGTGTTTCTGACCGCGGCTCACACCCCTCTGAGGGTGTCATGCCAGTATCGTGGCAGAAACGACTGTTGCTACTTGGGGAATGACCACTGGGTCTCAGATGGATCCCTGGAGATGAGGTGGCTTGTGCTTTTTGGGGGGGTTTTGGAGGGGTTTTTTTCTGCTTTTACGGGTGACAGGCTTGCAGCAGCTCTGGTTTGTACAGTCATGCCATGCCATGCAAATGGTTGAACGGCACGCTCAGTGAACCTCGAGTGCTCTGTGAAGCGGGGTGGGGGGAGAGGGGAGCAGGTCTCTGTGATCAGTGTTTGTGTGTGTAACGGAAAGGGAACTGCTCACCCTGAGATTTCACAACTCCGGGGCTTGCAGCTCTTCCCATCTCACTTCTGGTGGGATGGCCCCGCTCCTGCTCAACGCTGGCACCTCACAAATGTTGCAGACGTTGGTTTTGGTCTTGTTTTCGCTGCCCCTTGCCCGGTCTCACGTGGCTGTGTGGAAGTGAGCTTGTCTTGCTGCATTACCAGCTGTTGTTCAGAGCTGGGGCAGGTGGAGAAGACTCCCTTTGGAGTTGCTAACCCAGTTTTAGCTTCAGTGTCTGCAGATCTGAAGTGGTTTTTCTCTTGTTCCAAAGTGTTTCCAAGCCCCACGTTTTTCTGTGACTGTTTAAAAAAAAAAAAAAAGTGAATTGAAAGGGATTATGTGACTTTAATGAAAATTAAATAACAGATTAAGCAATTCTTCAACTTAGAAGACAAATGTGCCCTGAATTACCCTCATTTGGCAGGACATTGCAGCACTGCTGTATTAACCTGCCTGTCCTCCTGCAGGAGTTAAGGCAGCTGATCGGCTTTGGTCCAGATTAGGCTGGGCTGGGGGTCAGCAGGCACTTTGCTCAATGGTCTTGGATCCCTGTATCCCCTCTGCCCTGCTCAGTGCTGGGGCTGGAGGGTCCTTCCCAGTGTCCCTTTGCTCCCTGCAGCCTTGGGAGGGCACATTGCATCGGGCAGGACCAAACAGCCTTAGCAGGGCTTGAAAAACCACCCACAAAGTGCAGTTTTGATGGTGGTTTTCTGCCACTTCTGCACCAAACAGAAACCCAGGCCCAGCTGGTGGGTGCTTTAGGTACGGGAGGGAATGGAAACGTCATCTGGGGGCTCTGAAAGAGAAAATCAGTTGCCAACACATCTCTTTCCCTGATTACTTTTGAGCACTTTGTTTTATTTTGCTGTATACCCATTTACTTGATATCTTTATTGTTATTATTATTGTTGTAACTATTTTGAACAGGCATCTGAACAGCTTTTGGGGTGCAGGAGGAAATCCAGTGCACGTCTGCACAGGAGCTTTGGGGTGAGCTCTTCTATCACACTGCATTTTTTGGTGGTTTTGCCTTTTTAGAAGTTTCAGCAGCTGCTGGACGGGCCAGGGGCTCTGGTTTCTCCACTGCCTTATTTTAACGAAGCGAGTGAGCCACAGATGAGTCACTGTCACACTGGTGAACGTGGAAGGTGGAGGTGAGCAGTTCACAGGGCCGATTTCATTGCTCTGCTGTAAATACTGTTGCTATAAATACTGTAGTTTCGGGGTTGGCTGCTGTGTGGCTCAGTGCAGGACCACAAATTTAAGAGCTTGTATGGCGAGCAGCTGGTCAGAGGTAACCCTGTACCACACAAGCACTAAAGCAAGAAATCATCTCAATTTTGAGATTTCAAGGAGGCCAGATAGCTGTTTGCTTTCTATTTTCTTGATCTTTGCTCATCCCCCCCATACCTTGTTTATTTTTTGTTTACTCTGACCAGTTTAAAGTTAGGAACACCTTACTTTGGGGTTTACCCCTCGTTTGGCTTTGATTTCCCTGGCACAGCAAGTTGTGCTTTGCCCAGTTTCTGAGGGTGGATTTGTGCCTAGACCAAAGCTAGTTCCCTGCATTGCTCTGCTCAGTTCACCTCTCCCCATCCCTTGCTGGTGTTGTGATGACCTGGAGTGTGAACTTCTGCTGTAGGGAGAGAGTACAGTTAAAAAGGCTCTAAATTGAAAGCGAAGTGGATTAATGCTGCTGAATTACCATCAAAATTGCCATATTGCAGAGACTCCTTAAAAGTGGTTTGTAGGTGTGTTACATAAACCTGGGTCTCCACGCAACTGTTGATGGAGGAGAGGACATCTGTAATGGAGCTCCTTGAGCTGATCCTTTTGTGATACAACAAAATCTGGGAGGCTGTAGGGGAACCGTCAAAAAACAGAACACATCTGGAGGAGAATCTCTCCAGTCCCCCCCACCCAAAGCCCTGGGTCGGGATTTGTGTCTGGGACTGGGTGATGGGGGGGATTTGTTTATCATGTGGTGGTGCAAGAGGGAAGTTCAAAATTAACTTCAGTAATTGTTCCTCCTCTCAAGTCTCACAATGCATCGTTAGCAGGTACCTCTGCAAATAAGGTACCTTGCTTTGGTTAGCCTCAACCCTCTTGGCATCCTTGGGTGCAACTCCTGGAGAGACCTTCCTGGACTTATCCTTTAAAAATCAAGCTGCTTGTCTTGAAATCTAAATCTGTTCTTCTCCCAAGGTCTCTTTTGTTTCCACCAGCTCCACGGTTATTTAGCCCTGCTAGAGATTTCATCACTTGAGTTCCAGCTACTGGAAGCAGCATCCCCTTTTCGTGTGAGATTGTGCAGAGGATTACATGGATAACCTCCTGGATCTCTGCTGAATGGGGCACGGGAATCTGCACTAGGGGAGAGCAGGAGGGGCAGCTGCTGAGGCTTTGAACTCCTCTGCTGGTATTTAATTATTTACCTTGGCTGGGAAGGCAATAACTGTTATCTGCAATCAACCCAACAGATCTCAAAGCTCTGCTTGAAAATTACAGAGGAGTTTCCAGGAGCATGTGCTGAGTTTCTCTTAACTTCTTCCCTGGGAAGGAGCGATATGACCTCAGGTATAGTGATGGAGCCAACATCTTCAGTGTGAGGTCCCAGGCTAGATTTAACCTGCCTTTATAAAGTGGCCAAGCAGTGCTTTCCTCTACCTGCAGTGCAGGTGGATTCAGGTTGGTGGGTTTACCACCTCTGGGTAGGTCACAAAGCCAGTGCACTCACCAGACTTCCCAGTGTGCTGAGCTGGAGAGATGCTGTGTGTGATCCCAACCTGCTCTGCTCCTGAAAAAATGTGGTTTTGGGAAAGTGGGCTTATCCTTTTGAGAAACACTTTTTCCTCAGCTCAGGGGAAAGGATCCTGGTGCGATGGATGTGTGATGCAAATGCCTTCTGATGTATTCCTCACACCCCTGAAGCTTGAGAGAAAGTAGCTTTGAAACAAAGATAACTTCTTTATAAACAACCCAAATAATGAAAAAACCTTCGTTTTGTACAAGTTCAAATTAAATCATGATCTCTATCGGTGAAAGAGCTGTTTCTTTTTACTCTATGAGTGTGAGATGAGCCAGCAATTTCTTGCAAGCGCCATTTCCACCTCTGACCAGACCTAGGGTCATACTGGTGCTTAGCAGCACTCCTTGCATGAAGCTGGAGCTATTTTTGGTCCATAGGTCTCTAACCACTTCACCCAAACCAGCAGCTGATCTGGCCTTTTAAAGTCAAGCTCTGGGAAGAGGTAAAGCTTGCCTTGGTTTGGTCTGTGTGTTCCAGGAAGTTCTGAATTACAGATATGAGATAGTCCTACTGACTTAGGCAAGAGGTGGGAGTTACCACATGTTTCTGGTTCTCTGGTTTGAACACAAATGATCCAAAACTTCGTGGGAACCAGCCTGCCAACAGTTTTCTGAAAGTAAAAGGGCACTCAGTATCCCCAGAGTCTTAGAGGTGGGGAGGGAGTACAATAGGCTCAATTTAACAAGAGCAGGCAAAACAGGAGGCATTGCTTGGGCTCATAATTTTTGATAGTGGGGCTTAATATATGGCCATAAAAGCTCTAACCAGCCTTCTTAAAGGTTGGACTCTGATCTTGGAGGTCTTTTCCAACCTTAATGATTGTATTTTATTGTTCTCGGTGGTGTTGGAGATAAATGCATATTTTCTTTATCGAGCTTTTTAACTCTCAGTCACTCTTCGGTCTCTGTTTTCACACCCCGGCACGCTCTTACAGTCTGGTCCAAGCTTGTGCCTCTGCTTTATTTCTCGCAGCAGCCTCTCCCCTCACAGAACAAACCGTGCTCAGGAGAGAGGAAACCTCCGTTTCTCCCAGATTTCTCTCTTGGCTGCTTTCTCCTCCTCCTGCCTGTCCCTGTGGTGTGAGCGGCCGCCGCTGAGCGGCAGCGCTGCCCGGGGAACAGCCGAGCTCCCGGGGGAGCAGCAGACACACCCACTGGCGCCACAGATGCCCTCCCAGCCCCTTGCTCCTCGCCCCATCACCCAGCCAAGGCACGGCGTTCGTTTCTCCACACTGCCTGGATTTTGTGGGTTTTGGGGTTGGTTCCTGCCGGCAACTCCACCACTGGGATATTCCCACAGGAGTTGGTGCTGGAAGGAGCTCTCTCCGCACTGGGGTCCCACCTCCCCATGCTGGGTGTTCATATATCTCTAAAGAGGGGTCTCTCACCCAAACGGATTGTCTTGGGCTGGATTACAGTCTCTTTATCCCAGCTTAACGTGTAGGAAATCCCAGAAACAACCCTGAAGGAGTGTGTTCATGAGAGCTTATCCGTGCTTAGAGGTTGTGTTCATTTAGCTACTTTTGCCTCCATTTTTAGTTGAGGTCTGTGCAGCTTTGTGGGCAGTGAGACCTTGTGGGGAGGAAGGCTGCGTGGTTCTTTGTTTCCCCATTAACTCATCTGGTTGGGAATCGCAGCTCTGTAATTAAAGGAGCGCAGCACAGAGTGCCCCTGAGGTGCTATTCTGAGACACTTGCATTCACATCTGCTTTTGGGTAAAACTCGGCCAGTTCGAGGTTGGCCTGTGCTATTGTGTGTCCGAGAGCGGGAGGAAGCAGCGAATCAATCACTGGGGCTCCGTCCTAACGTTTCACGGGGTGTTTTACCTCCCTCCCAGCAAACATCCCCCTGCGTGCAGCCAGCAGAGACCACTGGAGTGTGCACCTCGCCCTTCCTGGGGGATGCAGGGAATCGCAGCGGCACAAGGATTTAATTAGCCACCATATGGAAAGCTGAGGGAAGCGCTGGACCCGGCTCAGAGCCACCACTGGGAGCGGAGGGCGGTGCCGACAGCCAGATCCCTTGCCTGTTGTTGTTTGAGCTTCCCCCCCACCCCCTTGGCGTTTTGCTCAGTCAGTAAGTGGCTTCGTGTAAACTCCTGCGGCACAAGCGGGAATGCCGTGGGCAGTCGGGCTGGGATCCGCGCATATCATCTGATGTTTCTGTCCATGTGGCATTTGTTTGGGTTGCAAACAGGAAAAACTGCTGTGTCTGCGTTGCCAGCAGTGCATGCAACAGCCCGACCGTGGCCAAGAGGACTTGGAGAATGGCAGGGAGAAGTTGATTCCTTGGACTTTGGGGTGGTTCCCCCCCCCCCCCCCCCCGTTATATGTGGGCTGGACCTTGGAGAGGTCCATTTGTAGTTGATGATAGATTGGAAGAAAAAACATTTAGGCTGCGCTTAAAACTGTAGCATCCATTGGCAGTGCTGAGGAGGAAAGGTGGTAGGTTTGCATAAAACACTTCCTTGCTACCACCTTTAGGTGCTGGGACAACTGACAAGGGCGTTTAAGGGTTGTGGTGCTAAAAGCCAAGTGGCCACCCTTAGCCAGGCTGGCCCTGAGCACAGAAACACGGCTGACCCTGGGAACAAAGGATCCTCCTGAACCCAAACATGTTTGTGTTAATCCGGGCTGCTTCCTGGCGGCCAGAGGGGGGAGGAAGCGGAGCCACTACCTCCAACAGATGTACAGTGAGGAGATTACAGGGTGCGATTAAACACCCTCTCCATCACATCCTCCCCTCCTCGGCCTGGCGCATTAATGGGCTGTCCCAGGCTGCCTGCCAAGCTTGGGCAGATGTAACAGGCAGCAAATACTTAATCTCCCGTATCTGTGCCTGGTTTGGAGCTGTTTCCCAGTGCCAGGGCTTCTCCAAACACACCGTCCCTCCTGGGGGCACCGAGAGCTGGGTTGGCTGTAGCTGCCTGCGAGGAGTGGGATGGGGGAAGGCAGGAGAACACATGGAATTCTCACCGTGCAGAAATGATGCGTTTAGCTGAAGTGTTGTTAAAACTAAAACTCAGGTACCCCTCCATGAATGCAGCAGGGTTTGCTAAGGGACCAAGTGCTGAAAAAGTTGGGAAGGATCTTTATTTTGGTGGACTGACCTGCTTTTTGTCCTCTGCATTTGGAGCAGAAGATTTCAGGTCTGGGAAGGACTTGTTCCCTCTTTGTATGGGTTTAGGTGGTGCCTGATATTGCTGTGGCCAGTCTTAGTGCCAAGTGCTGCTCTCCCCATGGAAATAACCTAGGCTGGTTGCAAAAAATTGGCTATTCTACTGTGTGTTTAGGTTAATTAATATGATAATGGCAGAGTACGTTCCATTATCAAACAAAAAACTGGTTCTGAAATAAAAGCAGCCATTGTGGAAACTGTAGAGTTCAGAATTGTCGCTGTGTGAGATGTGCAAAACCCTCATCAGTCAAGTGGGTAAAAATTAATCGAAGTTACTTTTTTTGGGTGAGGCCTCAGTTCTGGCACTGGAGCAGTTGCCGTTGTCTGAACCATGGGCACCCTCCCAGTTCTGTGTGAAGGGGTCCAACAGGAGTTCCTGTCACCACCAACAGTGTGCCATTGTCTTGGAAAGGGAAAAGTAGCATCAAGTTCTGCTAATGACACGTGAATGGTCCACGTTCCCCTGCCTGCGTTCTGGAGAGGACGTGGCTCGATCAGAGGCAGCACCAGGTGACACTCGGGAGTCTGGAAGCCACAGGAACATCCCCTGCACGGGGTGCATTGGCACAGACAGAGCTGCCTGTGGGTTTGCAGCTCCTCGAGGACAACACAGCTTGGGAGGGATCCCAGCAATGTGCACAGCTGTGATGGGCCCTCTGTGCTGCAGTCACACGGAGAACCGGATACCTCCTGTCGTGCCATCCCAGGAATCTACATGGCCATGCACAGAAACCCCTTTTCCTGAGTGCAGGAGACAACTGTTTGGCAAACAACAGCAGCTTGGGCTCGAGGGAGGACGTTGTTTCCAGTAGCTGCCAGGCTGGAGGCAGTAGCAAAAGGCTCAGGGAATGACTTGGGACGAAGGTCTAAGCGGCACCATCTGCTTCAGAAGGGCATAGTTTCTAATTCGGCAGCAGAGGAGGCTCCTGGAGTTAAGTAATTGGGAATAGCAGGCTCCTGGCTGGAAAGTGTGCCAACCCTCCTGGCAAAAAGCTGTTAAATCTCTGTTGCTGGCGTGTGAAAGCGGTTCTGTGTAACAGGGCTCCAAAGGCTGTTTTTAACCCTTGGTGTACGCAAAGAAACACCATAAGGCACTTTTGATCTCGGAATGGCATGTGGCCAGGTGTTGGGAATAAAGGGGGAAGGTGGGTCCTCATCGAGGTATGTGAGCAGCTCCAAGTGTGATCCTCCAGTGCTTCCAACAGCCAGATGTGGGCTGCCAAAAAATGCACACAAAATGGTGCCTGTTTTAACAGCTTTAGCAGGAAAATACGGGGTGTGATGAATGATTCATGAGGATCGGTAGAACCAAGGTATTTACTGCCCCTTAAAACCAGGGCCTGCCTGCCAAGGGCTTCATTTGCAACGTGAGTGATCACAAAATCCTCTGCTGAGCTTTTGGGACACCCAGTCCCACACTTGGCTCTGCTTTTGCTCCAGCCCTTACCCTGCAGTCTGCAAACATGTCCAGCTTAGCAGCCAGGACGAGGAGCTTTTCATTCTCCAGATGAAAGCACGAGCTGTTGGGCATCTCCCAGCGAGCACAGATACAAACAAGTCCACATTTCACACTCCCCCCTCCTGGGGTGGCTTCCTTGGGAGCTTTGGCCTTCATCCTGTTTGTCTGATTCGCGATCAAAAGAGCGTTGCTGCCTACGTGTGTCTCGAAGCAGTTTCTTCCGTCATGTCTCATATAAACGTCCAATTTCTTCATTAAAATAAAACGAGGGCGATGCAATCGAGTAAGATCTGTCTCTGCAGTCGTCGTCTTTTGCTGATAGTGGAGAACAGGGCTGGGCAAAGCTCTTTTAGGACCTTCTTTGGTGTGCAGGGGAAGTGGATGCTGCACAGCCATGTGGGTTTTCCTGCCAGGGGGAAAGTTGGATCTGAGAGCCTGAGCCCCAGCCATCCCGGAGATGAAACAGTTGGACTGTGAAACATGTATTTTTTTTCAAGTTTGATCTGTATGTTTTTTAATCCTGCTCAAATTAAAGGAAAAAGCTCTTGTTTGGCCCAAAACAAAATTATGTTTTCTTTGGCTAGCCAGCCAGAAAGTCAGCACTGTCCCCAGTGTTGGTCCAAGCTTTACCAGTCCTGGATTAGAGCCTTGTTGCTAAAGAGTTTGCAATAACAAGAGAGCTCAGTCACTTACTCTTAAGTTCAGTTCAGCTATTCTGGTTAAATTCGTAAATATTTGTTCATGTTTGACCTCTGTTTTATGGATGTTTTTCCATATTCTGCCTTTTTAAGCTGTTCAATCACGTAAACTGCCTTTATTTTGTGAGGTTTTGCAAAACATTTTTTTAATATAAATATGTATATATTTGCTTTTATGCCTGGTAAAGCACAGTTTTTGATGCAGCTGCAAGGTTTCCACCACCTGGGGAACTAAAAGCTCCTTGTATGAAGGAGGCTTTTGGTCAGGAAACAAATGAACTTGATGTACTTTAGGCACCACATTTTCACCTCTGCAGTCTCCTGTGGGATATAACCAGTGAACCTGGTAGCTGTCACATGAGTTCTGGGTGAACTAGGATTTATGGATTCATTTTGTACCCATTTTCTTGTGCCTTGTCCCTTGGCTCCAATTATTTGTGGACTTACTCTGGTCTTCAGCAGAGGACAGACCTGCAGACCTCTGTACCATTCTACCAGCCCCATCCTCAGCTGAGAACCTTTCAGCTTGGTGGGGGAAGAGATGGGAATTTTTCCAGTTCCTGATGCTGTTAATGGTGTGCTGGGTCTTTTCCTCCTTTAATGTTTGTTACCCTCCCCAGGAAACGTGTCGGAAGTGCCAGGGGCTGTGGAAGGAGCACATGAACCTCACCTGTGAGCAGCTGGCTGAGAAGGATGACATCAAATACAGGACATCCATGTAAGTGAGCTCCACAACCAGGGAAAAACAGGGGTGTGGGTGAACCGGTGATCAGAGTATGCTGGGCAATGGTGTGGAGGAGGTGAGACACCCCCCCAGTGCCCCTGTGACTCTCAATTTCTGCTGGGTGTCACTGCCTTCCACCAGAGAGGTCCTGGGGACGTCAGAGCTGAGGGGTCAGACGAATCCCAGGATGGGATTTCTGTCTGTGAAAGATACTTGGCAGCGGATCCAGCTGGTAATTTGAGAATGTGGGAAAGTTGTCACCAGCCCAGCCTGCTCCTCTGGCTGCCCCGGTGTCTCCAGGCTGGCACCTGGTCCTGCTCAGAGGTGAGAAACCCCCGTTAGCATTGCTGGGGGGAGATGGGAGGTGCTGCACAGAGGCAAAGAAGTGGATTGAGTCACAGTACCCTTTTGAAAGTCTGAAGTGGAGACCTGCACTGTTTGCTCAGCTGCTGCTTTGTGGGAGAGGATGTGTTTCCTTACAGAAGCTTGTCCCTGTTTCTAACCAGTTGGTAGGAACTGTTACAGAAGGGAGTCACATTTTGAAACGGGCAGGTGTAAATCCCGAGTGTTTCCCTGAAATCTTCCGCAGTTTAATTTCTCTTGTTGCTACAGTAAATGACAAAATCCTCTGCCTTTTAGGAAATAAGGGAAGGTTCATCCATGGAGTTACACATCTGGTGCAGCCAAGTGGGACTTGCCCACATTGCCTAATCCTTTCCTCTGATTTAGTGTGTCTGGCCTGAGTTGAGGTTTTGAATGGGATTTGAATGACTGTTGCTTGCTCATCCCTCAGTCCCTAATTCAGAACAAAACCTTTACAGATTTGATAGCACTTCTTTTCTCTGCCACTCCTTTCCCTGCAAAAAAGGAGGGTGAGAGGGAGGAGGAACAAGTTGACGTGTCCCTAATAAGGAAAAAAACCCCAGTTTCAAAACCTTTAGCAGAATGTTGCTGTGCATAGATGAATCTACTGTCTGATACAATAAAAACTTCCTTTTGAAACCCTGCATAAGGAAAGGGAAGCACAGCTGGAGTTCAGGCCAAACTTCCTGCCTTGCTCAAAGTCTCCAAAAAAAAAATCTGCATCGACAGCATCCTGTCAAGTAGAGGAGGGAAGAGCAGCTGCAGCTCAGAGGAAAGTCAGTCTCAAGCTGGGTTTTTTGTCTCTATTCTTAGCACATCTCCAAATGCCCGGGTGCAGGTCATGCTGGGTGTAAGTGCGTGGGAGCTTTGGGTGACTGCAAGGCAGGGGAGTTCCCACCTCGCCACCCCCTGCTCCTCTGGTTGTGCTGCTGGAGCAGTTTGTGGGGCTGTGATCCTCAAAAATACCTCCCTGCTGTCTCCCAAACGTGTGTTGACTTCGCAGGTCCGCTGAAGTAGCTGGGTGGAGGTGCCTGGCTGAGGATGATTGTTCCCCCCTGCCAGGCCAGCACAGAACTGTGCTTCCCTCTGTGAAAACACTCTGCCTTTGCTCTTCTGTCATCAAATTTCACTTCTAGGTTGTGAATTAAAGTGTAACGTGATCTCCAGCGGTTAGGAAATTGGCCTTTCGGAGGATAATTTATATTCTTAAGTCTTTTAATTAAGTGACCGAGGCTTTCTTCCATCTCTGTGCCAAAATAGTATTGCTGCGAGTTGAGCCTGTGCTGGAGCGCCTGTCGCTGCCAGGGTGTCCCTCGGGAACACGGGCTGTGCTTTGTCCTGGATTCCCACTTGTGCTCTGTTTAGAGTAAACCCATCTCTTAAACCTAAAAACAGCAATTTTCCAATTTTCTGGAAAGTCTTGGGAGAATTTTAGGAGAAGAGGGAAAGCCGAGACTCTGTGGGGAAAGACGTGACTATTTCTCGCTTCCTGATTTAAATTTTAACAAAAAACCAAATAAATCTGGAGCGTAGCAGCCAGGCTTGGAAAAGAACGTATGGTCGTGGCAACTTGTAGCCAGAGCAACATAAAACTAGCTAGAAGTGACAGCCAAGGGTTTGCTTTTCCTGAGCTTTATCTCCCTGGCTGTATTTCTCTGCAGCCAAGTCAAGCATCCACGTGCCCTTTGGCCCTTGAACTTGCCGCTCAAATTCCTCCCAAGCCAGAGCCTGGTGCTTTGGCTCTCATGGAAACCAGGGTCAGGGCTGCAACATGCAGCCAGGGATTGACTTCTTTCTTTCACTTATTTTGTTCTTGAGTTGTCATGGGCTGTCTCCAAGTGGAGCTGAGCCCGGACCTCTTTGGAACAGCGGTGGACCGTGGGGATGGTGGAGGGGGGAAAGAGGAGGGGGTTAAAGCATCCACTGGCACAGTGTAACAGTAGTTTTACCACAGGCTGGCGAGTCAAACACCCCTTTGGTAACTCTTCTCCCTCCTCCTGCAGAGAAGAGAAGATGACAGCTGCCCGGATTAGGAAATGCCACAAGTGTGGGACCGGCCTGATTAAGTCCGAGGGCTGCAACCGCATGTCGTGCCGCTGCGGCGCCCAGATGTGCTACCTCTGCCGGGCTGCCATCAACGGCTACGACCACTTCTGCCAGCACCCCCGCTCCCCCGGGGCGCCCTGCCAGGACTGTGCCAAGTGCTCTCTCTGGACAGATCCCACAGTGAGTAACAAAGGGCTTTTGTGAATGATTCTCACCCCAGTTTCAATCACCGCTCTGCACCGACAGGTTGAAATACGCGCCTTCCACCGGAGAACAGTTGGGTTTGGCCAGCACAACTTTTTTTTCCCTTCCTAAGGGCAGCTAAAAACCACGCTGGGATCTTGCATCAGCACAGGGTCACATCTGACCACAGCTCCTTTAGGGAGGGAAAACAGCTCCTGTGAGGCGAGGGCCTTGGCTGGAAGTGCTCTGAGCACCGTTTGGGGGAGCGAGGCTTGTGGAGAGAGCTGGTGGGGAGCTGCTGGCTCCAGGCACACTAGCTGGCGTTGGGATTATTGGGATTCATTCCTAGTTTTGCAGCTGAGATGGTGTTGGCATGGTGTGCCATCTGGAGGGAAAGGGAATTGTGTTTTTGGTGCCCAGATCAATCTGACTGCTGGTTCTGAGTCCCATCACGGAGATGGACCCGTTGGAAAGCTGTCTGGGAGCCAGAAGCTGTAGCTGGGTCCGTTCTCAGGGTTGTTGTCAACAGCTGCAAAGAGAGAGCTGAAGCATGGAGAGAGCTGTGAGGGAAGCTGTAGTAACTTAATACAGCTCATAGCTGTGACAGGCATGGGAAAACTTGCTGCAGCATCTCTGTAAACAGAGGTCTTCAGTACCAGAAATCTAGAAGGAATGTTGGTAGGAGCAGGAGTTGAATTTCCTGATTTCAGCAAAGCTGTAGAGCAGCAGTGTGGATCTGCCTTCCCAGGGCTTGTCTGAGCTTCCATTTTCCCAATGTTTCTTTGTCTCAGGCCTCTGTAGCTTTCCAGGCTGCTCCCAGTCCCCCTCTCTGCAGGGGATGTGCACAGTCCTGTGCCTGCAGGGAGCCAAGGAAAAGCCATTCTAAATCCCTCCCTTCTACCTGCAGGCTCCCGGGGATCTCCCAGCATGTCTCAACCAGCGTAAACTTCCTAGTCCTCTGCTTGCCTGCTTTTCCCTGCATTATCCTGTCAATGTGAGCTGTTAAAGCAACACAGACACCTCCTTTCAGGCACCCCTGTAGCGTTTCCAACACCTGGCTACGTGCTTCTGGGATTCCTGTCCCGCTGCTCCCCGTTTCCCAGCAGGATGCAAATCCAGGGTTCGGCAGCGCTGTCATCCGTTGTTCCCGTCAGGCTGGTGATTGTGCTGGGTGATGGCGTTTGTTCAGAGCCAGAGAAAACATGAGGCCCCTCAAAAAGCTCGTACTGTACTTTCAAATAAATAAATAAATAAGCAGCACAAAGAGGCCACTGTCACCAGGCCCTTTCCAGCTCTCTAATTAACCGATGTTGTGGCAAAGAAAAATTTCCCGCTGTCAGCACAGAGCTGGCACTGACTGCCCTTGTATTTTTTTTTTATTATTTTTTGGATGACAGAGCTCTCGTGGGCTGGGGAGGTGAAGTTGGGTGACTGTCCTTGCTGCAGTGCAAAACTCAGCTGTTGGCTTGAAGCTGGAACGATAGTGGGTACCTGTGTGTATTTTCCTCCTTCATAAGGGGCTTAGTGACACCATCCCAGCCCCTCCTGTGTGATCTGTGCTCTCATATGGGACAGGAAAAGAGGAGTTATCCTGGTAGGTGTGAAGAGGGGAAAGGAATCTGAGGATTTGAAAGAGCAAAAGATCGTTGCATCAGCAGTGTCCTGTTCATTATGAGGGACAATGTCCACCCAAGCATCCACTTTTGAAGGATCTGGTTTGGGTCTCACCCCCTATTATTTACAGCAAAATTCAGGTTTCTTTAAAATAGGGAACCTTTGTTCTTTTCCAAATGTTTAATGTTTTCCAAGCCTGAAATGATTCTTATGAAAGTATAAGTAAAACCTATTCATTAGCTTGGGTTAAAAACAAATTAAAGACAGTCCTCTAGGAACGGCAGCATCTGTTAGTCTTTTGTCTCAAGTGATCTTGAGAGAGTAAAGCAGAGGCTTCAACATTTCCCATAATTAAAGGTTAGTTAAAATCTTGTCCCTATGCTGTAATCAGGCTGGAGTCTGATTGAAGAGTATCGGTGCAATATTTGCTGGCTCTGGGACAAGCTGCAGTCGGGCCGTGGGCAGCAGGAATTGTTTAATCCCTGCATTTCTTCTGGAGCTAATTGGTGCCCCGTGCCCCTGTAGGAGGTGAATGTGTTCCAGGAGCTCTTCCCAGGAAGCTGCTTGGCCAAAACTCCTCATGTGCCTGTCCTGCAGCCCACGAGGGCTCTGGGTCAGCTCGCTGGGAGCTGCAGGAGGGGCTGATGCAATATTGCCAGAGACACAGCTGGGGAAGGAGCAGTGGGAATAAAGCAATTAGAAAGCATCCAGAGGAGAGCTATGAAGATGGGGAAAGGTCTAGAGGGGCCATACAAGGAGCAGGTGAGGTCACTGGGTCTGTTCAGCTGGAGAAGAGGAGGCTGAGGTTAGAGCTCATCAAGCTCTGCAGCTTCTTCATGAGGGGCAGCAGAGGGGCAGCTCTGATCTCTGCTCTCTGGTGACCCAAGGGAACAGCACAAAGCTGTGTCAGGGAGGGTTAGGTTGGATATTAGGAAAAGGTTCTTCCCCAGAGAGTGGTGGGGCACTGGTCACAGCCCTGGGGCTGCCAGAGCTCAAGGGGTGTTTGGACAGCACTCTCAGGGACAGGGTGGGATTGTTGGGGTGTCCTGGGCAGGGCCAGGAGTTGGACTGGATGGTCCTTGTGGGTTCCTTCCAGCTCAGGATATTCTGTGGTTCTGTAAATTGCCTCTGGGACATGGGGGCTGTCTCTGCCCTGATTTCTAAATATCTGTAGCAAACCTGAGGTTGCTGTGTGCATTTTATCCAGCTTTCACAAATCCCGTGATGCAGTTTGATTAGTGCATTCTGGCTGTTTTGGTAAACCAGGTTCTGCTCTCGAATGGATCATCTTGAATTTAATACTCATCTCTGGGCTATCAGTAATGTTGCACAGCGGCTTTTTTTTTTGGCTTCAAAGTTTAAGATGTTTTCAGTAAACTCTTAAAACCCTCCCAAAGGCCCATCGCTAAAGTTCAAAGCAGGAGACTAATCATCATGAGGTGCTGGCAATTATCCCTCCTTCTGGTGTTGTAAAAAGATGATGTTGAGCGAAGACTGTGTAAAACTTCAAATGCATCAAGGAAATGCATGAAGTGCACGGCGCTGCCTTTGGGATTCGGAAGTGGGGGGGAAGCTCCCCTAAATTTAGGATGTGGAGTTTGTGGTGTGTTTTGTTGTTTTGGTTTTTTTTTTAACTGTTCTAAAATGCCTCAATCGTAAGCACACGGTTAGTCCAGGGAATTCACAGAAAGCCATCAGCGTGGAATGCCTGTTGCTAAAATAACTCTGCGTTTCTTAAACGCCGGCGTGTGCTTCGTCCCCATCCCGGTCCCCCTTTTCCTGCAGCACTGCGGATGCCCCGTTCCAGTTACAGCACAGCCTGCTTTTATCCCTGCTTCCTGCTGCATGGAGGAACACGCCGGAGACAGCCGATGCCTGTTCTTGCTCAGGCTCTCCGCAGCTGATCTGGGAATGATTTGGAACAAAACCCCTTAGTCCTTTGGAAGCCTCTGTCGCGAAAAATCATTTCGAGTTTATTGGTAACGGCTGCGGCCACACGGGTGTGGAAAAAGAAAGCAGCAGAGGGGGCAGAAAGGGGGAGGCAGCGGTGGTGGAGCACTTTCTGAAGTAGGGGAGGGGTTGCACAGCCCAGAAATAGTCACCAGGTCTCTTGTTTTCCCTCCTTTCAGGAGGTGGCAGCCACTTTCCTGTGACACTTAATAATTAAAGATAATAAGAAGCACAGGAGATAAAAGCTCGGCAAGTCACACAGAGACAACCTCCCCCCAAATAAAACCTCCTCTGCCCAGAACAAAAGTGCCAGCCAGGGAGCTTTTGAAAGCTCTGTTTTTATCTCCTTTGCTGCTGTATTTTCTCGTTCCCAAGGGCAGCTTGTTTCTCCTTGGGGCTCTTTCTGCATGTGGCAGGACCCTGTGTGGATGCTGGATGAGGCTCCCCTGCACCAGCATTGTTGTAACAAGCCTCCCTGCCATGAGAAGGTGTCTCTCTTAGCAACCCAGCCTGGCTCCTCAGCTAATCCATCCACAGACCCAGCCATCCGTTCCGCTGTGATTGGCTCCGTGCTCCCGCATTCCCTGGATTCAATGGGAGAGGGCTGAAAGGAGAAACCTCCTTCCTCCACACCAGAGATCCTTTCCCAGGTGTGGGATCCGAGGGCAGGCCCCCACACTGACCAGGGATGAGTGTTTATTTGGTTTGGCTCCGGGACTGGGGCTGGCTCCTGCACAGAACATCCTGCCGGCGGGTCCGGGGCAAAGCTCGCTCCTGTTTTGCCACTTGAAAACGCAGCTGCTGTTAAATAATCATGTTTGTTTTCTGCAGTGTTTGCTGATAAAAAGGGTGAATGCATCTCAGAGACCCTTTGCATTTTCCTCTTGGCCACCTCCCTCCTCCCGTGATGCAGCAGAGCGTGGGGAAGGGCTGTGCTGAGCTTTGCCTGCATTTCTGCCCTCACGGAGGAGCCGAGTTACGTCCTTGCTCCAAAAACACAAGGGCTGGCCCGTGCTGAGAGCCCCTCAGGCTTTGGGGGGTTGCTTTTTTCTTTCTCTTCTTTCTTTCTTTCCTTTTTTTTTTTTTTTCCTTGCTGTAGGCAGAGCAGCTGACAGGAAGATGACTGGTAACTTGACAAGATAAATCCCCTCAGTCCACACAGCCTGTGAACAGGCTATTAAAATTATAATCTAATCCTTTATTAAGGGGCGTGAACCCGCTCAGGAGAACGGACACAAGGAGCCTTTGAAATCGTTCTGAAGCCTCCACCCCATGTGATGTTAAATGGCTTCTCACCACAAAACCAGCCTTAAGTGTGCTAATGAAATCTTAATTTTTAGTGTGGGTGCTTCACCCCTCGATGGATCTGTCGTCTCTCTCTAATTACTGTAGAAGCAGAAAACAACCTTTGCTCCCAAAGAATTAATAGGTGTTTTGCAAAATTCACTAAAATAGCACTGGGACTTGTTTTTTTAAATTCTAACCTGCACAGTATGTATTAGGCAGAATTTGTGGCATCAGCTTTCTTTCAGGAACACCCTAAAATTATCTTGCTGTTTACATATCATCAATTCTTTTGTTCCATCTGGGATGTGGATCTTTCCTAAATACTGCAGTTATTGAACTGTGCTGGGTATTCATCACTTGCCACATTTAATGTCAGCCTCTTAAGTAGGAAGGTGCATCTTGTGCAGTGTATTTTTGTTATTCTGATATTAATGGATACCAGTTTTTCAGAAATACTGATGCAAAAAAAAAAAAAAAATTCCAGGCCAAGGCTTGGTATGTGGGATGAAAGCATAAGCACTTCTTAACCTTCCAGTGGGAAAACACACTTTTATCAGCAGAGAAGCAACAGAGCTGATAAGTTCTGTTCTTGGGCATGTGGTTTGTTGTGCCTCTGCTGCAATTTGCGGAATTAGTCAGGAGCTCCTCATCCTGACCCGGGTCTGTTCCTGGCAGGCTTTTTGCACCCAGGAATGCTGTGAGCTGAAACCCAAGAGGGGTTGAGTGGGGACCTCTGGCTGCTGCTCTTGGGGGATGTGTTTTATGTTGTCTTTGGGAGTTAGGAGTCCTTTTGGAGGCCTGGCAGATGGGGTTTGCTGTTCCGGGAGCCGCGGTAATTGAGGCAGCGTCACCCTGGTGAGGGTGCAGGTGGCTCCCGGCCCTGGGGCAGATGGATGTGTCCCAGCCCCGTTAGGAAGGAGGTCAGCTGCAGTTTAAACTGGGAGGGTCGAGCAGCCTTTGCTGCAGGAGGATCTTGCAAAGTTGTGCTGTTGATGTGTCTGATTCTCCAGGTTTGTGCAGGGCTGACTGGAACGGCAGCGCCACGGGTGGTGGTGTCCCTGGAAAACACCATTCCAGAGGGTTAATCATAGATTTTTGTTGGGAGGAACCTTAAAGATCATCTCCAACCCCCTGCCATGGGCAGGGACACCTTCCACTAGCCCAGGCTGTTCTAAGCCCCGTCCAACCTGGCCTTGGACACTTCAGTGATGGGGCTGCCACAGCTTCTCTGGGCAACCTGTGCCAGGGCCTCCCCACCCTCACAGGGAAGAATTTCTTCCATAATCACAGACTTATACTAAAGAAAAAACTTTTTATTTCTAAGTTGAAGGACACTTCTGCTCGTTTTTAGGCTTTAAGGTGAGGTTTGTACCTTTGTGTGAGGAAAGGAGATAGGGTGATCTTGCTCAGCTGAGCTTAAAATATATTTTCTGTCTTAAAACTAAAAAAAAAAACCCAAACCACCTTTAAGTACATCTTTTCCAGTAAGTAGCAATAAAATGTGAGTGGTGATTATCTCCATTTTCAACAGCATTGCAAAAAGATAGTCTGAGAACAAAATAAAAAAAAAAATGAAGTCTTGAAGCTTTGGGGCCACACTTTGAGAGCACTGCTGGGGCAGCAAAGGAGCAGGGGATGTTTGGTTGCCTGTGGAACATGCCCAGGTGGTTTTCCAGCCAGGGAACATCACAATCTGATACTTGGGGGGTAGTTAGGCATTCCCTATAGGCTCAGAAGGGCCATTCCTCAGCAGTTTTTATGGAGATAGGTAGGATGTAATTAACAGTCCGTGGAAGCAGCCTGCTTGGAAAAGAAAAAGGCATGCCCTGGAAAGTCTTCACTTTAAGCATTGACTCACAGGATAATAAAAGGGAGGGAAGTATTGAGTTTTGTGCTTTCTGCACGTTAAGATAACTGCAGTCTCCCAGGGAAACCTTATCTGGTGGTGGAGGAGGGGACTTTTCCCCAAGCTTCCCAGACATTGCTGCTGGACATGTGCAGGACTGTGAGATGGGAACTGGGAAGCTTAAAATAATATCAATGTAGCTGCACACATGAAGCATATTTTTGAATTTAGTTCCAGAGCACTCTTCAAAATACAGGATATTTTCAGTGTTAAGAGCGTTCAGGAAGAAATGTATGTGTTTTGGCAGTACTGAAATTAGGATGAATCAGACAGAGCAGAGTCTTGTGCCTGGTGGGGTACTTGGGGCCCGGGGCTTCCCTCCTGCTCCCCTTGCAGGAGAGCTGCTGGAGCAAACCAAACACTCCTCTGGGTGCAGAGTGCCTGATGTTGTGTGTCACCCAACAGCTCCTGTTCTCGGCCTCCCTCCCCTGATAACCAACACCAAGGGTCCCAACCCCTTCCAGGAGGTTTGGCTGCTCTCTCTGGAAGCGCCAGGTAGGGGTTCACCCTGAGGGACACGAGGCAGCAGCACTTCAGCCCTGCAGGGACCGGCAGGACCTCGCTGCCATCGTTGCACATGTGGCAGGGCCTGGCACTGGGAGGCAGTTCTGGGGGCTCTGTGACCCTGAGAGCTGTTTCTCCTGCGGTGCAGAAACTCACCCGAGGCCTCAGCGCGCCGTTTGATCTCGGCGACGCTCCTTTTGCGTTGAGAGAACAGAAGCTGATGAGAGGCAGAAGGACAATTTCAGTTTCTGGCTTGTCCTTGTGTTCTCAGCAGCAGCTCTGAATATTCTTGCTATAACCTCCAGACAGACATTAAAGAAACATATTGCGATTTATGCCCTTCTCAGAGTTACAGATAAGATCTAAATGGCACCATTTAGCTACTAGAGGCAGGATTTAAGTTGTGTTAATTCCAGCTGTTGGGCCAAAAACTCTACAAGTGCTAGTGTAATGTAAATATTTAATAGACTATTGCCATTTAAAAGATTAACAGCTCTTCAGAGGGGCGGAACTGGGTTGCAGTTCTCTGGTTTCCATCAAGTCAATGAATTTTAGTGCTGATCTCCCTGGAAAGCTGATCCAAGCCTCTTGGTCCTACTCCACAGAGTGCAGGTTATTTGTGCTGCAGTTCCCCCATCACAGCCTTGCTTTTGGCTAGACCTGGGCCAGCCCCAAATGAGGGCAATTCATCCAAATTCACCCTTTTCTGTTTTCCCTGTGCTGGAAAGAAAAACAGCATTGAGAGGACAGAATGGTGCTGCAGCAGGAATTTCCCCCACTGACTTTGGGTATTCCTCTGGTTTCCAGGAAGACGATGAGAAGATAATCCAGGAGATTCAGAAGGAGGCTGAAGAGGAGCAAAGGAAGAAGAATGGAGGTAGGTCCCAGTCTATAGCTGTGCTTTGGGATCAGACTTAGGATAATGGGACAGCAATAGGGTTCCCAAATCTCTGACAAATCTCTGTACCTTCACTGGCTTCTGTTCCTCCCAGGATCCCATCAGGCTTTGAAGTGCTGTTGCCTGCAGAATTTTGCTGGGACTGTGGGCAGGCACCAGGCTTGTGTCCAGCTCTCATGTGGCACCAGGGGTCGTGGGGGCACAGACCTGTCCCCTCTCCACTTGGCAGAGTAGCTGAAGGGCAGCAAAGCCTCTGTGCTGTGTCGGGGGGGCACAGGGGCTGCCCCACATCCCGGGAGAAGGGGATGTTCCCCCTTTGTGGCATGGCACTGATAAAGGAGCCAGCCTGGAAAGCTCATGTGGTGCACTGTGGCGCCTGGAGCAAGGGAAGGGTAAGCAGGGATGCTGTGGGGAGCAGCAGGCTCTGGAATGTGCTGGGGGTAGAAGAGGCTGATGGCAGTGTCAGTCTGTGGAGCCTGGGGAGTTTGCTCTGTGGGGTGACTGGTCCTTTGCTCTCCTCCCTCTGCAGAGAACAGCTTCAAGCGGATCGGCCCTCCCGTGGAAAAGCCCGTGGAGAAGATCCAGAGAATCGAAGTAATCCCTAGACCTGTTCCTCAGAACTTCCATCAACCCCGGATGCCCCCGTACCCCTTCGTGCACCCGCCCTTCCCGCTCCCTCCCGTCCGGCCCATGTACAACAACATCCCCCTCAACATCGGCCCCATCCCCGCTCCCTACGTGCCCCCCCTGCCCAACATGAGGGTGAACTTTGACTTTCCCCAGATCAACGTGCAGCTGGAGCCCAACTTGCCTATGCACTTTGGCCCTCAGCCCCGGCACCGGTTCTGACTGGGGAGAGTCACTGCAGGGCAAATCCACCCCGTCCCACCACCCTCTTCCCGCTCCAGCCCCTCTGGGTTTAACCAGCAGCCAGGGGACTCAGTGTCCCTGCACTGCACCTTCTCCTGGGCCTCTCCAAACCTTTGCAATCCAACATTTCAACCTGTGCTGCAACAGGCCTTGGTGCTGCATTCCCGAGGGGTGGAATTCCACCCTGTGTTGGGCATCCAGATGTTTTGTTTTGACAAAGCCTGTTCGGGCAGCTGGTGGGAGGGAAGGTGAGACTTTGTGGGGCACAGGGATACAGCCGTTCCTCGGGGACTTCCCAGAAATCCCGCCTTCCTGCTGGCCAGAGCAGCTGCTGCACAGTCATGTGAGCCTTGGGAGAAGGGTAGAGAGAATTTGCATCTGAGTAAGACTTCCAGGAACAAGGTAACAGGAGGTGGCTGCCCCGGCCTTCTGCCTGCAGAGAGGCACAGGGTGGGGGTTCCCATGTTCTCCAGCGTCCCTGCACCCTGCTGGCACCTCCCAACAGAAATAAACCGCTCAAAACCAAGTCAATCTTGCATTTTTAGCACTCCTCACTCTGCAAGTGGAGTGAGGGGCTCAAGCAGCCATCCCATTGCTGAGACCTCAGAGCCATGTTCTGTTTGGGAGGTGTCAGCAAGTGGCAGATTTGGGCACCCAAATCCTTGGCTGGCCTGAACTTTTCCCCTTTGAAGGGCTCAGTCTTTTGCCCCAGAGGTGGGTGCTTCCAAAATTGTTGCCTTTGCTTTGCTGTTCTCCTCTGGCATCCCAAACCTCCTCCAGCTTCTGGCTGCAGTGCTCAGGCAGCTGCTGGAACCACCTGGAGCTGAAGCTGTGCCCTTTATTACAAAAACTGCCTGGGAAACACCCGGATAGATGTGTAGGCAGTGCTCTGTGCTGTAGCAGGAAAATTGGGAATACTCCCATAGCTGTGCATGCAGACAGGGGTGGGCTGGGAGCCTGAACCCCCACAACCCAACATGCAACTGTAGCCTCGTGCTGCAGGAAGCTGGCTGCTTCCATGGCACTAAATACCTTCTGAAAATGTGTGTGTCAGCTTAATTGGCTTTGGAAAAGCGTGTTAAAAGTTAAACCTGAGAATTGCTGGGCTTAGGAAGTGAGGGAAAAGCAAAACTTCCTTGTGAGAAGTGGGGAGTGCACTGCTGGGCTGTGGGGGGAGGGTGGCACAAAGCCTTTTCCCCACAGCCCTTGGCTGTGCTGTCTGGTACAGGCCCCTTCTAGAAAAGAAAAGGGCTGGAGTGGAAAAAAAACCCTTCTTTCCAGGCTGCTTTGAGCAGCCCAGTTGTGCTGTTGTTCTCCAGATGGTTTGTTCTGAGCTTCATCCTGTTCTGTCCTGCTGGGAACTCTCTGGGTGCATTTCTCCTCCTGTTTTTTTCCCCCTGTATTTGAGCATCCAGGTGTTTTTGTGGGTTTAACTGGGTTTTTTTTCAGGTAAAATTCCCTGTCTCCACCTCACAGCTCCTGCCAACCCCCCGCCTGCCGCTCTCCACAACCCTGGCAGCCCTCGGGCATGCAAGGGGTGCAGGGTGTTGGTGGGATGCTCCTGGACAGGAGCCTGGGACAGCATCTGGGGACTGTTGTCCCCAGGAAGGTCTCCCAGAGGGAACTTCCATGCCTTCTGGAGCTCAGACAGCAATTTTTCCCCATTGCCTGTGGGTCGAACATACCCTGTGCTGCTCCGCTCGGCTCGTCCGTGCCGTGGTCTCTCTGGCATTAATAACCAGCTGCTATTCCCTTGCTGCTGGAGTTTTTCTTTTTTAAATTAATTTATTTCTGGGGGCTGCAGGAGCTTTATCACTTGCTGCTGGGCTGGGTTTTAGCCAGGTTTAGATGCTGCCTGGCACCATGTGATTCCTGTGGCAGCCAGGAGCAGGGTGTCCTGCTGGATTTGGGGAGGGAGGGATGTGTCACAGCAGCAGCAGGGGGTGAGAAAACAGAGACAGGTCAGAAGAAGCAGAGGGAGCTTCCCTTCTTGAAAGGCAATCCTGTTTTTTTTTAATAGCTGAGATTCTTTGGGCTCAAGGGCTGGTTGGGGTGAGCTCTCCAGGCTACTTGGGGCGTTGGCCCTTCCCCAGAGGGGTGGGAGGGGTGGCAGCAGCTGGGGCACAAACTGTGAAGGAAATATGATGGTGATCCAGCAAAAAATGGTGGTCCAGTCCCACCTTTTAGTGCATGGCTGGGGGTGTGTGGACATGGAGAACTGAGCCGTGGCAGAGGGAAGTGCGGAGGTGGAGCGAGGAGGGATGGAGAAGCATCAGGCAGAGATTGGTGACTGATCCATCAGGGTCAGTCCTGCCCTGGTTATGGCCCTAGAGGAGCCTGGAGGATGTAGGGGAAGAGAGGACTGTGATTCCCATGTCCCCTGGTAAAACCAAGAGCTTATTTGGGTCCAAGAGAAGATAAATTGGTGCCTGGTCTGTGATGTGCAGGTTCACCACTGGGCTCCCAGCGCTGCTCCTCTCCCCAAGGAAACACCCCTGGCACCAAAAAATTTGCAGCCAAAGCTCATGACTGCTCCTCCCCTGCAACCTGAGAGACCTCGAGTTGTGGTTTCTGAATCTCTGTTGATTTATTTAATAAAAAGAAAGGAAGAAAAAAGCCCCAAAACTCAGTGCACAACCACCAGAACCAGCTGTGGCCTGGTCTCTAACTCCTCCATCCCCTTTTCCCTCCTGCCCCACAGTCTTCGGAACCCCTTGTTTAAAGGTTTTAAAGGTCAAAAGGCATCAGGGAGGTCGCTGTGCCCAGGCTGATCCCATAACAGGTACTTCTTATGGCTAATTGCAGTGTCCCATTTACTTGCCTTAAAGGTGGAGAGAGAAACTTAGTATTTGCACTTAGCAAAATGTTGTATTAAAAGAAAAAAAAACCTGTAAAGATGTGCATGTTCTGCAACTTTGTATAACAATAGCTGAAAATAAATAGGTGGTTTATTTAAAAAAAAACAAAAAAAAAGGAAAAAAAAACAAAAATATTTTTCTTTACATTCTGGTAGTTAAACAGTTCTAATATTCTGTGTGTAAAAAGTTCCTGTATTATATTGTAATTTGAATTTTTGTAAATAAATTTGTGCACTCTGGCTCTTTACCTCTGTGCTTTTGAAACAGCCAAAACATCGTCCTCCCATCCTGCCTGTGCTAGCCTGGTGCTGGGACAGTGCCAGGGCGTGGGGCCAAATCCCAGCCTGTGCCAGTGAAAACTCCACAGGTCGCAAGGCAAAACCCATTTGACCCTCCTGGAACAGCTTAATACGTTCCACATTGCTCCCAGGGAAAAAAGTGGATGGGATAGAAAATGGTTTCCAGTCGCTCCTGTAAATGGAAACCAGGATGGGGAGGAAGGCTGGGGGGGATTCCTCTCTTGCAGGAGTGTTGGTAAATGTTGGTAAATGCAGAATCCGGCCTTAAGGGGGGGAAATGTGTGTTGGCAGCTGGGGGAGAGGGGAAGGGTGAGGGTCCTTCCTGCAGCTCCAGAGCCCCTTCCCTGTGCAGGCACCCAGTGCCAGAGCTGGCAAAGCTGCCTCCTCCCCAGCCCGGGTGTCACAGCCGGTGCCACAGCCCTGCACACACACGGGTGTCACAGTGAGGGCAGTTGGAGCTGCTCAGCGCTTCCTGCACTGCTCTGATTTCTCCCTGTTTATAGCCAGGAATGAACATCCTTCCTTCCTTCCTTCCTTTGGCCCTCGCAGTGCTCAAACCCCCCTCTGATGGGGACGGTCTCTCCAGGCACTGCCCTCCCGCTGTCCCCCCACAGTGTGTGTCTGGGGGGAGCTGGGCAGCCGCCCCCTTCCCAAACTTTGCTTTCTCCAAACCAGCTTTACGTTTTTAAAGCCGAGCAGGAGCCCATCAGTGCCCTGCAGGTGCCCAGCCAGGCTGTGGTGGTGAAGGGTGGCTGCTCTCAGTGCAGGATTTGGCCCCAGCCCCCCTGTAAGCTTGTGCTGCACCCCAACTTCACAGCCAGCACCGGGGCTGGCCCCACCATCACACCACAGTGGGTTGGTTGAGTTTCAGGGCTGCTTTCAGCTGTCTCTGGAGGGCTGTGAGCGCATCCCAGGCAGGACACGTGGGCTGGGCTTCCCACCTTCTTCCCTCCTTAGTTCTTTATCTTCCCCTTCTCTGTATCACCGAGCAGAGGGGGCTGATTGCTGACCCCCACTAAACCATGTACACACAAACAGCATCCCGTTGCTCTTCACTCCTGGCTGGGCCACTGTATGGAGGTGAAACACCCGAGTCAGGAGGAGAAAAAGCTCCCTGGGGGCATGGCTTTGCTCCTGGAGGGCAGAACTGGTTTTGCAGGTGAGATGGTTTGCTGGTGCTTCCCCTCGACCCATCCATGTGTCACCCATCCCCAGCCACACCCTGTGGGCTCAGTGGCTTCGGGCTGCTCTGGGCATTTCCAGAGGTGGCTTTATACCTGCTCCACAGAGATGAGCCTGCTGATCACCATTCCCTTCCCACCAACTCCTCAGCCCCCCAGAACCCAATCTTTGTCAGGCAATGTGGTCCCCAAAGGCCCCACCACCCCAAATCTCCATGGACTAATGCCTCTCATTTAAAGGCCACTGCAGCCCTGACAGACCACACACCAGTTTGAATCCGAATGCAGGTTTTATTTTTTAATTCATCTTTCTCCATTTGAAGCTATTTTTTTTTAAGTTATACAAATGGCACTTACAAAAAAATAATAATAATAAAAAAAAAAAAAAATGGACAAACCCAAAACTTAAATTTTCAGAGTGAGATGTTTTCAGAGAGTCACGACACCCGATAAGAGGAAACAGGAGAGATGCTGACCTAGTGTCACACGGGAGAAGCCGGAGCGGGAATTACATGGTTCGAACTGCAACAGGGACAGGGAGGAGGCAACACGGGGTGGGGGTGAAGGCCAGAGGAGGTGTGTGTCACGTCACAGGGTCACGCAGGGCTTCATCAAGACACTTGGTCCTTCAAGGGGCAGCGTGGTGCCCAGTGGGGGGGCACGTGGTGCCAGGGGGCCACGGGCAGCCCCTGGATGTGAGTGCAGAGCCGAGGTAGAGTCCCAGCCGGGATCCCCTGCGCCGGAGAGGGATCCCAGCCCGGAGTTGTCCCCCTGGCAGGGGACAGTCGCTCGCTCTCCCAGCTGAGTTTAGCACCAAGCTCCTACGGAGGGAGTCCCTCCTCATGGCTTTAAGGCTGACAAGCCCCTGCCTGGCCTCTGGCAGAGGGACTGGCCCTGGTTTGGCACGGCAGTGATGCCGCGAGCACCCTTGGCGTGGGCTGGGACCAGCGCTCCCCCCCTGGAGGGGGCCCACGCAGGAAAAGGCTCCTTGGTGTGTTTGCAGGGAGCAAATACCAGCCCTGGGAAGGCCCCAAAGGATAAAGTGCCTTTCAACACCCTAAAGAACACGCAGCATCACCCGTTACAGACAGCGTTAAACTCTAATGCAGACCTAGTACAGACAACAGCTGGTCACACAGTGCCATGGAGAGCATATATAAATAGAGACTAACAAAAATACTGTTTTGGTCTTTTTTTCTTTTTTTTCTTTTCCAGTAGGGTTGTGATTCATGAGAGCCCAGCCCAGGTGCCCCAGGGGTGGCGGGACCAGGAGCTGCCCCCTCGGGGGAGCCCGCAGGAGCGGGCGCTTCCTAATTCAGCATTAGGTGTTCAGTGATTCGCTTCACTGTTCCAGTATTTCACGAGAGAGGAAAAAAAGAAACGACAGCAAAGGTACTGAGCAAGTATCACTGTGCAAAGTTTGCTAAGGAACTCTTCTATTCTGTAAACCAAAATCTGCACTTTATGCTTCCAGCCGCCGCCCCCGGGGAGGTCGCGTGGGCCAGCCGGGCTCCTGCCGGGACCGAGGCCCCGTGGGAGGTGGGCTGGATGAAGCCCCCACCCCGGCACGGGCTGGCTCGGTGTCCCCCCACGTCCTCCCCTCCAGGCACAGCAGCAGGACCAGCCTCAGGGCAGGCACCTGCCCCGCTGGACCCACCATCAGGGTCTGGGCGGCTCCTCCAGAACCAGAAGCACGAGGAGGGGCGGAGGGACACGAGGAGCGCAGGGCTCTATGAGATGAAAGGCTGAGGCTTTCCAGACGGGATCCCGCTAAAGAATCATTTCCAGGTGTCTGGGGAGGGGAGGGGGCAGCTTACTGGCCCTTCTGCAGGGATGTGTGCCAGCACACACCAGCCCCGTCCCCAGGGATGCTGTGATATGTAAGGTCACCTCTTATGGCTCAGCTGGGGATGGACCTGCCCCGAAAGCCAGGAGGGGAGAGAAGCTGCCGGGGGAGCCGGGAGGAGCTGGCTGAGCCCAGCACCGTCACTCTGCCCCTGGATGGAGCAGGGCAGGGTGGGATGGATGCTCCAGGGGACACTGGCAGCACAGACTGAGGCGGTGCCAGTGCTGATATGGCAGAAGCGAGCTCAGAGGTGATCTTATTCCCTTTTTTCAATCGAGGAGAGGATAATCAACTACCTAAGGTGATGCTCGGGGCTGGGAGGCGGATACGGCGGTTTCCAAGCCCAGCAAACCTGGAGGGAAACGGGGATGGGGGGATAGAGACAGACCCTTCTACAAAGCTATAGGCAGGCTGCCCCACCACTTTTCCAGTTCTTACAGGGATTTACGGAGACCCACTTCCCACACAATGCACCAACTCTACGGCAGGACGGAAGGGCAAGCCAGTCTGAAAATCCTGTTACAGAGAGAAGAAATAGAACCCAAAGGAAAAGAGGACAGAGGAAGGGAAGGAGAAGTTGGCAGCGGGAGGTACCCTAAAGTGCATTAATATTCCCAGAGGGTGGAGGCGTCGATGGTGTCGGCCGATGCCTTGAGGACCCCGGCGTGGTCCCCCTTCAGGTATTTGCCATTGATTTTGATGGCAACTTTGTTATAGTCGCAGAACTCAAAAAAGAAGTCCACGGGGGTGTCGCTGCTGCTGGTGACAGACGACTCGTTCCCCACCATCCAGTACTTCCCAGTGGTATCTGCAGGAGAGGGGGCAAGGTGGCCTCGTGAGCCACCGCGGGGACCCCGATGGCCGTCACCCCCCACCCCGCAGCCAGCCCGGGGACTCACCCTTGATGTTGTAGGCGCCGTCGTTGAACTCCAGCTGGAAGACGTCGTAGGAGGAGCGGTTGGAGTCGAGGGTGCCGGTCACCTTCCGGCACCCGATGAAGCCGTGCTCGCCACGCAGGACGATGATGGGCCTGTTGATCAGCTTCATCACGAAATGCTCCGTCTCACCTGCGCCGAGGGCAGAGGGGCTGTGAGAGCAGCCGGGGGGGCGCAGAGCCAGACCCCGTGGCTGGCAGGCAGCAGTGAGGAGAAGGGGCTGTGCCCCCCACCCGCTTCTCACCCGCCCCATGTACCCCCATCTCACTTCACATGAAACACTCACTAAGAAAACTTACTGCCTGCATCCCTGAGCATCACTTGGAAGGAGGGCCTGGCTCAGGGAGGGGAGACTTTTCTCATCCCCTGCCGCCCCAGTGCGGGGTGGGGGTCCCCCAGGGGGTGCCTTACCCGCTGTCTCCATGGAGGCTGCCAGCTGCCCGTTCTTCTTTGCCGTCACGTACTTGCCGTTGGCAGCTTTCAGGGTGATGCGCTTGTCGCACCACTCGATGTCGAAGTAGCAGCTCGCGTTCCTGGGGGGCAGAGAGGGGCGGTCAGCGGGATGTGACGGATGGGAACCCTGCCAGTGCCACCCCGCTGGCTTGGAAAGGGCCACGGCTGGATCAGGAGACCCTGGTTCGATCTGTTTTTGCAGGATGAACCATGTGGTGGTGGCCATCCTGCTGGGAGGCCCTTGGCCCGCAGGCAGGAGGCAGGCAGGCAGCCAAATGTGCTTTTGGGGTTTCCGCCTGGCTCTCAGGGTTGAACTGCAGGGAAAAGCATTTCGACAGCCCCAGCCGGCCGGGAAGGATGACGTGACCCCAGGGACTTGCCGAGCATCGTGGGCGGCAAGCCCCAACCCATCCCTGGCTTTCTGGGGAACACGCTGCCTCTGCTGGGAAGCGTTTTGGGGTGAGCACCCAGGCTGGAAAATCCCCCTTGGATTCCCCTGGGAGATGCAGAGGGTTCCCTGAAGCCCAGGCACGGCCCTGCTGGGGACAGGGGACTCACTTTGTGGAGGCAGTGGACTGGATGCCCCCGTTGGAGGTGAGGGTCCAGTACTTCCCAGTGTAGGTCCGGAAGGCGCATTTCTTGGTGTCCTTGTTGATCTCCAGCTGGTAGGTCTCCTGGTCACCCTCCTCGTCCTGGTTGGCCGAGAGATCCATCCCTATGGAGCAGAGGCAGATGGAGGTGGGGGTGCCAGGGAGAGGGGGGACCACAACCCATCTCCAGCAGGTCCGGGTGTGGGGCAGCCCAGGAAACCCAACTGAGAGGGGCTCCTGCTCCCTGGTTGAGCTTTGGTGACTCCCAGACCCGTCACACAGATCTCCCCTCTGGCACTCTGGGTTCAAATCCAGGTTTTCCTTGGGCTGCTTGGTGTTAAACGAGAGCTGGGCTGAGCTGAGACAGCCGTGAGCTTCCACTCCTGACTCTCCAGCTCCGTTATGATGAAGCAAAGACCAGTGCAGATATTTCATATGGAAAAGGGACGTAGTTTTTCCCAAAGGTGACAGCCAGGTTACTCAAACCATTAGCAGAGGCCACTGCAGCAGCCATGAATCCCAGCTCGTGGCGTGTTTAAGGACCGTGGCACCGTTTTTCATCCACAAATTGTCACAGCCCGCAGGGGCACTGAGGCCTGCAGGGACAGGAGGCTTGGGAGAGCCCTGGGGCAGCCAAGCCTTTCCCTGACTCCCAAAAACCATCAGCACCAGCCTGTCCCCCAGCCAGGATGACCCATCCCTGCACCGAAGGGGCCAGAGACAGCATTTCCTTGGCAAAGGTGGATGCAGCCAGTCCTGGGGCCCCCACCGGGCCATGTGCACGTCCAACACAGGCTCTGAGCCCGAGGAAACCTGCTTAGTCAGGCCTAGTGGGGCCAAATCTACTCCAGAGCTCTCCAGCTTGGTGGATTTCAGCCTAAAACCACTTTGGGGATGCGAGTCACGAGCCGTAGCCCGGAGCCAAGCCCAGAGGCCGAGCTGCCATGCCGGGTTTCCGGGAGGGAGCCGCGATGTGGAGCTCAGTCCCGCTGCTCCCTGCCTGCCTACAGCTGGGATGGGTGGAGAGAGGTCCAATACCACCAGTGGGACATGGGTCTGTAACCTGTGAGAGGAGCCCAGCGTTGGCACTCCAGTGGAACCAGGAGTTTTCCAGAGCCGGAGTCCCAGCAGCTGCACCCACCTGGGGAGGGACCATCTACCTCCACACACCAGCCATGGAGGGGCCTTCCCACAGGTCCTGCAGGCACAGCTCCCTGGGGCTCCCCACTGCCCATCTGCATCTCCAGTCGGGCATCCCCATCCAGGAGCCTGATGGACACAGAGCCCCCCTGGTGTTCTGCTCCCCAGGGTATTTAGGCAGCACAGGGGACAGTGGGCGCTGCATGGCCACCAGCCCCAGCCCCACTGGCCACGCCCTTGGCTCGTGGGGCTGTCCCACACTCGCTGCCTCCCAGAGCTGCCGGGGGCTGAGCCGGCGGTTGTGGAAACATTTGGTTTTGATTTTGCATCCCGGCGTCAGGCAGCTCCAGCTCCAATCCACAGCCATAAAACTGAGAGAGGGGCTCTGCTGGGGCTCATGGAGAGACTGGGCTGAGGGAGGGGACACTGGGGGGATGCTGCCCCCAGTCACTCATCCCTGAACCCCCCAAACCTGTGAGAGCTGTCCACGTGGTTTGAGGGGGAGGAGCGGATGGTGATGCTTCCCATCACTGCACGTTTCGGGGAAAAACTCATTGACCTGCAGGGATCATGCTGGGGAGATCCAGGGGGATGTTGTGTGCCACAGAGAAGGATCAGATGGGCTGGAGGCAGGACAGAGAGTGCCAGGAGCCTCCAAACACCATCCCCTCTCCCCAGAGACCCCCCCACCACAGAGCACAGCGCACACACCACCTTCCTCCCCCACCACTCTTGTGCCATTTCCCACACTCGCTGCTGCATGGAGTTTTGGCTTTCCCTGTTTCCTGGATGGGCCTGGCAGCAGGAGGGTCTCCCACCACCCCCTCCCCAAAAGCAGTGTGGGGTTGGGTTACACCAGCTCAGCAGAAAGGAATGCAGCTACGGGTTGGGGCAGGAGGAGGATTCAAAGAGCTGGAACTGAGCTGGAGCGGGACAGAGTCGGGGGCTCAAAGCCGGGCGGGATGGGGGAAAGTGGTGGAAGCACGGGCTGCGAGGAGGCAGATCCCACAGAGATGTCCCCCTGGTGGAGGACAGGCTGTCCCCCAGCCACCCCCCTGCTGTGGCAGCCCAGGGCTGTGGCAGGGAGCCGTGTCCGCCCGCTCTCCCACCGCGCCCGCCCAGCCGCTCCCACTGCAATCATGGATTAATTAACGCTCCTGGTAAATTTACAGTCTGGAGCTGGCACCGCTCGCCGTGACCTTGACGAAGCTGCTAATTACAGCTGGAGGCGGCAGTGGGGGCGAGCACACGGCGGCTCTTCGGGAGGTACGCCTGCACTCCCCAAAATTCCTGGCGTGGGATGTCCTCCGGCTCCGTCTGCAGCATGGGCTTGCTACAGGGACCTTGGGGAGAATGCAGAGGCTGGAGGAGGGAGGGCTGAGGCAGATGTCTGCCCAGGGCTTCCCAATCCCACGTCCCTGGGCTCGAGGTCCTTGGAGAGACAGGGAAGGGCAACGGGGTGAGCCAGCACTGGAGCAGGAAAGGGCTCCCCAAGTCCTCGGCTGCCGAGGTTTCCAGCTGCTGCCAGTCCCGTGGTTTAGAAGGATTGGTGCTGGAGCACTCCCTGCTCTCAAGCCTAGGTGAATGTACACAGAGTTCAGAGCAGACACACCCCTTCCCACAGCTCCCAGAGGTGTGAGCTTCTCCATCTAAAGGAGCAGAGTTTGCTGTAGCTGTGTCGACCCCCACACCACGGGGGCTGCAGACCCAGTGTTGGGGCATTTAGGGCATGTAGAAAACTTTCTCCCTACACTCAACTCCCACAGAAGGTCTCCTATGAGCCATCCTGGGATGCTAGTGAGACTCAGTGGGATGCATTCCATGGAGAGGAGCACCTTTCCCATCCTCCAACTCCCTTTTTAAAAACCCCATGGTTATGTCTGAAAAAAATCAAGCTCAGCTCCCTGCACAGGAGCACTGGCAGGACCCCACAGAGCCCCCAGTCCCTCAGGACAGCAGGGCAGGATTTCAGATCGTCGTGTTCCAGCAGTCTGGATTGAGATGCTGCACCCAGTGCTGCTGGCACTGGTCGGGTCTGGGCTCCCTGTGGGGCTCTGGCACCCTCCACCCCGCACACGTGCTCCCAGACTCACCCTGCCCCATCCTTCCCCTTGGGCTGGGCTCACACTGAACCCCTACAGAAATCCAAACAGGTTTTTGTCTAAAAGCAACAGCCTGGAGCTACAGCACTGGCAGCTCCCCTGCTGGGGGTGCAGCCCTGCAAGGGGGTCACGGGTGGGGGTGAAACACGAATTTCCTGAATAACCCACCCCTCCTTCCCTGTGGATTTCCTGTGGCTTTGTGGTATCCCCCAAGTGTCAACAGGCCACTCGGCATCTCCTGATGGAAATGTGCATCTGTGCCTGCATGTCCCCTGCCCTGGAGCCACATCTCCCTGCCTTTCGTGGAGATGAACTGGGGGGGGGGGGGGGCGGGTAAATCCGGCCCAGGTAAATG